>ML677365.1:7545349-7619064 GCA_007922305.1 Dermatemys mawii | reverse complement strand
ACCAGTTTATTTCAGCATAAGCTTTTGTGGGCTATAGCCCACAAAAGCTTATGCTGAAATAAACTGGTTAGTCTCTAAGGTGCTACAGAGTCTTCCTTGTCTTATTTATGGATACAGACTAACATGGCTGCAAATCTTAGCACAATGAAATATCTACATGATCTTAAGTCTATCTGTTCAGTAGTCTGTAGCAATTAAGGCAACTAGGTACTGATAAAAGCAGACTATTAGGACCATATTTTTCTTCTGTTAGTGGGGAGTAAAGATGTACTGTTTTCTCAGGTGTAGATCTGCTGTGTGAATCCTAGACTCAAAGCCCATTGGAATAAATGGGAGTCTCTTCATTAACTTTACTGAGCTTTTGGTCTGTCCTAAATAACACTTGGGTAGTAGAAGCAACTTTTAAAATTATGTAAAAAATAATTTCAGTCATGTGCCTTATAACTAGACCTTATCTTCCTATCTTTGTGAAAAAAGAAAATCAAGCTTGTGATTTAGAGCCAGCAAAGCAACCCAGCTGTATAGACCCCAGTTATTGGCAGACACATTTTTACAGTGTGTATTTGATTGGTGAAATTCGCTTCATCAAAAGTAGCTGGATTTTAAAACAAGATGGAGTTATGATTAATGATAATGTTTGTAATTTTGTGTGCCACAGCAGAGCAGTTCAATTTGCTGATTGAAAGCATCAGCTGATGATGAGAGGGAGGAAAGTATCTTCCCACTCCTTATCGCTATGTACATGGCAAAACTGGCCAAGTGTATTAGATGTTCAGGATTCACATTTCTCCAGATTTAGGTATCTGCTGCAAGAGGGAGGATGCTGAACTATTGATCTGGCAAACTACAGCTGCTTAATTTACTGTAATATTCTCTCTTCACACAGATGCATATGTTCTTAGCACAAGTTCACACACAGAGAAAACACCACTTTAAGATTTGGCCAACAATGTACTTAAGCCATTCCTTCTAAATTGGGCAAAGTGTAAGAACATACTTTGAGTGGTAGGTGGCATTAATAATAGTTCGTAGGGCCATTGGTATGGTTACTGGCATCTCAAGAAACAAACAGCTGTTTCATTCTTTGTCTGCTTTTAGTACAAAGGCAAGTGACTGTTTTATGAGTTAGGCATAAAGTGTCAGAATAAAATGCAGCAAAAAAGCTATTTTTTAATAATATAGTTTCTAATCTAAGATCAAATATACCTTCTACAATATGTATCTTCACTTTCAAATATAATTAAGTCATTAAATTAATCAATGTATGCAAATATATGTTCTCTTTCTTTTTAATCAAGTAAGATATTCCACTGACTTCTGTAGATGAGGATCTATTAACAAAGACTTGATGTTGCTAAACCTGTGAATCAGACCTGAATGCAAACAGGCAACTCATTTGTAAAACTACTACCAAATATGTATCCCTGATCTCAATTAACTACCAGCTGAAGTCAGATTCTCCTAATATGATTCATTTTAACATAACGAGTGTAAATAGTTTTTCTATGTAGAACAAACTGATTATTTCAAAAGCAATGCAAGCCTGACTTAAAATGTCAGCCAGATTATGAATTCATGCCAAATGAGTTAATGAAAAGATTAATATCAGTGACAACACTGTTTCCAGAGATACTTCATTATTATTCCAGAAAGGAAGCTCTCATTTTTAATGAAAGTTTTCTTTTAAATACATAGTTCTCTATTCCACTTGAAAATTATTGATGCGTTTGCTTTACCTTGGAAGAGAACATCTATTTCTACTGTACTGATGACTTTTTAAAAAAAAATCCTCCTGTTTGAAAGTATGAACAAATAAAGTGTTTCTACTGTACAGGTTGGATTTTACTTGTGAAAAAAATCCTGGATTAAAAATTCACCAGGCAACAGAAGATTATTGTGATGGGTTAATGTTATTTATGGCTCAGTTCTGTAAAGAATTGAACAGTCTGGCCCTGAAACAGGAAATCAATTGAGCATGTGCTTAACTTTCAGCACATAAGTAATCCACTGCTTTCAAAATAATCACACTATTTTTTCTTGTTCTTCATTAATTGTATTGTGCCTGCATATTACCAACCTCCACATTTTTCTTGCTATCTTATGCATAGTTTCTCTCAATCTCTCTCCTCTGCTACCATATTAAACACTAATACTCCTTCATTCATTAGCCTGTTTTGAAAGATATTTTTATAAGTAGTTATGCAGCCCACTACTGCAACACATTTTTAAACTTTGACTTCTTGACTCTTTTATACTCCATCGTCCTGGTCAAAATTAAAGGAAGTGCATTTGAAACTTTGGTATAAACATTACAAGGAAAAACAATGCATTTGACACACAGATGCTTTTGAAAAGTTACACTAAGTGTGTCTTAAGTCTCATTGTAAGACAGACTTAGGATACCTAAATTAGATAGAAGCTTTTGAAAACTTTCCCCATAAAAGGGTATCGGTGGTTACATGGATCCAGATCATCAGCTGGTGTATGCTGATGTAGCTCTATTGAAGTTATTGGACTAGTTCTTCAGTAAGAGTAAATCAGAGTAGCTCAAATGAAGTCCAGGGAGCTGTTCTAGCTGAGCTGGTTTTATTTGTCCAGGATTTTGTTCCCAGTATCTTAGATACCTTTTCTATTATGTGCACATTCCGCAGATTATATGGATAAAATTCATCTGAATAATACATGATGAAGCAAGCACAATTTGTCCTTTGATCTTCCAATCACCCTTCAACTAGACAATGTACAAGTTTTCAAAATTAATTTCCCTTATTACTCAATTAATTTGAGAACTTCTTGCCAATAGAATCATATAAGTGGTAGTTTTGCTATGGATGAGTTGTATATCTGTATTGAAAGGAGCACTGTATTTCACCAAATCATTACATTCTCAGGAGATTCAGATTGCACACATTTGCTAAAAAGTAAAAATATATACAAATAGAGCAACATGAAGATTACAGCATTTATGTATGTATTTATTTGTTGGTTGGTTTGCAGTACTGCATCAGCTTCTAGGAAATTCTAATTTAAGAAAAAGAAAGTTGTTTTTCTCCTCTCCCATCCCCCAAAGGCAAATGAACATTTCACTGGAAAACTACAGTATGGGGGAAGTTATATTGTGCAAAGTTATGTAGCCTTATTCATCTTCTGTAAAAGAATGTGTTAATGTTATTGGAAAGGGAATGATT
Source organism: Dermatemys mawii (assembly GCA_007922305.1). Taxonomy (NCBI): domain Eukaryota; kingdom Metazoa; phylum Chordata; order Testudines; family Dermatemydidae; genus Dermatemys; species Dermatemys mawii. Next base: position 7,615,876 of record ML677365.1, on the reverse strand, counting down.
CATTGTGCATACAGATCTCAGCCTACCATGCCCACAAATAAAATCCAAAGGATAAAATAAGTGTACAGAGTTGTTTAGACAGAGTCCCTAAAATGTTTCAAATTCCTCCCCAAAACACACACACTGGCATTTGTATTGGTAAGCTGGAAGAGGATGGACACAACCTTGCAGTCTGTGACTGGTCAATGCCCACATCATTAACCTGTAACAAGGCCACAAAACTCAGCTGTTCCATATTTTGATGATTTGTCATACATTTTCAGCTCCTCAGGTTGTGTATTATCACTAGGTCCTGACTTTCTGAAGTGCTGTAATACTATCAAATGAAATAAAGAACTAAGGGCTAGATCAAGATGTAGGGAATGATAACCTTCTCCTATACTAAATTCTTTCCCCAATATTACAAGCATTTTGCCATATACTCTCTTGCCAGTTAGATGTAGGTTCTCAATATAAATGAGGATAGTAAAGCACTTACGACAAACTGCATAAGGCTATAATCAGAAAATGTGTACATTTTAGAGGCTTCTCTAATGTTCTTAGTTTGGAAATAAGCTCTGAAATTTCTAAACAGATTTCCTCATGAAATTTCCAGTATTTCATCTTTGTAATCCTAGGAAAATATACTTTTTTGGTGCAAAATTTTAAGTTTAGCTTCAGTGACAACTAGAAAATGAAGAGTCTTGCAAATGTTAAGGTTCTGTTGGGTTGTTTCCCCTACCCCTACTTTTGTTTAAATTCTTGGTAAATGTTTAGGCCAATTCTCATTTTATCCATATCTCTGGGATAAAGTTTGAAGAAAGGGAGTGGAGAAGCAAGGAAGTTCATGTATGCCATTAATAGAGCTGGTCAACATTTTTAATTTGAAAATAAAAATATTTTGACTTAATCACTTTTTTGTATATGAAATGGAGAAAAAGATTTTGACTTCAAGAAAAACAGAAAAATAAAAAGTTCTTGGTGTTTTTTTTTTTTCACTTCTCCCAGCCAAGCCCCCCAAAAGAGGTAAAATCTTCCATGAAAACTTTAAAAAAAGAGATTTTGTGGGAAATATTTACCAACCAGTTCTGCTGCTTCATATAAAGATAGACACACAACAGTGCTGCTGACCTGATGGTAGAAGCCTAGGTTGTGAATCATTTTTAAGTCTTTAGAGCCATCAGACCAAAGTCATCTGCTTTTCTCAGATTTTCCAATGACTGCTCAGCTTCAGGTGTAAAACTTTGTGAAATAAAAGGAACAAAGCAAACAATGGGGGAGAAAAAATTTACTATGAATAGCCAGATATGGGATAACTACTATATTAAGCTGTCAAGTACACATATAAGTAGCGAAATGAACTTAAAACTTAAATCTTAAAAGCCAGAAGTTTAAAGATGTATGTCTCTTTCTAATCCCTTGATTAAACAAATAAACCACAACACATATAATAATAAATGCAATATATAGTTCTGTCTATTCTGAATATCCATGCAGGATCCATGGAAACTCCTGAGAGTGAGCTAGTCAAGAAAACTTTCCTATATTCTATACCCTTAAACTTCTCAGGCATATTTCCAGGTTTGTCTCCTATTATATTATTATTTATTTTCCCTAATGTGATATGAAAGGTGCTAATAAATTCAATTTGTCTATCGTGTTAGGGGAAAATGCCACTATATGATATTTCAAAGTGATAGTAATATTCAAGAAACCTTCTAATACAATGAAAAGTTAATGCAATGTGAAGGGTTTCATAAGCCAGTTGTTACTGACCACAGGGGAAGCCAATTAGAAGCCACTAGGAAGATAACTTTTCCCTCTAAGCCTGTTATGACACTTGTCCTGTGATTGCTCATGCTACTGCTCTCATCAAATATTTGCATGAAATTACCAGCACTTCTATTTTCTTTTCACAGGAATGGTATCCTCCTTTCTTATTTTGTAAAGATCATAGTTTGGGATCCATGCAAGTGCTGGACCAAACATCCATACCCTCATTTCTTTCATACGCAAAGAAGATGTGCACATTTTACAAAGTTGCTTTTCCTTATTTTTTTAAACTTTCCTCTGGTATGTCATCATGTGTGACTTTGCAACCCAAAGTGACATGGTTGATTAATGGGGTTTGACGTGACGTCTTGTTTGGAGATGTCAGAGACCAGCGTTGCTCAGAAACAAATTTATACAAGGTGGCATGTCTTGTCTGTAGAGCCTGCAGTCCAGCCTGACACGATGCATACACACACTCCTCTCCTCTTGATGAGACCTCAAGGGGAAGGATGTGGCCTGACATGTCCTGCTGTCCTTCAGAGGAGCATAACTCTTCCAAGAGGCCTCTGAATATCCATTTTTGTTTTGTAGCTATGCTAGAAATGAACAGTTTTTCACCATAGGGCTGTGTAAAGTTCACTTTTAAATCAGTTTGTTAACTTAAAAGGAAAAAGAATACCAATAGGACCTTGGGATAACACCAACAAGGAAAAACAAATTTTCAAAGACACAAGCTGTAGAGGCAAAAAGGTTTGCATATGCAAATTGTGCACTATTACTTTCTGTGAAGTGAAGAGTTTGCACACAGAGCTGCTAGATGTATAATTTGGAGGGTGCTAGACCTGAAAAACTTCAGGATCAAATTTTACTCTACACTGCTTGTAAATAGGGGGTTTAATGAGTGAAGAGCAGGCAGATATTGTCTGTGGACATCTGAACAGACTGTACTGATATAATTTATGTGTAAATACATATGTGTAAATATGAAGAGGTGTGTGTGTGCGTGTGTGTTTAATCATTCTGATCCTCAGTTAGTTTCTGGCCTATAGTATTGTCCCATGCTCACTTTTCACAGATGGTTTTGGACTATTGTGCTTTGAAGAGCCATTCCCTCCAGCTACCCTGTTCAGGCCCAGCTCTAACTTTTTTGCTGCCCCAAACAAACAAACAAAAAAAAAGGCAGCTGGAGGATTGCCACCGGAGCAAAGGAAAAAGGGTGGCATGGCCAGAGGAGCGCCGCTCTAAGATTGGCTGGAATGCCGCCCTTCACAGAGTGCTGCCCAGGCACATGCTTCCTATGCTGGTGCTTGGAGCCAGCCCTACCCCATGCATGGTCTTGCAGAGCACTGGATGCACGTGCAGCTGGAATTCCTCCAGGCTTGTCTCTTCCCAGGTAGTGGAACAACCATGGATTTTGTGCTTTAGGGATCCTTCCACAAAAGGGAGAGGACAACATCTTTCGCTTGAATGGTAGCTAAACTGATTAAAGCCTCTGCAAGTACTACTTGATCCTGATGACAAATTAGGTATTAAAGCCTGAAATTGTCTACAAGTATAAGAGGAAAACTTTCTATGTTTTTATTTATTTTTTTTAGTATCACTTTAAGAGGCCTGTAAGGTAACCTATCACCTGCCCTACCTTTTGGTGTATTATATAAGGAAAATAATAATTAATAAATCTTGTAAAGAGGGCTGGCTCTGAAGGCTTCACTACCCCAGAAAATATCCACAATTCTCAACCTGCACACCAAATAGTCACTAAACATTTTACTGCCTTAGTCTGTTTGAGTAGAGAAGCCCCACTTCTATATTGTCTAATGAAAACTTATTTACAATGTTTAATAAACAATAGCTGTTTTACAATGTACATAACTGTACTCCCAGCAGTCCTTCTGAAAGCTTATGTGCATATTAGGCCATGAAATAGCTTCCAGCAGTGCCATCTATTGGTGAGATCAATTAATGTTCAAATTCAGAAAGAATGGGATGGGGTTGTGGGGAAGACTGTAAACTTTCTTTATTTTTTTCCAAAGGAGGAACATATCTTGAAAGAGGCAAAAGGAAGGTAGTTCAGGCAGTAGACGAAAGATCTAAAGAAAGTATAAACACAAAAATAAGTCTATTCTACTTTGTTCTTGAACATAAATGAAACATTTCTCCTTACCACCACTTTTCTATTTTGCTGGGAAATGTTATGGGTAGATAAAACTTCTGGGGAATGGAACTGAAGACAGGAAAACAAAAAGGTGTGGGGGAGAAATAAGCTAAAAAGTATTTGTCCTCAGAGCCCTTACCTTATCTTGTGTCTTACACTTACACTTTCATAAAAAAAGCAGTGGAAAACAACTGTCTCTTAACCAATATCTTGCAACATTTCATTAACCTTTTCATTACAATTTTCAAGAGTTTTTTAGAAAATATTATACATTTTTGCAAAAAAAAAAGGTTTAATCTGTTAAAGGCAAACAATATTTCTATTTCTAGTGGGAAGATTACAGAGTAAATTTTCAGAGCCAACTCCCACTCTTTGTTCAAAAGTGCATTGCTTTCAAAAAGTATCTGTAGGGGGTTTTGAGTGTGTTTTCTTCAGCATGTGCTCTCTAAGTCTTTGTGAATGCATATTGTACTGATGGTCATGTGAAAATAATCTAGTTTCTGGGAAAACAGAGACAAAGTATTGACGTACAGCAAGTCAGTAAAGTCTGAAATACATGGCATGAATACAAAAAGGGAAAGCATTAGAAATGCTTGGGGAAGATGAGTTATGTATCAAGGAACATTGAATTTAAAATAGAACAAGTAGATTAATACCTGGAAAAGATACATATTTTCTCCCCATTTGTATCCACTGCAAAAGGAAACTAATGTTACTTCAGCAGTATAATACACATTTCTTTAATACTGATAATCAGTCTAGCAATTGAGTAGTACATATGAGTGAAAGTCAAGGTGATAAGGATACTCATGTTGACACTTCATTCATAATGTATTACCTAGAGGTAAACCACCATCTACAACTTGAAAAAGCCACACGAACATTAGTCAGTTAGACAGAGAAATAAACAATGGACTGTCAACAAGAAACAGGTACTGTTGGATAATTCTAGGTACTGCATACTGTACACCTCAGCTTCCAGTTCTGCCATCATCATATAATAAATAATCCATGACGACAAGATAAATTTGGGGAAAAAAAGGAGTAGGGGAAGGAAAAAAAAAAAAAGGAGTAGGGGAAGGATCCGAGTCACTTTAAAGCAGCAAGAAAAAATAAACCTGAATATGTTGGTGAGATGCCACATGATATAAAATAAGCAAAGACCCATTAAAAATAAAATCATTTAAACATCTTGGCTTCTTTAGTAGATTTCATTAAAGCTTTAAACCAATTCCAAACTAGGTGTGTGTTACATGCCCACCTAAAGTTGCAAAAGAATTTACTTTAGGTTATATATTTGTGACAGCAAGACACTATCTTTTATAAGCAGAAAGAGGCAGAGTTAAGAATGAGCTTTCAGTTTCAACGCTTGTTTAAAAATATGCTTTACTATTAACCATTAGTGGTCCAAAGAACTGCAATCCCACTGTCCTTAGAAGCAGTATTTTAAATCATTACTGTAGAAACAATAGTACTTTACAAGGGTGATTCAGTATCTCTTGATATTGTAATACTGTACTTAATTTATCTGCCTTAAAATTGAATTAAGGGTAGTAATTCTCTGTGAAATTTCCTGAACTTTCTTACTTCTCTTTAAGATAGAAAGTAGAAGAAAAATATTCATTGGCTCTTCTAAGTTCTATGCTGTGGAATTATTTGACTTGCCACCAGTGTTAAATTTGTGCCAGGGTTTGCTAGGTCTCAGTCCCAGCACCTCTAGGCTTGGCAGTTCATAACCCCGTCACCTCTGGGCTTGAACATAAGACAAAAATTGCTTGAGCCCCTGCACCTCTTTCATTACAACTCAAGCACTGCTTGCCACCTTCTGTATACTGAGGTCTTTTGAATTCTGCTGTCTTTAAGGAAGGCCTAATTATTATCTAGGAAAAGATAAACATTAACCTACCTGATACTAGCAAACTGCATCCCCATTAAACTTATTCCAGTGGAGTCTTGCTGAAACAATAATTATTACCATCCACTGTCACAGATGTTAAAGCAGCTTCTAAGAACTCATGCAGTGATGGTGTGCGAGGCTACCACAAATACAAATAACAATAATACAAAGAGTATTAATTCACTAGCCCCAGAAATATGTCTGTATCAAAGATGGAAAGTGGAAGTTGAGGAACAGTATACAGCAAAGCTGTACAATAGTTCAGGACACTGTGTATTATTCAGTTGAAATCACAGGAGAATTTTAGGTACTGTAGGAAGAATGCAATCCCCCATGTGGAATTTTTCCCAGACATTAGCTAACACTTTATGGTTTCAGCATAAATACAGTCTAACATTTGGATTTTCAGCCTTCACTGTTATTAAGATTATGCATTTTGTTTTTAGAAACCAGCATTGCAATATACCAATCTGGATTGATTTTAGTTTCAATCCCCAAGAAAACTCAAATACCTTAATTAAAGTTTACATAAACTCTACCTTTTCCTAAAGAATTCCTGAAAGGTTTTTCTAAAAGCATATTGACTTTCCATAATTAGGCTTTGGTTTCACAGTGTGGCCTCAAACTGACCCTCTCAATAACAAGTTTCAAAGATCTTTCCTAAAAATGACGACAGGCTAATTATTTTACATTTTCTGGGCACTGCTTTTTTTAAAAAAAAATAGGCCTGTTAAAATCCATCCAAACTGATTTATCTATTAAATGCTTCAATTTTATTTCTAGAGTCCTTCAGAAAGTCTAGTGTAATTTCAGTCTAATGTTAGCGACTGTTTTAGTTGTTAGAGATGAACAAGCTTCTGCATTCACCCGAATTATTGTTTACAAAATGAGTCTATTCAATTGGCTAAGGATGCTTAAGGTTAGTATATAGAACCATTCACTTAGCCTAAATCTTTTTTTTCTTAATATACGAATGTTGTACATTTTTCGTTTCATCGTGGGGAAGTTGTTTTCAACTTTAGGTGAAATCCTGACCCCACTGAAATCAATGGGAATTTTATTTTTTACTTCAGTGAGACCATGGTTAAGAGCTCCATATAACACGTCTCACGTCGGATGACGCATGGTAACTGGAAACAATTATTTCCACAAGAAAAAATATCAGACTTAAAGTGGTAGCTCCTGGTTTCACAGAACGAGTTTTCATTCTTCTCCTGGTGATGGAGATGATCTTGCACTTTGCTGTATGGTCGTAGTCACAGTAGTCACCAGGCAATTTCTACATGCCTAGCAGAATCCTGCTGTGAATCTCCATAACAGTGCTTTGTTCTGACCTGCAGTAGGGCTCAACAGTCATGAACTCTGCACATTGACTTCCTGACTCTCTTTCAGGGGGCTGAAAAACTGAATATAGATTAAAGCAACTTGCTCTCTTCTTTCCTGAAGTAACTATGCTTCTGCTCTTGTGTATGCTGTATTGTCCAAGGAGAGGGCAAAAACACAGCAGATCTTAATTATGTATGTCTGGAAAGGAACTATGATGAGGCAGGACCAAGTAACCCTAGATGATCACTGGCAGGTGTTAATCTAACTTGTTCCTAAAAACCTCTCCAATGACTCAGATTTCACATCATCTTTTAGTAATCTAATCCAGTACTGAATTATTTTTTATAGTTAGTTTTTCCTAATCTCCTTTGAGACCAGTTAAGACAATTACTTCTTGTCCTACCTTCAATGGACATGGAGAACAATATATCACCATCCTGTATATAACAGACCTCAACATATTTGAAAGTCCTCAATCCTTTTTTTTCTCTCAAAATTAAACACGCCCAATTTCTTTAACCTTTCCTTATAGGTCTGTCAGGGTTGCTTCCCCACTCTGAACTCTAGGGTACAGATGTGAGGACCCGCATGAAAAAAAGAAGTAACCCCCCAAGCTGATTTTACCATCTTAGGTTAAAACCTTTCCCCCCAGACTTCTCCTGTGTCTGGAATTGGTACACTGCCACCACCAAACTCAATATTCCAAAAACTAGGACAAAGGAGAGTTTAGGACCCTTCTTTCCCTCTCCACTAAACCCCCAAACTTCTTTCTTCCCTGGGAAGCTTGAGAGAAAAGAAAAAACAAACCTCGCCTGATCCCAGTCCAAAACCAGGATCTTACACAATGGAAAACAAGCAGCAAATTCTTAAAAGAAGGATTTCAATTAAAGAAAAAAGAAAGGAATAAATCCTTTATAGAAAATCAGTAGAACAGCACTACAATAATCAATAAAGAGTTAAAGACAACCCCCTCCCCGAATTTCTCCTCCTGCTGAAGCCTTACAGTATTAGAGAAACGCAGAGATAAATTTCCACCCACTGGAGAATTTTCCAAGTGATAAAAGGGAGATAAATTTACTGACTACCTTGCTTGTTACTGGATAGAAAGCTTATAGTTACAGTGAACGAAATAGGTGTGATTCATCCCATAGCTGATTTGAACAGAGAAACTGAAACTAAAGTCTCCTTTTTGTCTTTGGAGGTTGATTAGCATCTTCGGTTCCTATTGGTCACTTGTCCCCCTCTTTTCGGGTTGCCTTTAGCTTAACCCCTTACAGGTAAACACTAATTCTAGGCTACTTTATACTTATGACAAGGTCTGATTTTCTAAACATTTGATCACTTTTGTTGTGTGCTTCTTGGCATTCTCCAGTTTGTTCACATCCTTCTTAAAGTGTGGTGCCCAGAAATCTAGATACGGTACTCCAGCTGAGGTCTCCCCAGTGCTGAGTAGATGAGAACAATTATCTCCTGTGTCTCACATATGATACTTTTTTAAATACATCCTCTTGTTAATACACCTTAGAATGATATTTGCCTTTTTACAACTGCATCCCACTGTTGTCTCTCAATAAGTTTGTGATCCACTATAACCCTCAGAACCTTTTATGCAGTACTACTGTCTAGCCAGTTGTTCCCCATTTTGTATTTGTGCATCTGAATTTTTTCTTCCAAAGTGTAGGACTTTCAGCTTGTCTTTATTGAAGTTCATCTTGATTTCAGGCAAATTGTCTCATTTTTCAAGGTCCTTTTGATTTCTAATTCTGTCCTTTAAAATGCTTGAAACTTCTCCCAACCTGGTGCCATCTGGTGGCTTTAAAAGAAGGCAGGAACATTCTTCCCAGCTTGGGTAGACAGACACATGTTAGGTCTACTCTAGCTAGTGCTCCAAAAAGAGTTAAGTGGCCAGAGGTAGCATAGTACTGTGTCCTCATTGTCTGTGCACTTGTCTGTGTGTGTCCGAGGGCATAGCCCATGGTTCTTTGTGCAGAGACACTCCAGGATTCTTTACAAGACAATTGTGCCAATTGCCTATCGTTTGGAGAAACTGTCTGTCCTTTGAGGAGTATTGTGGCAAGGTCATTGGAGGACTATCAGCACTTAGCCTGTGTCTTCACTGAAATGAAGGCAGGTCCTTGCCTGAGTTAAATGAGAGCTTGGGCTCTAAATCTGACCCACAGCCAGGTCAGGTAGCCCTGGCTTAAAAAGAATCACCAAACAGATCAGGTTTTTTTGTGTGGATTTTTCAGATGGTAACAATTGTCATATTGACACATTTTCTTTTGGTCACATGTTAAGGGCTAGCTTTATAAACAGAATTTTGTCTCAAGGACCAACTAGTGATACTTGGTCACTGTGTGCCAGGAAAACAGAAGTCTGTCTTACTTAATCAGTAGTTAACAACTTGGCATTTGACAGACAGGATCAAATGTGACTTGATTAGAGGGATGAGTCCTTTCTGACTAAATATAATAAATAGAAAGGGAGTAGCAATGTGATTACACAACCACAGCTATTAACATTAAGAAATAGGTCTTACAACCAACAAACATAGGGATACAGTACATTGTGTTTGACAGTATTTCTTTAAATTCAGATTATTTAAATTGGATTAATTAAAATTTGCTAATAGATGGGAATTAAGATGCTAACAAAGGATTAACACCATTAACATTCTGATGGAATGTAGTTCTGAAGTTGTTCCTAGCTCCTTTACATTAAGAGCACAAAACAGAAATTGGAGAGAAATATTTTCAGTGTATCTGACAGTTCTCCGTGTACTGTCAGTTTTGTTGCTTTGTTAGTGGTTAGTCAGTTCACTCATTTCGAAAAGATGGAAACATGTTGACTATTTTCCCTCCCCTCACCCACAGTGTTTTTGTCTAGTTCTAGTCATTGGCTGGTCAGTCAGTGGAAAAGGAGAAAGACATTCATTTTTTTCCTACCAGTTGAACAGAAAACCAGTTGCTGCCATGTTCTTTACAAGGTCACTAATAGCTACACATTTGAGCAGTGCTGTATATGTTGAACTTCACAAGACATGGAATAGTCCTAGAAGGTTGCTGCCTTTCAGCTTCATTAGGTCCCAGTCCAAAGTCTGCTGAAGTCAATTGAAAGAGTCCCATTGCATTCAAATGAGCTTTGGATCAAGTCCTTGATACTGGTACACAATTGTCCTCTATCAGTAGAATGATCTCTTCAGCAATATCATTCCAAACACCAAGAAAACAACCATTAGACAACTATATCAGTGTCTGTTAAGAGGTCCAGCATGACCAAAATAGCTTACAGATGACATTGAAAACCATCTGGAAATCATTTAATACCTGAATAGTGCATTCACAGTGCTGAAGAAATATTGGAATCTAGAGTCCTGATGTAGAATTACACGTGAAGTGTCCTTTAGTTCAAAAAGAATAATTACATCTGTTAAGGTTACATTTTATCATCTCCCAATTCTATCATACTTAGAGGCCTTTGGCTGTCTGACCCAGTCTTTGCAGTCTCAACCTCGTAGAAAGAGAGATCACAAATCTGGATCAGAGAGCTGAAGCTAGCAGTTGGATTAGCTTAAAAAAACCCAGCAAAAATAATTAAAAATAACAATCACTTTGTGATTAACTTTTCTGCATGTGAGACTTAATCCTTTTTAAACAATTTAGCAGTGGTACTTTATAGTTTACACTTCTCTTTTAATGCACGTGCAATGGCAGATTTATGAACTAATTGTGTATTAAGAAAAAAGGGCCCAATCATTAACAAGGAAGGCCTCTGAACTTTGTTATGAGCCCTATTTATGAATTTCTGAAAACCAAATGCAAGAATTACATGCCAAGTGCCACTAGTCATAAACATTAGTATAATTTCTATTTTTTAACATTCTGAATTAAATATAAATGAGTAAGAAAGTGATGTAATTGGATTAATTTCTTGAATTCTTATTAGCATGTAGGTAGATGGACCTCACTAATATTAGCCTTAAATATGCCCAGTGGCCTGTGATAGGATGTTAGATGGGGTGGGATCTGAGTTACTTCAGAGAATTCTTTCCTGGGTTTCTGGCTGGTGAGTCTTATCCACATGCTCAGGGTTTAGCTGATCACCATATTTAGTGTTGGTAAGGAATTTTCCTCCAGGGCAGATTGACAGAGGTCCTGGGTGTCTTTCGCCTTCCTCTGCAGCCCAATCCTCTGCCCTAGCTCTGAGCCTCTCCAACACCCCAAACCCATCATCTCCAGCCCCAGCCAGAGCCCCCACCCTAACCCTCTGCTCAGCCCTGACCCACCTCCCACACCACAAACCCCTCATCCCCAGCCACAGCCTATAGCCGTCACTGCTTCACCCCCACCCATCCCCAAACTCTCCCTCCAGAACCTGCACTGTGCACTCCAATACCTTGCCCCCCAGACGTCCTCCCCAACCCAATTCCCTCCCAGAGTCTTGGGCAGGTTGGGGGACAGAGTTGCGGTGGGGAAAGGGGGATTTTGGGTGGGGACGGGTTCTAGGCACCACCAAATATCTACAAATCTGCCCCCTGTGCTGGCAAGAGCTGATGCACCATAACCAGGTGGACCAGCTTCCCCAGCTGTCAATTTAAAGGGTCTGGTCTCCGATAGAGGCAGCAGGAGTCCCGAGGCCTTTACATTGCCATCAGAACCCCACTGCTGGAGCCCTGGGGTAGCGGCAGCAGGGCTGAGGTGGTGATTTAAAGGGCCCAGGGTTTCTGCTGCTGCTACCTCCGCAGGACCTTTAAATTGCAGTTGGAGCCTTGCTGCCACTACTCCAGGACTCTGGGGATGATTTAAAGGGCCTGGGGCAGTAGAGGCAGCAGGAGTCCCAGGCCCTTTAAATAGCTGCTGGAGCCTGCTGGAACCCTGGGGTAGCGGCCACAGGGATCTAGTGGCTATTTGAAGGGTCTAAAGATGATTTAAAGGGCCCTGGAGGATAGCAGCAGCTGGAGCCCCAGGCTCTGGTGCTGGAGCCCTGGGGTCACAATGGCAGCTGGGATCCCCAGGGCTCTGTTGGCAATTTAAAAGGTTCCAGGGCTCTGCTGAGGTAGTGGCAGCTAGAGCTGCGGGCCCTTTAAATTGCCCCCTTTAAATCACTCCGAACCTCAGGGCTCCAAGCCACCTCTGCAGGTGGGAGCTCAGGGTGTGATTTCAAGGACCCAGGGATCCCAGTTGCTGCTACCACAGCCCTAGCCCTGAGCCCTTTAAATCCCAATTGAGGCTGCACCCTTCCTCAGTACTCCAGAGTACCGGCAAGTCCTTTAAGTTACCTTCACCCCTGGTGGGAGGTTACACTAGATGATCATAATGGTCCCTTCTGACCTTAAAGTCTATGAGACTGGAATTTGCAAAGGTAAATCACATTGCAGTGGGGAGTTTAATAAACTAAATACATCTTTTAAAAATATCCTTCAAGATTCTTGTAACCTTTAGAATTTCATAATCAATGCAATTTTTTTGGTTATTCAGTCTACACACACCACCTTAACTTTGCCATCTGGCTCTTTTAAGATGTTCTGACTTCTATTTAGGTGCCTGTTTTTAAACACTTCAGGGCCATATTATTCCTGGCTCTTGTGCAGATGCTCATGATTGTGTGTATACATACACAAGGAGCCTCTAACCTCCATCACTAGGCACAAGGGTCAGGCATGATTGTGGCCTCATTGCTGATCACAATTGCCTGGGGCAGTTGTCTCTGTGCAACTTTAAGTGCTCAAATCACCTCAATGCAATGGTATAATGTGGGCTCTTCCCGAGGGAACCAGGAAGCTTAGGGAGAGATTGTGTCTTTTCAGGGCTATGGCTAAAAGCTACAATCTAGTTTTTAGAATCTTAGCACAAGTGTTTAAGTTTTAAAATAGTGTTAAGGCTGAGAAAATATTTTTAAAAATGCAGGGACATTGGGACTGAAAAACAAACATAGCAATAGCTGGATTTCCATTATGTATTTGTAGTCCATTGGTTTCACACTGAACTTTTGGCATCTGTAAAAATATGTCATTCTTTCCTGATGTTTCCTATCATCTGAAATTTTGAGCTTTGTTGCTATAGATGGTGTTACAGTTCATGTATTCAGGAGGCATGCCTGGTAAATGGATGGGGAAGGGGTTTGCAGACAGCTATTGCTGCTTTTAGAGGTTAAATTATCAGTATGACGAGGAAAGCTCCTGCTTTTCTAGTTGGCCTGTTACTTCTGTGTATCATTAATTGGAGAGCGTTGCTAAAATGGAAATTTTCAGCTACTGCCAACAACATACTAATGTACTTGGGGGCTTTTTGAAAGCATCCCACTGCTATTATTGTTTATGCATCTATTTTTTCACTGCAGCAAACTCTAACCACAGAAATAGTGCACATCACAAAGACTGTGATATTCTGAACTCTGTTTCTATATCAGGGATGAAATTATATATCCCCTGAAATCAATGGGGATCCTGCCATTGACTTCAATAGGGCTAGGATATCAACACCCCCGCCCCTCTCCACACACACACCTTCCGCTCCCCAGGCTTAAATGTATTAAATAGTCAGGAAACTAATAGAGTATTAATTTTGAAAAAGACAGTTTCTTATTTTTGCATACAGCACAGTTCACCCTGTAAGATCCTGAAATACTTTATAGATGGTATATAGGAAAGCCACTTATTCATTCACTAAATGCAGCCATTTATAGCGTGAAATGTGGCAAGAAAGCTATTAAAATGTGCTAGTAGTGTAATTGATGGCTTTACTTAACAGCATTTTGGTGTTTAAAATTTAGAGTATTTTTAAAAAGAGGACATTTGCAACTCTGCACTAGTGAAATAATAGATTAATAGATTTTTATCAATTCCCAGACTCATAAGTCATCTCCTGCTTAACCCAGGCTATAGAATTTCAGTAACTCCTGTAATGGAGGGAATTATTGTGAAAATGCTCTCTGGCAGCCATGTAAAGAAAGAATAACAAAACAAATTATATGTGGAATAAAGGATGTCATAGGATGTAAGAGTGCTCAACCAATCCAAATTCAGTTGCTAATGAGCAAGTGTACAGTATTCTGTGTCATTGTGATATAAGTAATTGTGATGGATTTGGAGCTGCCTGTAATGTGCACTGTATCTTGAAGGGGTTTTGTATGCATACATTGTGTTAATTCCCTCAAATATTTCTCAGGAAATGTACCTGTGAACCAAAGATGGTTCCTGATATTCTCAACTCTTCGCAAAAACTTGAAAGACTATGTTAAGCTATTTGCTTTCCATTTTGGCCCTATTTCTGGACCTATCAGATCCATTTTCAGTAGTAGGAACTCAGTTCTGGAGGGGAGGACCAAAAGTCTCTGGAGGGTTTAAAGACATAGAGCTAGTCTATAATACTGCACTGATGCAGTTGCACCAACGTAGAGCATCTGGTGGAGATATGCAATGCCACTGGGAGAGCATTACAGGATGATATTTACCTCCCTTTTACAGAGCCTACAGAGCCACTAATGAAAAAAAAAAATAACTGTACAAGGATTAAGTATTTTCAATGACAAACATTGATATTTTCTTTTATTTGAAACTATCTTGAGTTCAGGTCCTGTGCTCTATCCACTAGGAAACACAGCCTTCCCAACTTTGCATTATATACTGCTTATATATACTACATAGTATATATACATGCAATATATACCCTTTGTGCTATATATATATCCCCAAATTCTATAGTTTTTGTCTTCTATTTCTGAAAATATTTTTGGCTTAAGGAATCATAATCAAAGACTATATGGTATAGGTCACTTACAGTATCTGATTATCTACAGAAATCATTGTGCTAAGTTTAATGTTTTTTTTTATTATTTCTGAAGTTAGATTGATAGTTCTGCCTGTGGAAAGCTACAATTTAGCCCAATAGTCTGTAGCTGTCTGTATATCAGAAAATAATGGCTGGTCTCAGATCATCATTAATAATTACTAATTATTATATCCATTGAGTATTGACAGTGTGTTTAGAATTATGTAAGCATACAGGAAAAATAGAATCTCATGGCCACTAGTTGAATACTAGTACTGAATACTGTATATTAGAGCCTAATTTAGCAAGATGCTTGCTCCACTGCCCTTTGCATTAACAGATACTCAGTGGGAATGGAATGAGATCATCACTTCACATATGATTCTCAAAGCAGGGAATCACCTTAGTGACACAAGGAATCCATGAAGTGGTAGTAAATAAAGGAATAGCCCTATCTGTATGGCCTGTATACACCTGAATTATGTGGAGAAGCTTCCATTTAGCAATCGTCTTGCCTTTCCTCCTTTGTCACATTGACCTTAACTCTATATGGTCAGTTCATAGTTCTGCAGTGTCATCATGCAAATCTTCTAGTGTTTTAACTAATACAGATTTTATTCCTCATGGTCATAAAGAAATTCCTCTGATGTTGTATTTATAACGTAGTGCCTGATTTTGATGTTCTTTTTCACATTCAACTATATGGCTAGTCATATCAGAATCTGGCACTAAATAATGAACCAGTAGCTTTTTTCTCACTCTGAGAAATGAAGTATGATCTTGGAGTCACTGGCACTCCAAAGATTTTGGTTTCCCTTTGTACCTGTAGGTAGTAATTAACCATAGCAAGTCATGTAAGGAAAGCAGGTGTATAAGGCAAACAAATCTGGCATCTGAAGAAACGCTCATTAGCGAGAAGTACTCCCTCTTCAGAAATACTGCTTCATTAACGGATAATCAGGAATGCATCAATAAAGTGACATAACTGATTACTCATGCATCTGTCTCACTATTTTTTGTACTGCTTGGGCCTGCCAGCAGTAGTTGTAGCAACAGTAAATTGCCACTGCATTAGAGCTGGGTTGATATTAGTGGAGTTCCAATTGACAAATACATGTTGCTTTAAACTGTAAGATCTTACAAAGTTGATTTATGCAGACATTACTGAACGTGATGCATATATGATTGCTACTGACATAAAAATGTCAATAAAGGTCATTAACAGCAGAATATTTGAATTATATTGAAGAACACCATTACAATTTGCATGATGAATATTAAAGGGAAGCTGTTGTAGAAGTAGAAGTTTCTAAAAACAGGGTCTGCTTAATGTTGCTTAGCAATGCTCAAATGCTTTATAATTAAATGCAGAAATATGTTTTGGGACAAAGTTAAAGGTTGTGATTCTAATGACACAAAAATTGTTTCCCAACAGTAACCTTAACTCTGCCATTTTGCACATGTGTATTGCGGTAGGAAAAGTTTATTTGAGTGAGTGAGTTTCAGGTTGGATGATGGTATAAGCAGAGAGCAGAAGGTGCTCCAAGGAAGTGTTGTTCTCAGTCTTTGTATATATCAAGGGAAAACAGGACGTGAATTTCTGGCCTGGTTCAAGTCAATGTGAGTTTTGCTTTTGACCAGAATGGGGTCAGGAATTCACCCAGAGAATTTAAATTGAGATTTGGTATTTTCCTCGTAGCTAAGGGATGTGGAAAGAGGTGAGGACTTGAATGTGAAGTCACATTCACCACATGAAGTGGGATATTGTGTATCATTAGGGATTTCTAGTTAATGGATCAGGTATCAAAGACAACAAGTGTGCTCTTGGGAGTTGGTAGGGCTCAGGAAGTGGCTTTATTAGGTATAATAGTTTTGAAGTACTTTTTGGTGTTTGTCATCTCCACCATGATGATAAGCAAGTTGATAGCTTCTTCAGATAGTCAATTTTCCTAACCTTTCTGAAGGTAAGATGATTGTTCAGGCTTTTCTTCTAACTGAGCCATCATTTTGCCCCCATTCTTTCACTCAGATGAAAAAAAAATAATGTAGCACTTTCTTCACTTTTGCAGGGTGATATCTTAAAAACAAATGAACCCAGTCCAAGATACATTTCACTTCTTGGCCTCTAATGATGCCATTGCTTAGTGGCTCTATCTCTCTAGATAAGATGTGCATATAAGGATCAGGATCTTTTCTGTCCCCTAAATTTTAGGACATACACAAGCAGAGCCAATACTTCTTATTTGATGGAAAGCCTCAAACTTACAACTGTGTTGATCTGCCACTTAGTTGTTCCTATATAGTCATCCATATGTGCCTTAATAAAGCATTAAAGGATGAATACCATACTTTTGTCCCACAGCACTAACAGGAACTGGGATCTTAAGGCTATAGTTCCAATCTACAGGTTGTCTTACTGTAATGATGGGGATTTGTCTGGTTGTATTTCTTTTCTATCTCAGGACTGCTGGTCAAATTGCTGCCCTGTGGATGTATTAACAGAAATTCACACTTCTGATTTGTTTGGAATTTTGGCTTATTTACGTCACAGGACAATTTGCAATATCTTTCCCAGCAAGTAACTTCCTTATACTTCCTTTTCCTGTTTTCACTCTCCATGTTGTATTATGGGAAGAGTAAGGTTTTGAGATTAAGTCCTTGGATTGGACTCAGAAAATCTGGTTTACATTATCTGCCATGCCATGGACTTCTTGTGCACCTATGCATGAGTCTTTTAATTAGGCAGACCATAATTTACAATCTTTTTTTTGTTGCTGTTTGTCAAAAAGAGTCCTTTCTACCACCCTTTTATTTTCTTGTCTGTTTAGTTCGTAAGCTCTTTGTGGCAGGGACTGTTTCTTGGTATGTATTTACCTAGTCAGTGCCTGGAGGTCGGATCTGATTTGGGGCCTGTAGGGAATGCTGTAACACCAATGTTTAGAGTCCTCCACAAGAGATGAGTAGAAGATAGTCAAGTTTCACTTTTATGGGATCTTTTGGGGCTCTTCATACTGGAGAGTTTTTCTATTTTGACCCATTCATTAGTATGTTCCAGTGTTAATTAGTCTTGGCTTTGGATGTAATATACTGGGGAAGAGTAAGAGTTTAGAGGAGAGATCAACTCAGCAGATGTCATTTGCTGTCCTCAGACAAACAGTTAAGGTGTGAATTTCCATTGAAAGACTTAAATGGATGGAGCTGTATTTGTTTCTGAATTAAGGCAACAAACTGAAAAGCCATCTTCTATGCACAAGCAAATTTCAGTAATTAAAATTAATGTAATGCCAGTGCTCTCACCAACAAAAGGTGTTCCAATAAAAGATATTATCTCAATCATATTGTCTCTCTAATATCCTGGGACTGACAGTGCTACAATACTGCATATAGTACTATCACTGGCCACTCAAACCCAAAAGTCCATTGTGCTTGTTGTCCATTATAAGCAGGTACCAAGTTTTTTTCAAGATCGTTATGTTTCTTGGGAGTGGCAATGCAAAAGTGGAGAGAGAATCCAGGAATTTAGATAGTTGCATCAGCAAGGAAGCATGTTACAAAAGGAACAAGGAAACAGTGAGAAACTATTTCAGGGAAGGAGAGAAAACCAAAAAATGCCAGGGGAAGAAATGACTAGGTTCTGAAAAATGTTGCAGGGCTGTGTACTTTTTCTCTCTTCTGTTCTATATAGCTTCTTATAGCTTCTTCATCGCCATGTAGTACATTTAAGTGATGTGACTAACATTTATTATATGAGATTGGTTCACTCTCTCTCATCCTCTTTTCAGTAAGACACAGAAAAGCCCAGTATCTTGCACAGAAACTCCATTTGTCTTGGCAAAAGTCTCTCCACTTTACCTGGATCACACAGTTTTGTGTTTCTGTAGGAGAATACTGAGATTCCTGATTATCCTTTTATGAAGTTGCCTTGGATAGCTACCCACTGTGAGGTAAAGCTCTCTCTTTTTTGCTTGATATTATGGGGAATATACTAATTTTCCTTGTGAAAGGCTTAGAAACCAAAAGGCAAATCAAAAATTCCTAACTCTTATTTTTAAAATTATAATTTTTGGCCGAGTGACACTAGATTCTATACACAACTTACGGCATTTCTGTTTGTGTGTTTGGATGCTGCATCCAATGCTGTGTCCAATCAATTCCAAAATTTCGGGGAATGTTCTAAGCATCGGTGGGCAGAACCATAGAGATTTTGATAGAAATGGAAAAAAAGGAAAATGAGAGACACATAGAGCCCTTTGAATTTGGTTAGAAGACCCAGCAGCTTCAACTGGCTCTGTAATTATCTATAGATTAAAGAACGAGTGGTTGGCAGCCATGAACATCCTGCAATATAACAATTTCCTCTATCTTAGCTCTTTCCTTGCCCCCAATACAGTTAAATCATTCAGGATATCAACACTGTAATCTCCCAAATAGAAAAAAAGAGGATAGGAGGACTGTGGGATTAACTACAGTCCCTGGCATGAGCAGGGAGAATAATGGACTTTGGTATGGTAGGAAAGGACATAAGGGAGTCCCTGGCATATGGCAGAGGACGGAATGTGGGGTAGACAGAGCCTCCGGCAAGAGGGAAGGATGGGTCATGTTGTATTAATTGAGCGGGGAATATATGGTCTCAAAGAGTCAAAGGCGCTAATGTAAGCCTGTCACTATCCCCTATTAAACAGTGTTAAGGTTTGGGTTGGCATAAAGAAAACTTAGCCCATTGAGCATCAAGGTAAACACCCTAGAAAATTAACACGAACATTGATCATAACACAGAAAGAAAAAGTATCAAAACAAGGCAAAAAGTGCTGAAACTGAAAATCAGTGATGATGCAAAACAAATGTAATCAAAACCTGTCTCTTTTTAAAGAGTGAATATTGTTTAGAGTCTTTTATCGGTCAAACAGCCCTTCTTGGTGGGGAAGAAAGAATTGATTTTGTTCAGTTCTGAGTTGGAAATTATACTTACTTTCCTGCTTTCAGTGAAACAGACATAGAAGAGAGAAGAAAGATAGGATAGTAAAGATGGAGGAAATGTGGCTTTTGTTGATGTTCTCTGGATACAGTGTGGGTGGCCAGTCATGGATGGAGGCTGGCACAGTGGTCACAGTGGCTGTTGCCCTGAATCCCAACTCATATCCCCGGTAAAGGGACTCATGTGGCTGCTCTGATCAAATCCATCTCTCAGGTGAGCAGACCTGGATGGTCTGTCTCATCCTGCTATACAGTGCAACTGATTTCAGGATCAGGTGGAAATCTGGAGGAAGGGATGAAGAAAGTCAGGAAGAAGATAGCAAAGGACAGGAAGGGACACATCAGAGAGAGAAAGACAACAGAATTTCATGTGTATCAGGCTGGGGTCCTCACGGTTGCAGTAATGGTGGTCAACTGTCCCCAGTGGAATATCAAAGTCTGCTGTCATAATAACAATCCTGCTGCTGCAGCCATAATGATGATAAATTGCTTTACCCCCTGCTTCCTTCCTCAAGCCTCTTTTTTAAGGGCCCCAAAGAGTGATGGATGCAATGGTCCATCATTTTGTTATTTTTTCCACAAATTAGACCTAATCTCCCAAGCACCAATTTTGGTCATCTGATTTCTATTTCCCTACTCCTCTTGCCTGAGTATGTACCTGCTTGGGGGGTGGGGGGGAGAAGGGGGGTAGGTGACTTTGTACTCAGGCAGCTAGCCTGAGCTGCTGCCCACCCCTGGCTACACTGCTATTTTTCACATGCTACCTGAAGCAAAGCTAGTGTGTTCTGTCTACCTGTGCTGGGAAGCATGCTCCCAGCTGCTGAGTAAACATACCCTAAGTGACTCAGTACCAGAGATAGGTTGCTGTGTGGAGAAGAGGGGTAGGGAGAAGGAATAATAAGAGAGAAGGGAGAAATCCCACATTTCCTGGCTCTTGGTCTCATGTTCCATCAACTAGATCATATCTGACCATGCTGCTGGAACATCCATGTACTCCACAGAAAAAAAAATGTTCTGATTAATAAGGTTTTATATAATTTGGTACCTACTGATTAACTCAGATTTATTAAACTGATACATTAATTTTTAACACCAGAAATAGAGCTCCTCATTTTATCTTTTCTGAATATTCTTTACTCACAGGCAAGATCTAAGGGAGTGAGGGCAGTATGTCCTTCCAGATAACTATTCCTATGAGATCTTGTCTGACTCTTTAAATGAGGTTAATTCACCAGTGGCATCATGGACTTTTTTTGATTTATAGTGTAAAATACTCTTTAGACTAATTTCATCAGATATGTACTTTCAGGTTAGTCCTCAGGGTGTTTTACTCTGCACTGGATTTCAAGATACTATACCAGACTTCTGCATTTGAAAATCTCATATCTAAAGACTGAGAGGTTTTGGACTTTGGTAGTTACAATTCTTGCTGACTAGTTTAATATCCTATGGGAAGATATGGACAAGAGACCAAACTTTTAACTTGAAAATCAAACCACTATCACTGATAAAAAAAAAATTTCAAACCTCTGTGAGGTTTCTTGTTAGGAAATGTATAATCTGGATGAATTTCTTCTTTCTCTACTATATGCATTTCAATTATTGTGTCTAATGCAGGCAGGCTGTTCTGGCATAAGTCCTTGTCTGGATGCCTTGGTCTTTGGACTGACTGAAATGAAGGAGCTACACAGAAAGACCATTCAAGTTTCAAAGGAAAGAAATATCTTTATGTTGCACTATTGGATTTTTAACAGTGAGGGTAATTAACCATGTATTTTACCAAAGATTGTGATGAATTTTCTGTCACTGGCTTTTTTCAATCAAGATTTAGATATTTTTCTAAAGAAATACGCTGTAGTTCAAATGGGAAATAATTACTTGTTCTTGGTTATAAACTGGGTCAGATTAGCTGATCACAGTAGTACCATCTGGCCTTATGTATGAATTATTCAACAGAGACTGATACCATTAACCAATTAAGGTCTGATGTTGGTGAACTGTGAAGGGAATTACGGCCAATCATCTATAAGGATGATGGCCAAGATGTAAGATCTCACCCATGGGAGAGGACAAAGCAGAGAAAGTGTCCTCCCTTACACCGAAAAAAGGACTAGCTCATCTCCTCCTTTTGAAAAAAAACATGTTTTTTAAAATTATCTGGTGATAAATTGCTCCCCAAATCGATATATAAAGAAGGCCTATTCTGCAGCCTTTCTAGACCCGGAGCTGTACTTCTGCTTTTGTGTGTAAGAGCCACCTGATCATATGTGACACAGGCATCATGTTTAATACTCGTTACTCTCTATTTTAATGAAATATTCATTAATATAAAATGCATCACTTATTTGAAAGAATATTCAAAGTAGCAACGTATTTTTAATGTATGAATGTATTTGCTCAACGGGCAAATGTTCAAACTATTAACTATCCAAATTTCTTTAGCTGGCATTTCTATCTTTAGGGTTAATCCAGATTCCCGGAGGCTGCATGTAAAAAGCCTCCCACACAACCAACAGCCAAATAAAATGCCATGCTCTTGCATCAATAACGGCCAAAGTATTTACGTTTGACAACCAGATTTGTAATTGGATAAAACTATGACATTCAAGGATTAAGGGAAAATTGGTGCTGCATATTAAAATCCAAGCACTAGAAATTAATAGTAAATCCTCTATTAAATGATATCTAAATAATACCAATTATAACTTTAAAAACAAATGATAGGTGTTTATCATAAACTGAATATATATTAAAGTGTTTAACACAACTGATCAAAGGGGAAATTGTGTTAACTAGTTGAAACACTCTGCAACCATAACAATAAATCATTAACAAGACGATATCATAACTGAACCAGGTTCTTATGGCTTTTTCAAATGGCATCAATGAACTAGAAAATTGTTATACTATAGAGAAGAATGTGTGCTAGTGCTACAATAAATCATTTTACTGAAGAAAATCATAATTTAAATTAAAATCATTTATAATTAAGTCTAGAGGAACTTTGAACATATTTGATTTCAAAGAGAAACTTGTGTGATGGATCCAAGTAATTGTTATCTTGTTGGCTATTTAATTCTGTCAAGGCCACTTCCCCACTTTGGCATTCCAGTGCAGAATATGGGGGCCCACAAGGATTCTAAAAATTGATACTGGCCACTCCAGGCTTGTATTAAATTCCCAAGGTTACAGCTTTTCTCTGACCTCAGACTGGTAGATGCTGCCTCCGCCCAAGTGCAGAACCCCTTTGAGGACCCTTGGGAATTCTCTCTTGTGGACTACTCTCAAGCCTTTTCACCCACCCCGTCCAGGGAGGAGATCAGGAAAAAAAGGGAAATCAGCTGTTGCTAACAGCTAATTAAATAACGTGCACAAACCTCTTAACTCACAAAAATCCAATTCAGTTCTTAAAAAAGGTAAATTGTATTTTTTTAAAAAAGAAAGCAAAATAAATCTGGGAATTCAGATTATTGATAGATTTTAAAAGAGCAACTACAGATATTAAGCACCAAAATTAGCTTTCTTGAGGTCCAGCTTAAAGGTTACAAGCAAAACAAAAGAACCTAGGGTTAGCACAGAGGAATCCACGAAACATAAAGAAACAAAGGGGATAAACCTAACTGCGTCTTCCTAGGCATTCCTGATCTACGTACATATCTGGGGTTTTAGATGTGTGATTTCTAGGTATGATACTGATGATTTTTTTTCATATCAGGCCCAGATTTTCTTACAGTATAGCTGCTGCGCTGTCCACCTCTCTCTGGGAGAACAACCAGATACACAAAGGGAGAGTCTTTTCTCCATTTTAAAAATATGTTGCCATCCCATGGGCTCTTTTGGCCAGTTGTCTACTTACTTCCTTTTACCTATGCATAGCAGTGAGACTTTTTAACTGTTTACAGGTAGAACAATTAGAGAACAGCTACTAAGAGGGATTTTATAGGTACTGGTTGTCTCGGTATCAGTAAAAGAGAGCTGTCCCTACCCTTCATTTATCACAACTTCAAAGATAATGCTAAAGATGTTATTAAAAAGGATCTTTTGTGTGTTGCAAATTCCATAACTTTATTTTGGTTCCACAGCTTCGGAATGGTTTGGCTACAAGGCATAATCTCACCATCCTTATTTACATGGATGATTCTTTTGCAACTGCTCTCTACAAGTCAAGACTGAGGAATTAGCCATATCTTTGGTAAATACAAGATATCTTTCCAAAATACACTCAAATGAAAATAATCATGAAAACATTATTGCAATGATAAATGTGTCAAGTACTGAATATGTACTCTTCACTCTACAAGACACAGAGTAAAAGGAACAAAATTATGATCTTGGTTACACTGCTTCTGTGTATTGGCACCACTGGCAGACATGAGCCATAGACAATTAGTTATCATGTATTGCCATTGTGGATGTGGCAATAATTAAAGTAAAAACTTCACTAAGTCCACTAAATCAGAGAAAGTCTTTCCTAAGGAAACGTGTATGTGTGTGTGTGTGTATAATTATTTACAATAGCTTCTTACAAATATCTTGTTCTTGAGATATGAATTTTAGGAGCCCTCTGATTATGTTACAAGTTATCTCAACAGATGAGTTTTTTTACTACTAGAGATCTCAGGATTTTAGGATGTCAATGACACGTTGCAGAACCATGGAAGTAACTCTAGAGTAAAGCAGGAGCCAAATGCAATAACCCTCTGTGACGGTGTACCCCATAAGGCTCTATGGGAGGGTGCCTATAAATATATGTATGACATTACTGTAATATGGTTTTGCTACATAGGCCATGTAACATATCTATGTAAAGGTAATGATCTGCTGGATCTGTTCATCCTATTTGTATGTATGTGTCTGTTTTGTATTCAAAGTTAGGAATATTGGTTATGTGCTTGGTTAGTTGTAAGTAGACTTTGGAAAGCAGCTTGAAAAAAGACTATTCTTAGTAAATCCCAATCAAGAACCAATCAAGCTAACAATGAACTTTGTAGACGCACGTCCACACCCGAGCTTCCCCAGGAATGTGGCCTGCCTGGTAACGAATGGAGTCTAGCTCAAACATGTGACTGGACCGTGTGGCTCTCAACCTCCATTTTATAAATGGATTCTGCATAGGAAGGAGGAGGGATCTCCATCCACAAGAGGATATCTATATAAACCCTGGAGAGACTTCTCCATCTTGTCTTTAGCTGGCTCAAAGAACAGCTTCTCCACCCCCCAAGGATACTGAGAGGAAACTGGAACAAAGGACAGTGACTGCAGGGGGTGTGTGAGTCATAGCTGGACCCAGACTAACAGGGAGATTAGTCTGAAAGAAGAAATTCACTGAAACATTGGAGGGTGAGGCTTTTTACTGTATTAGTGTTAGATCTGCGTGTTCTATTTTATTTTATTTGGTAATTCACTTTCTTCTCTCTATTACTACTTGGAACCACTTAAATACTACTTCCTGTCTTTATTAAAATAACTTTTTACTTGTAATTAACTTGGAGTACGTGTTGGTACCGGGAGTGGGGTGGGGAAACTGCTGTGCATATCTCTCTATCATTGTTATAGAGGGCAAACAATCTATGAGTTTGCCCTGTGTAAGCTTTATACAGGGCAAAACAAATTTATTCAGGGTTTGACCCCAGTGGGAGTTGAGCATCTGAGTGCCAGAGGCAAGAATACATCCTGCGTGTTTCCAGGCAAGCCCATAGCTGTTGAGGGACGTGGCTCAGACCTGGCAGGGTACTGAGGTCCTAAGCTGTTTGGGCAGGAAAACAGAGGCAGGAGTAGCCTTGGCATGTCAAGTGGCAGCTTCTAAGGGGGTTTCTGTGATCCCAGCCCATCACACCCTCCTATGCTGCCCTCCAGAAGATCTTAAGCATTTTTAAATATTTTGTGCTGTTGTTTAAAATCATGGGAATGATGAGTTAGGATTTTCTAGAAAATGCCCTTTATTTACTGTCACTTTTATTAATAATAAATATTAATGAAATACTGTCTTATGTTTGCATGTCAGTTTTCATTACCTAAGGATTCCCAAAGTACTTTACAAATAGATGTAAGTTGTTTGTGTAGAATATTTTAAACTATCTTTGGCTTAGTTCTATCATCTGCAATGATCTGGCCTTGAGCAAAGTGATATAACTGTATTAAAAGTTTCCAAAGAAAATAGGAGTCTACCTTTATTTTCTTCAAAAATAGTGGAATACCCCCTTTTCAGAAAAATTATGTGTGTAACTTCCATAGCCAAAGTCTTAATGTCTAGAACTTCAACAACCATCCAGTTAGTTCATGGTTCTTCAATGTTTAGCCAATTAGCAGAATCTTTAAATCACTGATAAGCAAATCTAATCCATTTTGTACAAAGTTCAGACTGACACCACTTTTCCTTGGAGCTTATCTGATCAAAATATATTACACTGTTTCACTTCACTCTCATCAAGATCAACCCACTTTAAACGTTTTCATTTGCTTAAATCTCCCATCACATTTATTTTCTTTCAGGGTAGCATTTTTCTCTGATCAACTGATAAACTTGCCGTGTATTAATTATTTTGTGCTCCATCAACACCAATGAGGACTGCAGGATTATATCTAATTTCTGTTAAACTACTGGCAACCAATCAAAGTGAAGTTTATTTTAAACTCTTTTGACTGTCTTTGTGGAAGACTGGACTTTTAGGAGCCCTCTGATTATGTTACAATCAAGTTATCTCAACAGATGAGTTTTTTTAGAAATAGACAATTACTCCCAGTCAATCTGGTGTCAATAAATAAGGAGTTGCCTCTTCCCTCTGGAAGGTTCCTATTTTGATCCACTTTTAATGTCTGTTGCTACATTTTAGCACACATCCTCCCCTCATGCCAGGGTGAATCTCTGTTTCATTTAACTGAAGTGCAGATCTTTCACACTCAAATGGGGAGAGGGAAGGGGAGTATGGTTTTAGCCACTATGACAACCCACTTTAAAAGAGGAGTGAGAGGTAGCAGATGGAACACTTTATGAACTCATTTCTATTCCCTGCTTATTCCCACCAACTGTGCATAAAGTCGTGGCATCTTTCTGTATGTTTGTTACTCTTCACAATTTTTGTCTACAGTGTCTAGTTATATTTTAACTAGGTATTTGGGACAGATACTGCCTGTTTTGCATATGTACATATATAATTCTTAGTATAATGGAGTCCCAATCTGGGTTGATGCTTCTAGGCACTAATG
This sequence comes from Dermatemys mawii, assembly GCA_007922305.1. Lineage (NCBI taxonomy): Eukaryota > Metazoa > Chordata > Testudines > Dermatemydidae > Dermatemys > Dermatemys mawii. The sequence continues at coordinate 7,588,797 of ML677365.1, read as the reverse complement.
TAAATCTACTGTTACTGCTCTGAACAACAATAGCAGATAGCATGGGATTTATTTTTTCTCTGATTTGAACAAAGAGCTATACTCTGCCTGCAGTTGCTAGAAGTTCATTTGGCAGTGTCGAGAGCTGTACTGGAGACAGTGCTGGATTAAGGATAGGTATAACAGGTGCGGCCCTGGACCTCTGCTTTCCTGGAGAGCCTATAATCCTTGAAATGTATCCTACCATAGAACCTCAGTGTTCCAAACACCTCAGGAATGAAGGTTGTTCATAACTCTGAAATGTTTGTAACTCTGAACAAAACATTATGGCTGTTCTTTCAGAAGTCTACAACTGAACATTGACGAAATATAACTTTGAAACTTTACTATAAAGAAGTGAAATGCTGCTTTCCCTTTATTCTTTTTAGTGGTTTACATTTAACACAGGACTGTATTCAGGAGCGGCACCAGCTTTTTTGCCGCCCTAGGTGGCAAAGAAAAAAAAGGTAGAGAAGCTGCTGCTGCTGAATTGCCGGCAGTGGCGAAATCACTGAGCAGCCCCCACCTTCGAATTGCCACCAACCACTTTGGTGGCATTAAGCTGCCACCGAATTGCCACCGAGGACGGCAATTTGCTGCCCCCCAAAAGGCTGCCACCCTTGGCGGCCACCTAGGTTGCCTATTGGCTAGCACCAGCTCTGACTATAATGTATTTGCCTTTGGGAGGTGGGTCCCTGCTGCTACCTGATCATTTACTTCCAATTCCAAATGGGGTGTGTGGTTGACTGGTCAGTTCATAACCCTGCTGTTCATAACTCTGAGGTTCTAGTGCATATACAAAGGAGATTTTGATTATATTTTTGACAGCACTAAAAAGAAAAGAGCACTGATTTTTACCCTAGTTTAAAGAGGCTTTTTTGTTTGTTTTGTTTTGTTTTTTGGACTTTCAGTTACTGGTGAGGATTTGCAATTGGCACTAATTGCCGGTTGCCAGCTGCTAATGACAGTACTGCACAGTACATATTTAGCGTCTTAACATTTTTTCAATGAGCTGTTCAGCTGATAATTTGCAAGTGGAGGAGCAAAAAAGAAAGAAACATTAGAGATGAAATTGTAAGGAAGTTACACAGACTTACTATTTCTCTGCTAGTACAGCTTCAGTATCATCTTCCAATGATGCTAGACCATCTCTCTCCAAAAATTATAATCAAAGTGAAGATATTAAAATGAACTCATTCCCTTAGGAGAGGCCAGAAGTAAAGGCAACTGTTCCTGAAAACGAGCACAAAAATGATGGTGAAATTTACAATCCACTTTCTTACCACCTATCTGTATAGAAGGCAGAGAAAATAGTAGTGATAAAGAGGATAATGCTGCTGTTAGGGTAGAACAAGATCCGGTTTTCTTGGCCATCTTTGCTAACAGAGGACTTCTGCATCTAGTGTATCAATAAATGTCCACTCAGTTTTCTAGAATCACAATGCCAGATGTAAAGATCTGAATGGCACTACAAATGTCAGAAATGGTATCTCTCATCTCCTCTTTTTGAACAAAAATAACAAGTGGAGTGCATCATCAGAGGCACTTGTGGCTGTATTTTAAATTCATTGGAGTTGTATTCTGTTTCATGGACAAACTCTTTTCATCGCCTAATAATCTGAGCACCTTTGTAACCCGAGGCTTTTCCAGCTGGAAAAATAAAACCTTGAAGACTTGATCTCCTGACAACAGTATGGAATATTGCAATGCCATGGTTCTTGCCTTGCAAATCTGCTAGCCATGCAATCATATTCAGAGGAAAATGGTACAGCTGCTTCTAACAGAAACTGCTTACTGTTTTTAAGGTGTTTAAGGTGGATTGTGACAGTTGTTTAATTTTCTGACTGAACATGGTATAACATTTATAGGAAAGCAGGAAGTTACAGACTCTCCTAACAACAGAAATCATCTCGGTATTCTTGAAGCCATGTCCAATTTTGTCCCATTTCTAATTCAGCACATTAAACACTACAGAAACAAAGGGAAAGGTCACCCCTCCTACTTGTCAAAAACAATCTATAAGAGTTTTCTTGAGCTAATGGATTGTAAGGCTTTGGAATTCACTATAAAGGAAGTCAAACATAAGACCATAAGAATGGCTGCACTGGGTCAGACAAAGATCCATCTAGCCCAGGATCCTGTTTTCCAACAGTGGCCAAAGTCAGGTGCTTTAGAAGGAATGAAGAGAACAGGTAATAATCAAGTGATCAACTCCCTGTCACTCATTCCCAACTTCTGGCAAACAGATATCATCCCTGCACATCCTGGTTAGTAGCGACTGATAGACCTATCCTCCATGAACTTCTCTAGTTCTTTTTTTTAACTCTGCTATAGTATTAGCCTTCACAACATCCTCTAACAGGTAAAATACTACTCTTTGATAGTAGATTCAACTCCTGACATCACTCATGTTGATCCATCAACTCATGTTGTTAAGATGTATCTGTCATCTTACAATACCGCTCACATGGTGCCATTTTTGAGTGTTTCATTGGGTTTTATACCTACTGAAAGCCACATGGGAAAGTTGCCCTTCGAGACCATGAAGTCTTTATTGGACAGAAATGATATTGCCATTGTAAACTACAGAGATCAGTGATATGATAATGCAAGTAACATGTCTGAAGAGTATGAAAGTCTTTAAGCCAAATCAAAAGACTAAACTATTAGCTATGTACATGCAATGCATGGCTCATTCTCTGAACTTAGTTGAAATGTGCAGCATTGGATGTAGCAGGGAAGCCATACACTTTTTCAGTTTTGTTCAGAAACTGTTTCTCCCCTCTCCCTAGCGCCATCTGGGCAATGACCATTTCTGCAGCAATCTTACCAAGAGTGAACAAGCAAACATCCTTGTCCTAAAAACCCTACTACATAAGAAATGGTCTTGTCATGCTGAACCTTGTAAGACAACGGTAGTGAACTGTGAGGTTATTGAACATTGCTTTATAGAAACCATGGACAAGGCCAAGAAAAACAATTAAATTAAAAGGAAAGCACACTCTTTGTTCCACTGGAAACTGCATTTATGAGTATCTTATAGGAAGAGATATTAGAAAAGTTAGAAAAAAACTAATATAAAGCTTCAAAAGACAGGTCTGTATCTTCTCATTTCTATTCAGTTGCTGACTTCCTCGCAAGAGTTTGACACAAGCTTATGGAATCAGTTTGATGATTATAAGGGACAAACCAAAAAATCCAAAGTGATCTAGATGACTCCTGCCATGATGAAAACAAGCATACCGAAAGCAAAAATAATCCAGGTGGCAAAAGAGATACGCTATAGTTTGAGGAAGAGGAATAGCTGAGATTGTGTTTTTAATGTTATCCTCAACAAGCTAAGTTCAAGAACTAAAAAAGTGAATGTTATGCTGAACCTAGCCCAAGGTTTGGTCTTCTTACTTCTTTTGATGTAGTGCAAAGTGATGAGTGGAGGAAAGCATACACTCAGGTGTTGCTGAATGCTTACCCAAATGATCTAGAGCTTGAATTTTTCACCAAATTGTATTATTTTCCAGCATTTATAAGATACTATGATGTGCAGGATAAGAGCACTACAGGAATCATCAAATTTTTGCATTAGAAATATCTGAGTACTATCTTTTCAAATGTTTTCAGTTCACTGAGACTGTTTGACTGTACTCACTGGCAACTGTAAAATGGAGTGATCATTCTGTAAGCTTGCCTTAATAAAATAATCTTTGGTGAATTATGGTAAAAAACAAAGCTTAATGCTCTTCTTACACATCCAGTGAATGGGATTTACTTTGAACACTGTTGTTTTAGGATAAAATTGAATTTGCAGTACTTAAAGCTCATAAGATGCAAGTTTCAACCTGGAGAATTTCAGTTGATTCCTAACATTTTTATTTTATATTTACCCAGGCAGTTTGTAAGCTGTGCATTGTCTTCAATTTTCATTTTGTATTTATTCAGTAATACACAACTTGTTGAGTACTTATGTTTTGCCTTCATTAATACCATGTTCATGAAAAGAGGACGTCTGAAAAATATTAGCCCTAGGTCTCACATTTTATTAATCCAACATTTTCTGAAGTGGCTCAACATTTCCAGAACTCGATTGCACTTTTTTCTTCATTTTCTTTTTTTTTGTTGTTGTTGTTGTTGTTGTCTTTTTAACTAGGTACAGAATGACATAGGATGACAATTTTCAGGGCTTGATTTCAGTTATTATTTTTTATTACTTCTAAACAGCTCTTTTAGTGGTTGCTTCATCCCAAAAGGTAGTGTAACAGTAAGCACAATATCTCTGCATAGCATCCTCCTAGTACTGTCCATGGGTTGGTACAGCTCTGCTCTTCCCCAGTAGGGGAAGAACAGAGCTGAACCAACTTGTGCCACTACAAGTCACACATTTTTGATGCTCCTGGCCTGTATTGTTTTACTTTTCACTTAATGGGTTTCTTCAATATCCTACTTGTATATACAATATTTTCAGATCTTGTGGCTGCAAATTATATTTGTTATAACTCTATCCAGATTACTGAATATAAAACCTTTTTCCCCTCTGTTAATTTTCCATAGACGCTGAAACAAATCAGGTGGTTCTGCATTTAAGGTTGGCAGAACAAATATAGTAATCTACATGCAAATTCAGCTATTAAATGAAGATTTTTACATCATATTCCTTGTAAATATAAGCAGTCAATAGGGCACACATGATTGGTTAGTCTAAAAGCACTGGAATGGATTACCTAGAGAGATGGTGGAGTTCCCATCCTGACAGGTTTTAAGACCCAGCTTGACAAAGCTATGGCTGGGATGATATAGTCAAAGTGGGTCATGGTCCTGCTTTGAGCAGGTGGTTGGACTAGCTGACCTCCTGAGTTCTCTTACAACCCTAATAGTCTATGATTCTACAATCATCTAATTGATCATAACAATTTGATCATTTTTAATGATTTTGTAATAATCATTCTTCAAAAGAAATTTCAGGGAATGCTATGTATCTCATTTCAGACAAAGTTCATGCAAATCATGATAAAGAATAGACAGCTTTAACAACCTTCTTAATGAATCTCTTATTGTCACTGGGACACAGATTTTAGCATTACTTATAGCAATGAATTGGGGGGTGGGGGGAAGCTGCATATTTAATTTAGTTTCCAGCTCTGAAATCCAGGTCTAGGTTATTCATCTTTTCTTAAAGGAAGGGAAAAAATCCATATATTGAATATTCACAGAACCTGCTGACAGAATGTAAAAATTAGTAACATATCACAAATACCAGAGACAATATAACCTACAGTGCTCAATAAACATCTGCAGAAGGGATTAATAATATTCTTGCATTTCAGAAGCTGAGTTGACTTAAGATTCCATTTTAAAAAATGATCAAAAATGCCAGACATTTTCTCATTGGTATCATTTCTTTCATGCCCACAATTCTGCACAGCATTGATCAATTCCATTTTGGGATGAATATGTGTCATCAATTTACATAAGATATATACAGTTAATAGAAAAAAATAAAGAAAGCATTAAATTATATGACTGTTGCATTTTTTCCTGGGTACTTTCTCTTTGACTCTATAGGAACCATTCTGATGATATCTACAATTGGTCTTATTTTGGACTCCTTTCAATAATTTATTCTTGTTAACACTTAGTTTGATATGTATTCTAAAGTGTTATTTACATAGAATCATAGAACCATAGAAATCATATATAGAAAAAAAAACCCTTCTAAGTTCACCTAGTCCCCAGTTCAAGAAAGCACCTAAGTATATCCTTACATCCTATTGACTTAATTCAAGCTAAGTGGAGCTGAATAGGGATGACTTTCTAAACTGAAGTCATAGTCCTTCTGCCTTTCTTTACAGAATTGTTTCCTGAAAAGCTTTTGCAGAGTTTGGTGAATCTAGATGTTCATATAATTTTAATCCTGATCTATTTCTATCGAGAGTGTGAGAGTGTGTGTGTGTGTGTGTGTGTAAATATATAAGCCCTAGGCTAATTCAGGTGTGATTCCCTGTAGACTAGGGAGGGTGCCTACAGGTTAAGTGGAGCACCTGCAGTCAATTAAGGCCCTGTCAGGAACCTGATAAAACCCCCTGCTTCAGGCAGACAGATGAGCTAAAAGTGGAGTTGTGAGATCTGAAGACAAGGGAACTGAAGTAAGGGAGACCCTACCCTAGCAGGAGAGGAATACTCCCTTCCGTAGTGTCTAAGGATCAAAGGTACACCACCTAAGGGGGAAGAACCTGCAGGGTTTGAGAGGGGTAGAGCTTAGAGTGAGGAGCAAACCCAGACCCCTCCCCTACTTCTTGCCTTTACTACCTTCCTAGGACACTAGCAGGACCCTCAGGGCCCCAAGAGCAGGGTGATATCTTATCCCCTGCCAAGAAAAGTGCAAACCCCACCAAAGTAACACTGGCCATCTTGTCAAAATATACACTCTCTTTGGCCTCACAGAAACAAATTCAACTGCATTGCTAATACATGTTTGTTACTCAGCTTCACATATTTTAAAATAGCTCATTTTCATTTTGGCCAAATGAAGATTGTTTTACTCTGCATCCAAGTGATACACTGCATTTGAATAATGTCCATTGGAAGCAAATTTTGGCCTGTGATATTGAGATGGGAAGTTTATTATGTAATAGAATGAGTGTAACTGGGAGGCTTATTGGCTCTCTTATTTTTCTAGTTTTAAATTTTTGTGCTTATCCTGTATTTGAAATATTATTCAAGCCCATAGTGTTGGCATAATCACTCTTGTTCAATTTACAAGAAAAAGAAAAGTATGTTGTTTAACAGTACCCTAGTATATTGGAAAAGAGCCTAGTTTAGAGAGAGATTATTACTCTAGCCGGTGAAAGATTTAAATCCTCGGTTCACACCCTGTTCTTTATAGTGTAAATGCACACAATATAGTATAAATGTACCCTTTTGCTTTGGGTTAGCTTTATTCCCATCTAAACTAACAGCAGCCTTTCCCCTGCCAAAATCCAGCCTAAGATTTCTCCCCAAGCGTAGCTGTTTTTAGGGCTTTTCCTACAGGACTATTTCTGTCCCTACCATTAGCTCAAAGGCCTGCCTCCTGACATTATAAAACAGCAGAAATTATTATGCATCTTTATGTGGGCTCTTATAATCTGATCTCAGGGCTTAGCATAAGAGGCCTGCTTTACTTTTGTAGGATCCTGATCATAGAAAGAACTGTCAGAGAGGACTTAAGAATGGAAGCTAAAGTCTTACGGCCTGAAGGTCAGAGAGAATCTTAGGAATCTCTAAGGGTTACTTTCTACAAAATCTGAAGAAGCACTCAGAAATATTTTATATGAGGAGTTACAGACATAAAAGGGATTATTGCATAGACTTCTGAATAGATGAGAAAGAACTGAAGCTGAATTTGCTGAAATAAGATTAATTAGTAGAAATGTTTCACTTTCCACCCACATACTAACACACTAAATAAGTCTATTATGAAAGCTGTTTTTATTAAACAGACAAGGTGGGTGAGGGCCAACTTGCGTTAGTGAGAGAGACAAGCTTTTGAACTTACACAGAGCTGTTGCCCAAAGAAGAGCTATGTGTAAACTTAAAAGCTTCTCTCTCTCCCCAACACACATTTGCCCAGTGAAAGATATTGCCACCTTGTCTTTCAAGTATCCTGGGATAATACAAGCTACAAAAAGACTGCATACTACTCTTTACATTGTTTGGAATGTACGGAAACTTTTAATCAGATATAAGTAGTTAATGTTTGTAAAGCACTTTGGATGAAAGTGACTAGATAAGTGCAAAATATAACAATCATCATCATGTTTTCCATAGAGAGTCTGGTAATATAATTATGGCATCTGCACAACCTTTCAACAAATAAAATATGGTAACAACAGAAGATTGAAATGTGTTGTTAGTCAGATACAAGGATAGATTTTTCTCATGTCAGATACATGGTACTTAGTGTACATTTGTGCCACAGGTTAAGTTTTCAATGACAAATGCCTTCTCACCTCAGTCTTCTACAAGGAACAGATTCATATTTAATAATAGTAACACTAATCAGAATTCATATTTTATGAGTTAGAGGGTTTTTTTACAATTAGATCTTAGCTGCTGAATGTACTAAGAAAGTGAATAGGGAAAAATGATAATCTGTGCTATATACTATATTTAATTCCACTTCTTGTCCAAAAAGTTTGAAGTATTATACTTTAAAATAGTTGTTTTATTTCAGTGGTATGTCTAATGATCCCATATACGGATTGTGTTTGTTTGTGTTTTAGGGTCCTTTGAGGTGAAATGTGCAGTGTAAAAGAAATTACTGTACTTGTTTATCATATACATAGATTTTCAGTGGGTTGGGAACATAACTCCCCTAGCTGCCTTTTAAAATCCTATCATACATATATACATACTTCATAGTACTTGAAGACTGTGGAGCATGGGTACCAAGAGTCACCAATGTGAGTGAGTTGTATCTGCTCTTTGAACAAAGATGTGAACAAAAAAATGAAATGTCAAGATTGCTAAAGAGTTGATAACTTGCGTTTGGGGGGGCTGCAGTGAAGTGGGATTATTGTCTGCCATTTGGTTTATCTGTATATGGAGACCAATCACAGTTCTAAGGAAAATAAGTCATAGAATATTACATCAGAATCCTGTCAGATCTCATGAGATAAACAGGATCCCACTGAGTCTTATTTCTGGTAAGCCGTTCAAGTAAAAACTAGATATTATAAGGAAGTGATGTTGGTGACTACTAGACTGAGCGGATCCCTCTGAGTGAAAGTTCTAGACAAAAACTAAAAAATTCAGAGTACTAATAGATTTTAAGGCCAGAAGGGACCATTGTGATCATATAGTCTGACTTTCTGCACATTGGAAGCCACAGAACCTCACCCACTCACTTTTGAAATAGACCCCTAACCTCTAGCTGAGTTACTGAAGTCCTCAAAAAATTATTTGAAGACTTCAAGTTACAGAGAATTCACCATTTACACTAGTTTAAACTTGAAAGTGACCCGTGACCCATGCTGCAGAGGAAAGTGAAACCCCGCCATGGTGTCTGCCAATATAACTAGGGTTGCCAGACATCAAGTTTTTGCCCGGAATGCCCAGTCAAAAATGGACCCTGGCAATTCCTGTTGGCACCGTTAAAAGTCTAGTCGGTGGTGTGGCAGAGGCCCAGGGCTAAGGCAGGCTCCCTGCCTGCTCTGGCTCAGCTGCTTCCTGTAGCTGTGTGGCCTGTCCCTGCAGCTTGTAGGCTCATGGGTGGCCAGGGAGGCTCCGCATGCTGCCCCCGCCCTGAATGCCGGCTCCATAACTTCCATTGGCCAGGAAGTGTGAGGGCAGCGCCTGCAGGCACAAGGGCAGTGCACATAGCCTCCCTGGCTGCTCAAGCACCATGGGGCCACAGAAACCTGGTGGCCACTTCCTAGGATCCACAATAAGTGCTGCTGACAACCCTCACATGCTCCTAATCCCAATCCAGAGTCCTCTCCTGCACCTAAATTCCTTCCTGACCCCAAATATGGGATCACTTAGACCCTGAGCATGTGGGCAAGACCTGCCAGGCAGATACTTGGGAAATAATTCCTTTTAGTAATTCAGAACCCTCGTAAGCACTATGAGGAAGGACAATTTTCACTGAACTGTTTGTTTTTAAATCTTGAAGTTGTTCTAATTTGTTCAGTTCGAGACACAAAGGCTTACATCAGTTCTTGACGTATCCAAAACATTAAATCCATTTAAAAATGAGCTCTTGCATCTTACATGGACATTATGTATTGAATATGATGGGGTGGAAATATAAGTATTCTGAACAGATAGCATTTCACACCCATTTGCACAATGTGCAAGGCAATGAAGACTCAGGTCCCATGTGTCTAAGGATAAAAATGAAAACATCCATTATTTCTCAATCATCTCAAAAGTGCAACTTTGTAAAAAATCTTGCTTTAATACTTAAATGAAATCTACAACTGTGAGATTTTTTTAAAGGAGTATGATATTGATGTCTTCTAAATTCATAATTATATTTCCAAAGACAAGGAATCATTTAAAGTCTCAGTACATTTTGAAATGATTGCACGGGAATTTAATAACACAGCTCCCATAACCCAGATGAGAATTGCATGGATAACTCCAGGACATCATGCTGCAAATATACCCATTTTTGTGCTGCATATTTTACACAGCATTTTGCCATAAAGAATGAGGTTTATCCTTAAGACTGACTGGACTATTAAAAGGTGGGGAGATCTAGTTGAAAATGGAACTTCCATTCTGTGGGAAACTTCTGTTCTGAACTGGAGCAAAAAGTTAAAATTTCCTTCATTTTTTTTGTTACATAATTGCACTCAAAAACAAAACAATGTGAAACTTCAGATTCTACAAGCCATAGAATCATAGAAAATTAGGGTTGGGAAAGACCTCAGGAAGTCATCTAGTCCAAATATGTATAAAAATGTCTTGACTGTAGCCCTCTCCCCAGTATCAGTCATATGTCACTTGTCTAGTTAGGTCACAGCCTACAGATACACAATGCATATGATTAACTACATGTCCAGGGTCCCAGTGAGCTCAGGAGGAGTGTGCATCTGTATGTAAAGTTACTTATGAATGTAAGTTTTTCTGGGATCAGTGGTTGTGGACTAGATCTTACAATCTGATCTGTGCTGGTGGACACCTGTACTAATGTGCTTGAATGCTGACTTAGAATGTAAATGTCAGAAAATGAGGCAAGGACAGTCAGGCTTAGTGGTCATAGCCAGAATCAGGAATCAAGAGCTGGGCTGGAAAGAAGGCAAGAGTAGGCCTGGGAGCTGGGCTGGAGCAAGAGCAGGGATAGAGCAGGACTAGAGACAAGACATGAGCAAGAACAGGACTTGAGAAGACCGACACCCAAGCCGCTTCCTGCAGCACCACTGGCATGGAACAGTGAACAACGAGCTGTGATCTGCTGAACCTGCGGACGCCAGCCAGCAGATTTCCCTGATGCAACGCATGCCAAAGGTTGCCGATCTCTGCTGTGGAGTCTCATCACTCTGAGAGACAGTTCCAAGCTGTGACATAACACTAAACAGACTGATCTGTTTTATCAATGAGTCTTTTATAGCTACTCTGAGACTGGCTCCTGGCTTGTGGATTGGCTGGGGTCTAATACAGGAATGATACATCGCCATGTGGCTTAATCAGGCTCTACAGGGATGTACTTATCGTGTCACAGAACACACTTCAGGCAAAGGACTACTTTTCCATATGTGTTCAGTCACCACCTTGCAAAATGTACCTCTAAGCCTGGCTGGGCTTCTAGCTGCTACTGAAATATAAACATTAGTAGCTGCCAGATTATTATTAATGTGTAATGTTGTACTGTCAATAAGATTTAAAGTGATCAGCTGAGTTTAAATTGCTAGGGAGTATGTTACTTTCAAGAATGTTTGATTCAGTGTAAGATTTCTTTAACAAAACAGATTTAATACGTAATATGTTTGAGTTGGGGCTCTTCTATTTTTTTTTTCCTGAGACGTGGCAAGCCATAACTCTTTCTCCTACCCAATGCATACCCAGCTGTTCCTCAGAAACTTAGAAGATGGAGCATGACATGTTCATGTGAACTGAATAAAAGATACCAATAATGTGAAAGCCCAAAGTGGACAGAGTAGAAAATTTCCATCACAGCAGAAAATTCCCATTGCATTAATCAGCGTGGAGATTCTAAAAGTTAAATGTATGAGGTTACATGAATGCCCATGCGTGAGAATAGAGATTTTATATTTGCTGCTGAGCCCATCTTCTGTGACGGTAAACTTAAGGTGAAAGAAAAGACAGACATCAATAAAAACGGCTTGAATTGTTAGACTAATTATCAACACAAAAAAGAGAATGAGAATACACGTGGGAGTTGGTCACCTCCTCAGATGAAGAGGGCAAAACTTGAAGGACACTAAAGAAATGATGTATTTCTGGAAGAGGGGAAAAAAAATCACATAAAGTGAGCAGAGTGAAGAATGTAGTGAGGCAACACCAACAATCTGATGATGATACATCTATGCATAGTATTATACTAAACAACCACATACTGGAAGTTACCCACTCTTAATAGATAACAGGTTGCAAGTCAAAGGGAATCTTCAGATTCAAATAGAACATTCGCCATGGGGCTCCTTTGTTAGGAGGAGGCGGACCTCAAAGCTGACTTCTCTTAGAGGTACAAGCATATGTTAATAGTTTTGATTCTTAATTTCAACTCTATAGGGATGGGGTGCCTGCTTGTTTGTTTTATCTAGTGTAATGGCTGTCATCTTGGGTTACACATCTAGGATTGAACCAAGGATCTCAAGCTAAAAACATGGTGTGCAGCTGTGTGAGCTAAAGAAGCAAGGCTCCTTAGCTGTGACTGTAAGAAATTCATATCTTCTGAGAACACATGGTGCCCTTGTAACATACACTGATAGTGTAACTTACTGGGAAGTGTGAGTCCTGAGGAATAATTACATTTTGAAAGGAAAACCATATATAACATAATGTAAGTGCAGCATGGCCTAGTTAAGGAAGGATCAACTTTTATTTTAGGAACTTCCTAAATATGAAACATTTGAATTTTCTTCCTTGATATTGCTGAAGTTGTTTTTTCTCCCCCTTCAGTGCATTTAATTCCCCTGATTTGAGTGTTTGCTTTTTAAATTAAAAGAATATTCAGCTCTTACTAGTATTATTCTCTGTAAGAAACACTTAATACTTACGTGTCCTTTGAACTAAAGAATCTATTTCAAAGAGAGAAGAGGCAGATAATGTATGGGAATGTATTTTCATAAAATAGACTCCTGCTCCAAAGATTTTGGTTCATGACATGTTACCTGTGGGTAACCAGAAACCCAAATACTGTCATCACTAATGAAAATAAATGTAAATCTACAGAGATTATTATGTTGTTCATATAATTTTTTAAAAGCAACTGGTCCACTCACAGTAGCTAGCAGAAGGCAATTGAGAATAATGTATATGTATGCAACTATTAAATAAGAAATCTGTAACTATTGATTGTATGCAATGTTATTGCATTTATGTTGGTCTTGGAATATTAGGGGGACAAGGTGAGTGAGGTAATACCCATTACTGGACCAACTTCTGTTGGTGAGTGACAACCTTTTCAGTTTATGATGACCTGAAGCTCTGTAATCTTGAAAGCCTCTGTCTGTCTCACTAGCAAAAGTTGGTGCAATAAAAGATATTACCCACCTCATCTCATGTAGCTACTGAGATTATTATATGTGTCTTATGGTAACAGCTAGGGGGCCTTAGCCCCATTGTGTAGGCACTGCACAAACATAGAACTGAGAAGGTCCCTACTACAAAAAGCATGTAAGTAATGTAGTCATTCTTCTCTGTGATCACTTCCCTTCTCTCTTCCTCTTCCTCTTCTTTTTCCTCTTCTTCCTCCTCTTCTTCTTCTTCCTCTTCCTCTTCCTCTGTCTTTTTAAATTACATGCTCATCAGAGCATGGGACATGCAGTCTGACATATTTCTCAGCAAAACGCAATCACTGTGTTTCATCAAGTAGGTAAATGATCAGCTAAGAAATAGAGTTCAAATGAATAAGTAACGGAATGTTGCATTAAGGTTTGTATTGTTCATTCATATCATAAGTACGTTTTTTTATGAAATCAGACAATACACTCCTGAGTAGAGGTGATCATGAATCAAAATCCTGGATATGAACATGCTTGCTTCTTTGTGGATGTTTAGAAACCAAACCAAGATCCAAAGCCAAATTTTACCTTTAGTTCCTATCTCTAATGGGATGAACCAAATTGCAGATTAGAACACTTTCAAAAGTGGTAGTGTTCTAAATTCAGGCACAAATCTGGGTTTTTAAAGTCCACAACCACTTTTGAGCTGACATGAGCTATTTGAAAGCAATTCTTATGCTAAATTACCAGATTTTGATTTTTATATTGATCAGCCTGCACATTGTAAATTCCATTTTTTAAACATAGGAACACATGCCATTAAAAGCCAAATTACCCACTCATCTTCTAGCATTAACCATGAAGCTCATTTTTGCATAGTCCTTAGAGGACAGGTTTCAATTTTGATAGTTACAGCTGACTGACTCAGTCACTAACAGCTCCCATCCAATTTTGGAAAATGTCTGATATTTGCAACACATTGGATGTGGGACAGTTGAGCCATGATTGTTTGCTGCTCTAAAGGACAAGATGGCTTATCATAGATGATCAACTTGTCTGCCTCAGATGTAAAATTTTTTTGCCCTTTTTTATGTTTTCATGGAAATCCCTGTTGTGTGTCTCAGTTAATGATGACTCAGAATTGTCAAATAACAGGCTCAAGTGGAACTATTTAGTTAAAGATTATTAATCATAGATTACTACAGCTCTACATGGAATACAAAAATAATAGATACAGTACTCCATTTTAGGTAAGCTGGCTTTTTGTGTATCTTTCACTGAAACTGGAGTGACATGGCAGTTTCCATTACCCAACTAAATTTTGACACTAGTGTCGTTATATAATTTTTAAACAAAAAAAACCTCTTTGCCAAAAAAAACATATGTTGTGTTATCATTTCTATACATTCTCAGTTTACCTGATTCATGTGTAAGCAGTGTCAGGAATGAGATCTATTCTGACATCTGGTGGTGAATTATGGGAATTGCAGTGAGCGGTGGAAAATAACTTTGGGGCTGATCGATTTGCATAGGCACACCCACCGCACCTAGCCTGAGCTCACAGCAGCCCACATGGCCACTTCGGCTGATGTGGGAGCCCCAATTTCTATGTTACTGGGGCAGGAATGATAAAGTGATGTTACCCTGAATATATGAATGAAGGACTATGGACATGTACTTGGTCCTTGTTATGATGGAGGGACTTGCCATCATCTAAGTAGCACTCACTGGTTAAGGGCCACGCGCTTCAGAATGCTCTGAGATTGAGAGAAGCCATGGGTAGGTCTCTATATCTTTTGGTGAGGGATTTGTCTAAGGGCCCCCCAAACCTATTGCACCTTGCTTCTCTCCACTGTGGAATGATAGAGCTAATTTTGATTCCTTTAGGAGTCTAGGTTCAGCATGCTAAGCTGAATTCACTTTGGGTCTGCTGGTGTAGCTGTGCCAAGGTGCTTCCCCCCCCCACACTAAGAGCTGAAACCACTGAGCACTGTGTTAAGTAGGGGCAGGCCTAAAGGCATGATGGGGGCACCAAGCAATTTGTGCAGTCAGCAGAGCAAAGCAGTGGACTCAGCTGAGCGGTTCCTGGGTGCAATTCGTGTGGCTGGCGGAGTGGCTGGCACAGCAGAGCAGTCCGTGTGTCGACTAGCAGAGCCGTTTGTGCTGCTGATGGAGTGACTGGCACCGGAGAGCTGTCCGTGTGTCGACTAGCAGAGCCGTTTGTGCTGCTGACGGAGTGACTGGCACCGCAGAGCTGTCTGTGTGTCGGCTAGCAGGACGGCTAGCGGACTGACTGGCGCTGCAGAGCAGTTCGAGTATCGGCGAGCAGAGCGGATTGCGGTGAGGGCTGCAGCGGAACCCCACAGAGAGGCGGCACAGTTGGCGTTGGACCACGTAAGGTGCCCCTTGCCCTACCCTCCATTTCCACCCATGCTGGGAGGTAAGACTCTGCCAATTGACTTTTGAACTCTGCACTGACCAAGAACAGAGACTCTTGGGCTGCTGGACTTTTGGGACTTTTGAGTGACTTTTTGGAGTTGTGGAACTCAAGAGCCAAAGGGAAGGCCACGGCCTATTTGCTGGGAGGGGGGCTTCTGGGTCATGGTTTGGTTTATTAACCTTGTTTGTGGTGTTTCCCCAATATAATGCCACATTGTTTCTCCCTGTTATTAAAAGACTTTGGTACACTCAGACTCTGTGCTTGTGAGAGGGGAAGTATTGTCTCTTACAGATGCCCAGAGGGGTGGTATATGGTTTTCCCAGGTCACTGAGTGGGGGCTCGAGCCGGTTTTTGTATTGTGCTATTGGAATGGAACCCCTGGATACTGGACCCGGCCCTTGTTGCTGTCAACTCTGATGTGCAGAAGGGTTACACATGTGTGAAGTCATAATTATTTACAGCTGAGAGGACTAACAATTCTTCAAGATAATATCTTTCAGTGTATCTTTCCCCAAAATAATTTTTCTCTAGCTGCTGTAACAATTCTCTCTCTCTTTCTCTCTCTACACACACACACATACACACACACAGAAAGAGAGAGAGATTATACACACACACACACACATTCCTATGATATGGTTCCCAAAAATATGTATAGTTTTATGGGCATAGAGATGCCATGGATTATTAGATACCATCTAATGCATAGAATTCCTGAACAGAGATACTCATCGGTCAAGGACTAGGGCCTTAGAACTCAACATACTCTTAACTATTCTTTAGAATATTAACAAAGATATAAAAGAATTAAATATGCAGAAAGACAGGGACTAAAAGGGTTAATATTTACTAACCTCTCTATCAACCAATCAGAGGACACCTGTAGACAATGCATCATTTGGAATAATCACAGTAGAAACTGTCCCGTAAAATGTCTCCCAGAACTTCAGCTGAGAGGTAGAGTAGTCTAGTAAATGGGACACTGTACAGTGACTCAGAAGAGCATAGCTCTGTCCTAAACTCTACCACCGGCTTGCTGTGTGACATTGGACAAGTCACTTCACTACTCTGAACCTCTATTGTCCTTTCCACCCTCTGTCTGAATTATCTATTTAGACTGCAAACTCTGTTAGACTACTTCTTATTAATATTAGTACAGCATAATGCGGTCCTGGTCTGGGACCCATATATATTGTGATTAAACCAAGTCTGCTGCATGATGGTATGATACTTCAGGGGGCTAGTCATAGCTGTGTAATTACTTGTATTTGGCTCAGTCCTTCCAGGAGCTGAGAGTTTGTGTGACGTATGGAGTGTTCTCAACTCTAGCTGAGCTCAGTAGGAGTAAAAAGCACTTACTGTCTTATAGGACTGAGCTTATAATGCGGGAATGAAACATACAGTTCATAGTTTATGTACCACAAATTCAAATCTCCATATAAGAATGCCATGATTTGAAGAGGCCTTCAGTAAGCTGGAAGAGGAGAGTATGTCCTTTGTTTTACTTATAGTCACTCAGACTGACTTCAGTGGGCTTTGGGATCAGGTCCTAGTGGTTTAAGATGGTGGTAAGTGTTCTTGAGGTAAATGCTTTCTGTCTACACTTAAATTCGTCCTTCAGTAAAATAAGGGCACTAATATTTACCCTCTCTGTGAGGTCTTGTGAGATCCTCACAGAAAAGGCACTACAATATTCAAGCACAACACATTTTTTTTATTCTGCGTAACAGTGAGGAATGTATATAGAACTGCCTCTTAAATAACTGAAATAATCCTTTGTATCATCTTGCTGCAATGTTATGTATTATCATTATAGTACTTATTCCATTCTTAACTGTCTTTTAGATATAGCTGCCTATCTCTTTAATAGACGAGTATTGTCCCTTAACTTTCAACTCTGACCTCCTTATTATCACCCTTCATTATAATACAATTTCTCTATAGTGTATGCACTGCCTGACTATGCAAGATGCTGACATAATGCGAGATGACTTCATTTGTTAAAATGTTTTGCTTCATTTATACTGAAGAAAACTGTGAGCTTGCCGTATTTCAATACAGACTACTGCAAACCTTCTACTCTGAACATCCTGACATAATGTCCGAGAAACTGCTATCCAGAGAGAGATATGCAGTACTTTAAATAGGCAAAGAGACCCTAGTCAGAGCTAGTGCCTCTAAGTAATTCCCAAGCCAGGATATGGCAGACCCCTGGGTAAGACTTGCTATTCCTCCTAGGGATGTACATTTAACTTGAGAGAGCTGCCAGCATCTCTAGAAATATCACTCCTGTCCTCTCTAAAAATATCCAGTAGTCTGGACAAAACTAATTGGCTTATGCTATGACATAATTCCCACAAATGAGGCAGTAGTTCCAGGTAAGAACTGCAGCATCCCCTGGCTTGAAGTGAATAAGACGATGGATACTTATGGCAACTTTGAGACTAACCAATTTATTTCAGCATTTTTAGTTAGTCTCTAAGGTTAGTCTGGTTAGTCTCTAAGGTGCCACAAGTCTCCATTGTCTTATTTACAGATACAGACTAACATGGCTGCTACTCTTAAACCTGACTTCAAGTGGTTTCCATCATATACAGGTTTACATATTAGTTCAATGGCTTTCAGCACCCCCGTTATAAAAGTTGTTCCAGCCTCCCTGCTCCTATGGGTAAGGAGAGGGGTCTGTCCATACTTCAACTCATCTGCAATTAACATAAGAATGGCAATACTGAGTCAGACCAAAGATCCATCTAGCCCAGTATCTAGTATTCCAACAGTGAATCATGTCAATTGTCCAAGAAGGAATGAACAGATTAGATCATCAAGTGATCCACCCCCATTCCCGGGGATGCCCATTCCCAGCTTCTGGAAAATAGAGGCTAGGGTCACCATCCCTGCCCATCCTGGCTAATAGCCATTGATGGACCTATCCTCTATGGTAATTAATACCATATAAAATATATTTAATCCTTTGAAAAAAGAGAGTGATTCTGGTAGGTAGGTTGAATAATTTGTTTATCTACGCCTTTAAAAATGTCATTTACACCTTTAAAAAATCATGTTGCGGTTCTTTTACCCACTTCTTCAGACTTTTTGTTTCTGTAAGGAAAGAATATCCTGTGACTGAAGCACTTGCTTGCCACACAGGAGATCAGACAGAAAATATTCAGAGTTTAAATTAAATCATTGGCTCCCCAGGGATTTAGAATGTCAGCAAAGCAGAGGATCACAAGGAATCCCTTTCCTCCCTGTTATGTTATTCCTGGGGAAGTCTGTGCTGCTCTAGAGGGCTGGCACTACCCCCAGGAAATCCTGTATTACTCACTGGTCTTTAGTATCTATGCAGATGGCTGTTTACAAAAGAGAATACTCCTACTACAGTCTGGGCTAGGAGTCTGCTTCTCCCCTGCTGCTCCCGTCTGTAGCCAGAGAGTAGTCCTGTTTCTCTCATGAACTGATTGAATTTGCTTTTCTTCCCCCATTAGTCCAAACCACTGCATTGAACTAAAAAGGGACGTCAATTAACAGGCTGAAGTGACACAGATAATAGGTTAGCAAACTGGATGCAGGGCCAGTAGCACAAAACAAGAGGTACAGTTGCTGTCTTTTATTTTTAAGGAACCAGGACTTGTAATTCTAGCTGACACTTGATGGAAAAACAAGACATAACTGATTTCCAGAAATGAAAAACAGTTAATGCTCAGCTTTGACATTCTTGTGGAACAAAAAATGAGGCAGAAAACATTGCATTTTAATAGCAAATCTGAACTAGAAAAAGGCCCCATGCTGAGTGTTTAATTTTGCAACAAATTTTTCTTACAGCTCTAATATTAGTCATGATTAAATTATACTCGTGTAAAATACATGAAAGCGTTTGTGTAGTGCAACTATCTTGTATTTTGAAATTCAGCTATTTTGCATGTTTTTCTCTTGTGGCAAAGCAGACCCTGAAGTCTGTCTATGAATTTTTTTCTATAAAGTTTCCATTTATATATGTGAAGTAATGTGATTAATGAAGACAGATAAGGTAGTAACTTTACTGACAGTAGGAGAGAAGCATAGAAGATTTTGGAAAAAATAAAGAGGGTAATTCATTGTAACTGGTGGCGACTGCACAGAAGTCCAGTTTCCTAATCTGGCACAGTTTTAAATGCAGAGAAGACAGAACAGATCAAAAGAACAAAAGCAGAATTTAGTGGTTAGGAAGGAAGGACTGTCTGCGTTGGGAAAAATAATAGATTTGTATCTACAAATTGTTTTTGGGCTGGATGCAGGAATCACTGGGTGAACTCTGTGGCCTGTGTTATGTTGGAGGAGAGACTATATTAAAATAATAATCTCTGGTTTTAAAAATCTCTGAACTACAGAACAGCTGGTGTTTTAAGTATTATGGATGCCCCCTTTTCACTTTTCAGTGACATACATATGTAGGCCCACAGTGCTGCTTTTCTGAATGTATGCTTTATAATCATAGGCAGGCTTCACATTTGCACTGTTGCTGCAAGGATGATAGTAGCTATAATGTATTTTTTTATACCCAAATATCAATGAAATTTGAAATTTTGGGGATATTTTACCTGTGGGTAGATGGATGTGACACGAAACAGATGAGGTGCTTTCTCTTTAAGAAGCTAAACCTTGGCCTGCATGTGTAAGCAGAGGAATGGTCCCGCTATTGTGGGGAACTTTCCAGGTTTATACACTACACCCGGTGAAGTGGGCTAGCAAAAGGATCTGAGTCTCTCTGAGATTAGATGATCTAATGATTCTTTCTGAGCTTTACATCTATGAATGAAACATGCTATACAACATTGGCTAAGTTGTTTTCAATTGGTTTTATTTTTTGTTTCTTCAGTGGCCCTGCTCTCCGAGACAAACGTTCCAGATTAAGTAGAATGTTGTTTTACAAAGATACATATGCAAGACTCTCCTCTTACAAAGGAGCAGACTCAACTGGTGACTTGGCTTCAGGGCCAAATCACCATGTATCGGAAGAAGGAGCTTCGCCATTCCAGTGGCAAGGGAGACTTGGGGAGAACTGAGACCCAGTGACCTAACCACTAAGCAGCACCATCAGCAAACCTAGCCGCAAAACACACCTCTGTGATGCCACTGACCCAGGGCCAGATTAAGATCTTTAGCGGCCCTAAGCACTGAAAAGATTATGGTGCCCCCCATATGTAATTCAAAATAAAAACAATACTATACCATAAAATAAAATTTTATTTTTTGAAATGACACAAAACTTACATGTATGCTGAAATTAAAATAGCTTCTGTCTAGATTTTCTGATTGCAAAATTCTGGAGAAGTTCATTGAAGCTGACTCAACGAAGCATGTACGCTTCCATACACAATAGGGAAAGTGATCTCTACATTTGGAAATACACATTTTATTCCATCTTTCAATATTGTGTCATGAAGATCAATGTGACTGAATTTAATTTTTCCTGTTTCTTTAAACTTTGTGCGCATATAACAATGGAACTGCCGTACTTCTCCACAGAGATTCATGTTCAAGTCAACAGGGTATCAGTCAACTAGCTTTTGGGAATCTTGTGAATATTGTTCATCAGATAAGTTCATATCATTTAGAAAAGAAAATCTACTTGATATTTCTTTATACACTTCACCTCTCCTCTTCATATGACCTTCAAGTGTATCAATTATAGAATAGTAAGTAGATATGCAAAATTAGTCTCTAGGATTCAGTGCTGTTTCTGTTGCACTACTATCATTTGCTTGTTTTTTTCCTGATTCACTTGTGGGATTGGGCTTCATTGTAGTTAGTATCAGGCAAGATATCTTTTGATATGTCTTCAAACCTTTCAAAATCATTCCTCAAAGTGTGTAAATGGTCCTTTCTGGCTTCCCTCCTGACTACCTACATGACAGGATCTGATATCCTCACATTATTTTGATCTACATTAGTAGGATGCCCCCCTGATTTAGGTGAGGATAAGTAATAAGAAGCGAACACAAAAACGGGGAAAAGTGCGTAGTGGAGTGTAAGGAAGTCTAACAAAGTTCTGATTTTTTCCATGATGACTACTTCAATGCTTTCTTTTTTGAAATATCAAATATCAATTTTTTTCAAACAAAAATCCTATTTTTTTGGTGCCCCCTGCTTTGCTGGTACCCTAAGCACGTGCTTAGTCTGCCTACTGGGTAATCCAGCCCTGCACTGACCCAATGGAGTTACCCCTGATTTACACTGGTCTAGGTGACTGGAAAATCCAGCACACAGAATCAGTTGGGAAAAGATTAACTAGGAAAAAATTTGAGCTGACTTCAAAGGGTTTTATAGGATGAAACACAATGCTGAATTCCACCTCATAATTCAATTAATCCATCCCACTTTTCAACAGTCTATTTTCTAGAGCTGTTTTCAGTTTGGCCTAAGATGCAGATCAAAATCAGAGAAATCAGCAAAGAGGGAAGTGATTTTTTTTCTTTTTTTCCAATGCACAATTTTTCTTTCTTATAAATAAAAGGCTTTTGTACAAATAGCTGATGAAAATGGCTTTCTGCTTTTCTGAAATTCACAGATCTGCATGTGGTGAAAAGTAAGTTGTCCCAACTTTAATTTTATGTATAAATATATACAGAAATATGCAGGTGTGCAACTGTACACACACAGACACACACTTTAGAACTGATCTGCTTCAGTGCCGTTGAAGACACTGATTTACACCAGTTGAGGATCTCACCAACTGTGAATAATTCTTAAGTACCTTCACAAACCACACTCAGGTACCATGTCAATAAAGTCACTAACAAGAAAACAGAAGTGATGGGTAAGAAAGAGAGAGGAATAATGTGACTCAGTACTTTGTCTGGATTAACTGAGCTTTTGTGTTTGAATGGCTTTCAAATTTGAAAAAAAAATATATGGAGGTTTTCTTGTTAAAATGTCTTTATTTTTCTTACTGTAGCTAGAATCACCACGTTACTCCATATGTATTAAACTGTAAATAGGATGGATTACCTTATATATAAAGTAATTTGGTAATTCGGTAGGCTTTTTTCAGCACACATTACATCGCTTGATATACTTAATTGCAACCAGTGTTTGAACATTTTTACTGGAAGTGCCATTATGTCATTTGGTTGTATGACCTAATTATATTGTGTATATCTCTATTTTTTAAAATATTTTGATTTTCTTCTGAACTCAAGGCTCTCAAAGCAATATGCAAAAAATATTGAATCGAAACTGAGTGCAGAAGAGAAACGGGGATAATAAAGCACAGAGTAATTAAATTACTTCCTTCCATTCACACAAGTCAATGGCAGTGCCAGGAAGAAAATGCAAATATCCTGAATCTAAGTCAAATGTTCTAAAATCAGGCATCTCTATTTTATTATTTGGTGCTTGCTGATCTTAACTGAGGTTCTCACGATGTTTTCAGTAATTGCTCACATTTCTACTCGAAACAATAACAGATCTCTCTGCCTGCTGTATTGGCCTTCACATTATGGAGGTAGGTCTCAAGACCGTATTAGAATCATAGGATAAGAAGGGAGGAACCACAAGGGTCACCTAGTCTAATCCCATGCCAAGGTGCAGGATTTGTTTCTAAACTATCCAAAACAGAGGCTACCCTGCCTCCTTTTGAAAACTTCCAGTGAAGGAACTTCTACAACCTTCCTAGGCAGTCTGTTCCATTATCCTACCATTCTTAAATTTAGGAATTTTTTTTCCTGAGATTTAATCTAAATTTGCTATGCTGTAGTTTGAACCCAATGTGTTTTGTGCTGCCCTCTCTGGTAAGAGAGAACAACTTTTCTCCTTTTTTATTGAGGCCTTTCAAGTAATTGAAGACTGCTATGATATTTCCCCTTAATTGCCTCTTTTACAAAGTAAACAGACCCAGTTCCCTCAGCCTTTGCTCATATCTTTCATTCCATCCCTTTGTTCATCTTTGTCACTCACCTCTAGATCCTTTCCAGTTTTTTTCTAAATCTATTCTATATATTGATGACCAAAACTGGACACAGTATTTCCCCTGAGACCTAACCAGCAGTGAACAGAATGATATCATCTCCTGTGACTTGCATACTATGCCTTTGTTAATGCAACCTAAACCTGCATTTTTTTTTGCAACAGTATCACATTGCTGACTCACTGAGATTGTGATCCGCCACAATGCCAACATCCTTCTCAGCTATGCTGCTGCCAAACCAGTCATTCCTCATTCTGTATTTGTGCATTTGTTTTTTTCTGCCCAAAATGTAGTGCCTTACATCTGTCTGTGTTGAATTTCATTTTGTTATCTATAGCCAATATATAAAGATGCCTCTGAAATTTAGCTTTATCCTCCAAAGTATTGGTAACCATACTCTAGCTTTTTGCATCTGCAAATTTGTCCTCTGCAAATAGTATGCTCTCTATTCCTACATCCAGGTCATTAATAAAGATATTAAACAACATTGAACCCAGAACCCCACTTGAGACCACCCTCCAAGCTGATATAATTCCATTAATAGTTACTCTTTGTTTGCAGTTGTTTAATCCATTGTGTATTCACTTAATAGTAGTTCCACTGAGCCTGTACTTCTCCAGCTTATGAGACAGTCATATGCGACTGTGTCAAAAGCCTTGCTGAATTTCAGGTATATTTTATGCACCACATTCCCACATCCTCCAAACCAGTTACCCTATCGAAGAAGGAAACCAAGCTGGTTTGGCATGATTTGTTCTCAGTAAATCCACGCTAGCTATTAGTGATTATCCCTTTACTCTCCAAGCATTCACAAATTGAATGTTTTAAACATTGCTCTACTAGCTTTCCAGGTATTGAACTTAGGCTGGCTGATCTATAGTTCCCTGGCTCCTCCTTTTTCCCCTTTTTAGAGATGGGTACTACATCGTTAGCCCCTCTCCTGTCATCCATCAGTTTGCAAATATTATTGCAAGTGTCTCCAACATTTCTTCAACTAGTTCCTTCAGTACCCTTGGATGAATAGTAGCAGAGCCCGCTGACTTGAATTAATTCAAACTGGTCAGAAGATCCCTGACATATTCTTTACTTATCTAAATCCACATCCATTTCCCTTTATAGTAACTGCTCTAGTCATCCAATCACATTATATTTTGTGAGAAGACTGAATCAGAGTAGGTATTGAGCAGTTCTACCTTCCTATCACTTTCTGTTACCTGCTCACCTTCTGCATTAAGGACACCCACACTGTCCTTGATCTTTCTTTTTTTGTCTGACATTCGAAAAACCTCTTCTTGTTGTCTCTAACAGTTCTTGCCATCTGTAACTCATTGTTTGTTTGCCTTGCCTTTCCTGATTGTGTTCCCCCACTCAGGTGCTATTCCCATATAAACCTCCTTGGTGGCATGCCCCTCCTGGCATTTCCTGTATGTATCCCTTTTAGTTTTTAGATAGCTACATAGTTTCTTGTGCAGCCACATTGGCCACCTGTGACTCTTATATTTCCTCTGCATCAGAATAGCTTAATGTTGAGCATCTAATATTACATCTTTTAGAAACTGCCAGACCCCTTTGACTCCTTATCTTCCTAACTGGTATTTCCTTGGGACCTTGCCTACTATTTTTCTGTTGGTTGAAATCTGCCTTTCTGAAGTTATGTCCTTGTTTTGCTGTTCTCTTGTCCACCTCCTTTTCTCATTCTCTCATTTTCTAGTGAGGGCTGCTATTTCAGTAAGAATACATCTAGCACTTACCTTTATTTTAGATATTTAATGGTAAGGTGTATTGCTCCCTGTTTCTTAGGTCTGAATGTATGCATTTCTTCTGAGGAAAATGACAGCTATTGGCTGTGTCCATTAGCCTAGACTTTAAGATCATATTAATCTAAGGGTACCGTCATCAGCTCTTGAAACCTTGGTGCAGTTCTGAGTGAGACCCTTTTTCTCTTTGCACAGAACCATTTTTCCTAGTGGTCTCGATGTCAGTGTTCATATTCTGCACAAAACTAATCAGTGCACATCATTTTAAAATGAGAGGCACCACAGCATTAGAAAAAGCAAGTGGTATTAACAGATATAGTTATAATTTGAACTGCTGCTCAGTTGCTCTTTGGGTCTTAACTCCTGCTGCTCACATTTAGGAGAGTGATCAGAGAAGCTACGAGCTTCAGCTAAATGTCCAGATTCAAGAATCCTTACTTAGATTGATTAGTACATTTCTCTACAAATAGTCCCATTGCTTTCAGTGTGAGTAGATGCATCAGATTCTAGTCCCGTAATGGCATCTGTATTCTGACCCTGTGTTGGTTCTCTATCAGTATTTTGAGTTTGGATTTAATTTGAAAAATCCATTTGGTATTTAGTAAACTGTTTGGATAGCTTAGCCGCCTGTGCTCTCGTTCTTTAAGATTAGGAGGAAGAAAAGTTTTAAAAATGTAAGGGGAAAATACAAATATGCCACATGCCTGTAAGATGTGACAAGCCTGTCACTTTGATAACTAAATGTATATTATGAAGGAAATAATCAGTTCTTAAAGCTATCAGCTTTCCTAGAGGGAAAATAAAGCTGTTCACCTTACGTCTTTTAATCAGATGTTACTTGATGAACTTTTCTAAACAAGATACTCGGTGTCTGGCATTCTCTTTCTAATTAAAAATGGTATTCCCATGAGTTCAATTAAAGTCTTGTTAAGATTAAATTTTCAACGGTTGTCTGTTTCAGTTGCTGTGTTTCAGAAAGTGTCAATGCCTAGTATACTGGAGCAGCTATTTGTAGACAGATTTAGGGAGAACATCTGTAGGTAACAATCAATCATATTTGGTTCAGTGACAGAATTTAATTAGTAGACAAGATTAAATACTCTATAAAATAAATGAAATTATTTTAATAGAAATATATTTCCTATATTCACTATATGAGAAATAAAACATTATGATACATGATTGCCTCCATGTTCAGAGACAGAACTTTTCCCTTCAACCTATTTGGTAACATTCTATCTTGCACCATCGGGTGTGTTTTCTTTTGTACTCTACTGCATCTAATTCTTCTGTTCATGGTGGAGTTTATTAATGGCTAAGGGATATGATGAATACCATTTGGGATTTAGCTGGTTCATGAATCAACTAATTCAGGGTGAGATTAAGACTTTACATATCATCTTGGGTGAGGACTGGCATATAGATGAGCCTAATAGCCCAACACTGGTGTTATGACTTAGTCATCATTGCTTTCCCTGGTTCCTCCCTTTGCTCCAGGATGGGAGAAGTAACCTGCCATTGTCTCATATCAGTTACAGTTTAATTCATCCCTCATGGCAGCTCAGCTATGTTGACGAGTGCGATGGGGGTACAGAGCCAAAGCTCCACCCACTTCTTATATAACCCTGGGTGTGCTACAGGTCCCATTATGTGCCAATCCACATAGGATATGAGTTGTCACAGCCCTCAGGTAAAGTTCTGTAGTAGCTTGTGCTTTTGGCTTAGAGGTCCCAGAGTCAGTCTCTTGTATTTTGCCAAGAAGTCAGATGTGTCACTAATGGAGTCTGCTTTCCTTCCCACATGCAGACGGGGACGGAGAATAAGGGGCATCTTCTCTTACAGGTTCTGGGGGGGTCGGGGAGAGCAAGTCACACTATTGCCCTTAGTAGCTTTTTTAAATTTGTTGAATATTACTCCACAAATGAGAGTATCACAGTCTAGTTATTTTGTTAGTATTAAATATGGAATAGTTTATAAACTTGACAATAATTAAAAGAACTGTCAGAATGCAAATCTCCCAGGTCATTCAACACAAAAAACATCCAGACATATTATACTGCATAACAAATGAACAAAATGTATAGGCACTATTTTCATGTATATAGGCACTATTAAGTCATACACTATCTACAAATGTATATAAAGAAAGAACCATGCCTCACCAACCTAGGGGAGGATTTCCCCAGTGTAGTGGCATAGAAATGATACAAGGTTTCTTAGTGCACTCATCCTCCCATTACTGCAGCTGTAAAAGGAAATCAGACAAAGATGGAGGAAAGGAAACATGGCATGCAAATCCAGAAGAAAGTTTGTGGCTCTAGTGGATGTTGCAACCCAGTTTTAGTTAGAAAAGCCCCCAGGTTATTCAAACACTTTGACAGGAAACTGGCCAGCTCAGAGCATTACCAAAATAATGGCAATGCAAAGGTGAGTTTTAAGCCACCTTCACATACTCACCTCTCCTCAGCTTGCATTATGTGCAGTTAAATTGCACCCAAGGATTTGATGAACAATATTTATTAGGATTATCATATTTCCAGGTTTTCCTGATCATTGCCTCTTTTTTGATCTTCCATCCTCTATCTGGGCAGATTTTTCAAGTTTCAAGGCAATGTCTGGTGTTTTTGTGGAAAGATGTTGAATCTCACAAAGAGCCTTGATTGGTCTGTGTCTGGATTGGTCCCTCCCTGCATCCTCGTCTGATTGGTCTCTCGCAGCTGCTGGTTCTATTTTCCCCCAAACCCAACCGTTCTGGGCTTTCACCCTGGTGAAGGTGAGAGCACCACAGGGAGGCGCTGACTGATCGTTTTTGCTGCATCCTGGGTCTGCACCAGCAGCCCTGTCACTACAACAGGGAGCAGGACTGCCCCCCATCAAGAATGAGGCCCCACATACTCCTTCCAGCCCCCCCATTACCTTCCTCCGGTACACACACCACTCCAGAACCCTCTTATTCCCCCCAGTATACACACCCCTGCAGCACACCCCAACTGTACATCCCACTCCATCTCCTTCTCCTCCACTTCTCCAGCAGTGTCCTCTTTTGGGAACCTGAAACATTGCAATCCTAATATTTACATAATCTGCAAAACACAAATTATCTGAAACACACCTAAACTCTTGTTTGTAAAGTTCCTTCAATCAAACTGCACACTTAAAATACTGTAATGTGAAAGTATTTAAATTTGGGAGGTAAAATAGAACGATACATTCATTCCCATAAACCTGTCTTCCTCAAGATCAGAATGATCACTTAAATAATACATTTAGGTAACAATGAAGATCTTTATCACAAAGAATGGTAAGAAATGAAATAAAGCAGTGTCCTTGGAAGTCTGAAGTTGTTGTCCATATTCCTGGACATCTCGTTTTTGATTGTGGGAAATTTCATTTTTTACATAAATTATCAAAATATCACAATGAGGTAGCATGGGATTATGAGGTGATCGTCTAGATATGTATTTTGTAGCTGACAAATAGCAAAGACAAATGATAATGACAGATAACAGGCTATGGTATGCAGAGAATCCGAACAAAGTGAGTTTGTCACATCCTTATTTATTATTCTGTTATCAATGGCAAGAGTGGTTTGCACTTTACAGTGTCTTTCCTTACACCATGTTGTGCAAACACTAAGAGTAAAATCCTGGCCTCATTGAAAGCAATGACAAAACTCTAATGTCAGTGGAGCAAGGATTTGTCCCTTTTTGTTTCAGAGACAAGAATAGAAATCACATATGACACATTCATACCCCAAAAAGATTAGAGTGCAATAAATGGATACCACAAGACATACAATATGTAAAGCAACCACGTAATGGTGATATCTCCACATGGTGACATCCCTATGCAGTTAAGTGAGAGCTTGCCACAGAAATTCACAATCACCTAGAGTGTTATTAACTATTCAATATTATCCGGTATGTACTGTTATTTATTATTAAGCATCAACAATGCGCTGAGTGCTTTATAAACAAATTAGTCTCTTCCCCAAGACAATCATAATTCTAGGTCAGATAAAGGCCAATGCATTCAGTGCAAAATGGTATATGATGTGCCATAATGTCAGGATAGTCGGAGAATCTGCACGGATCATTCTAGAAATTCTTCATGGAAGAAGTGTGTATTGAGCAGAAACTTTAAGAGGGTGAAAGTATAACTTGTGTTTGCATATGAAGTTTCCTTTGGCAGACTGACCCACTGAGAGGATAAGGAACTTGCTGCTACTGCAAGCTACATAAGCTCTCCTTTAGGTGAAATGGTAGAGGACAAAATGAAATACTGACCCCACCAAAGTCAATAGGAGTTTTGCCATTGACTTCAATAAGGCCATGTGTTGGACAAGGTTTTTAATCCTGCTTTGCAAGTCTGAGTGTGTGGAATATATGGTATAATTGTCTGTTTTATGTAGCACATTAATTAGATTGATCTAGGGCAGATTACTGTCAGCGTAAAAGGATTATCAAGGATTACTGAATTTTATCAGCCAGATTTTTATATATATATATATGTACAGAGGAGCCAGGCAATTGCATGTCTAATCTACAAGGTCAGTTATCCTACTTGCACAGGCAAATCGGGTAACTGCATGCTCAAAATACTAATGTGCAGTTTACCCAGTCAACATAGTTAACCACAAATACACACATAAATCATTTACACAGTTATGACTAAAAATGCATAGGGAGCTGTGTACTTAATTTGTTTCAAATTTAAACATTTTTGATTTGGTTCTAATGTGGCCAAAAGTGCTTTTATGTGACTTGTGTTGTACTATGTTATGGGTAGTTCCACATTGTTTGTGGAGAAACTAGTCGGATATGCTTACCCAGGTTTGATTGGCTCCATCCCATATAAAAACTTGACTTTAGAGCTAGAGGTATATCTAAAGGATGTGCCTGAGCAAGATGATACATCTTGACAGGGCTTTAGGTAGCTTTTACAGCTAAGATGAAGCTGATAACATGTTGGAGAGTAATCACATAAAATGGGAAGTAGGCAATTTATGGCATGCATGCCAAAGGCAGCACACGAGCTGATTTTCAGTGGCATTCACACTACCTGGGTCCTGGCCACTGATCTGGAGGGTTTTGCATTTTAATTTAATTGTAGATGAAGTTTCTTAAACATTTTAAAAACCTTATTTACTTTATATACAACAGTTTAGTTATATGTTATAGACTTATAGAAAGAGACCTTGTACAAATGTTAAAATGTATTATTGGTACATGAAACCTTCGAGTGAATAAATGAAGACTCAGCACACCACTTCTGAAAGGTTGCCGACCCCTGAAAATGAATATAAAACCTCCAGCACAGAGTGAGAAATATATGCGGCCCATTCAAGTAGATGTCCAGGGTAAATTAATTTACATCTTCACTATATTAAACTAAAGACTGAGGTCCTCTGCAAGCTTCTCTAGTATTGAAGATTAATGATTATAGAAACACATTAAAGACAACCAAGATGTAATATAAAGCTTCACTAATACATAGGGACAGAGACAATGCTATATCCTACTGGGGATCTAGCTAGTCCAATTCTCTATCTTTTCCTATGGCCGGATCCAGTCACTTCAGAGGAAGGTGCAAGAAATTTCATTGTGTGTAATATGCAATAATATGGACAACATGGTTAGTGTCTTCCTGATCTTCCTGAGTTTGGGGGTGGCATCTGATCTCAAGACTTAATTTATGTCTATTAAAAATAATGCTAAGAGAACAATGAATGTTCTGATTATCCATATTAATATCTAATCCTTTAAAACCCCACTGTTATAAGTGTAAAGTAGCCTAAAATTAGTGTTTACCTGTAAGAGGTTAAGCTAAAGGTAACCTAAGAGGTGAACAACTAACCAATAAAAAATTTCTTAGGAGACAAAGGATTTTAAGTTTTAGTTTTCCTAAAAAAATTTTTATTGGTTAGTTGTTCAGCTCTTAGGTTACCTTTAGCTTAACCTCTTACAGGTAAACACTAATTTTAGGCTACTTTACACTTATAATACCCACTAATATTAAATCTTTGAGAAATAGAGAGGAAATAGTTGACTGTGTGAAAATTAGTGGGTATGCATAGTAGAGAAGTGCGAATGAGCAAAATTGCACTTTGTGCTAAAAAATAGTGGAGTATGACTTCAGAATAGGTGAATGCATATGAGTACAGTACACGTGTCACAGACATTCCTCCTGGAAGTCATGAGGTCATGTCCTTTCAACACCCCATTTGTGTGATCCAGCCTGAATATGTGAGAGATTCTTTAGTATAGTCTGTCTGGATTGTGAGGTAAGGGTTTCTGGTTCAAATGGTCTGGAAGCTAATTCAAATGCTATTTTGTTTACTTTACTATTGAAGTCAGCAATGTTCTCACTAGTCTGACAAATGTTCTGAAACAATACACCCCAAATACAACAGTACTATAATTTAGTAACTCTGTTACAAGACCAGGATTATACAACAAAGACTTAAAACTGGAGCACATCAAACACATATTGACACAAACTATTTAGCAGAATTTGTTCATTCTATTGTAAACTTCGTTACACAAAATTTATCTTAGTGAACTTATCAATATAGTCATATCCTGACCACTCACTCAGTAGATGGCATGCATCCTCACTGTGTGTCGAACAGGCCAAGAACAACACCCTGGTTCATTTTGTTATGAGAATATCAACTGCCTAACCACTTATGTGGATTATGGTCCCACTCCTCTTCCTGGAGAAATGAGTGGATTTAGGGAGGTAATGAGAAACTTTCAATCTGATGGACTGAATTTTAAAATGCATTATCTTTTTGGAATATACAATTTTCTATGTGTTTGGGTCACTCTATCGCCAGCAGCTATCCCTTTGTTACTACGAATCTAGAGTTCAGGTCTTTTCCAGTCATTTGATGCTGATTCAACTCCCTTTCTATATCAACAGACCTTCATGTCTTCTATTGAAGTTGGACCAGGCCATAAAAGGGGTCTTGCCTTTTTTGTTCCATGTTTTTGCATTAATTGCTCCACAGTAGATTCAGCACCGGGAAATTAAAGACTGTTTATCACCAATAGAGACAAAAGTCCAGCGTTAGTCAGGCAGAACCTCCCCAGCACTGCCTGTGGGGTGAGTTAGGAAAAATAATCACCCTTTCATTGTCCAGCTCAAATGAGGTCCAACTGGTTTTATATTCCTAGGCTGGAGAGGGGGGTAATTTACCAAATCTTGTTATGATGCTCCTATCAATGCTTTTCACTTTGGGCCCTGATGGACCCCCCATTGGTCTGATTAAACTACAAAAGAAATTGAACAGATTTTGGAGTTAAATTTAAGAAATTTAAGAAATTTTGGAGTTAAATTTTAGATTTTGGAGTTAAATTTTAGATTTTAGATTTTTTGAGTTGGTTTGGAGTTGGTTTAGATTTTTGGAGTTAAATTTTAGATTTTTGGAGTTAAATTTTAGATTTTTTGAGTTAAATTTAAGAAATTGAACAGATTTTGGAGTTTAATTTTGGAGTTAAATTTTAAGTGTGACGTTGTCTCCTGCAGTTTTCTGCTTAGTTGCAACAATTAATTTATTATTGGTTAACAGCATACTTTTCAAAGAAGTGCAATTTGATGACATTCTAAAACTCCCCTTGAAATTGCTTTGGGAAAGCTGTTACTGTTTCATAAAGCTCTTAGCATTTTGCAATTTGTAGTCTCAATCCTAGATGAAACCCCAATATTGAAAGACCATTATACAATAAAACACTGTCCATTTTATGTTAAAATTATTTAAAGACTTTACCTCATGAGATTTCATTTATTAATAAAACTAGCTAGTCTGATGTTTTTCAGTATTCTTTGCCAGTTAATTAAGTGTTCATTTCTATACAGTCATTTCACAATTACATGCATTTGATCATTTCTTGGGGACCAGGGGAGGGAGAGTGGAAAACTTGCAACATCCATATTACACTGAACTAAAGGCAACATTGTATTGTATTATGGACTAAGTCTTGAAATCCTTTCTGAGGGGCAGTTCCCATTGAAGCTACTGGCAAAAGTCCCTTTGATTTCAGTAGGTACATGAGCGATATGTATTTGGATAAATATCTCATTGATTCCAGTGGGGATTTAGCCCTGTGAATTTCTGAAAGAAACATTTCCTTAACAAATATTTAGATTTTTGGATGAATTCTCACCTAACTCAGAGGCGTTATCAATACATCTATTTTAAAACTCTGTTGTAGTCTGAGCTAATATTCTCAATTGCTGGCAAATTTTGGCTTTGTAGGAAAACGATAGTTATTTACCATCACTGACCCTTTTTATTGTCACTGGAGGGACAATGGCAAATGTAGTGATACAATGAATTCTTCTTTCTGTGACTTGCTTCTCTGAAGACAATTGTGGAGGTTGCATTTACCTAGGAAAGAGCTTAGCAAGAGTGAGAATAAAATCTTTGGGAATTACTCAACATGGAAGTAGGAAAAATGCTGAAGTATATTTATTTCTTCCTTTTTTATTTGGGAGAGAAAATAAAGATTCAAACTCTGTTGTTGAGGGAAACCTTGGGGTTTTGGGTTACTGTAATAGGACACATCCCCAGCCCACTGATAGGCTATGCATTCAGGAAGCACCAATTAGGCTCACTTGCAAAATGTGCTCCACCTGCAGTAGGAGAGTTTAAAAAGTGTGAAACTCGCTGTGTTGGGTGGTGGGGATTTTTTTCCAATAAGAGAAGCAGCCAGGGACTGCTAGTGAGCTCCAGTAACAGAGGGAGCCTTGCCCAAGGCAGTAGCTAGCCTTTCCTTTCCTCCACCTTCCCCTGTTTTTGGTAAAGACTGACACTATAAGCCTGATATGGGCAGGGGCCCTAAGGAGCTCCTGCCAGCCAACAACCTGTGGTGGGACCTGAGGAGTGCTGCCAGGAACTAGAATTAATCAGATTCGGAAAGGACCCCCAAGAGTGAACTGAACTCCTGTAGGGGCTCCTTATATGGGACCCTTGGGCAAGAGATTAACAGAGGCTATTGATAGGCCCAGGCTGAGGCTGGCCAGCTACAGAAACGAACCCTCTCCAGAGGATCATATTAAAGGGGAAATAAGAATATTGTGGAAGGTCCAGATGAAGTGGAATAACTACCAACAAAGCCCTCTCCTCACCAAATTGCAAGCTTCTGTTATAAATAAGAATAAAGTGCTGAGGCCAGTAATAAACTGCCAAAAATAAAGGGGACCTTGGATTTAGTACAAATCACTCTTCTCACATGCTATCACTGATGTGAAAGAGCAGCACTGGTGGGCCTTTAGGTGATTGTCTCTGGTGTCAGTTCATTGCAGATTCTGAGGATGGAGCTCTGCTGTAATCAAATGTTGTTGTGAAGGAATCTGAAAAACAATTGACAACTGCTAAGGAGGTAGTGGGGAAGAAAGACTTGTTCTGGGTTATATATGAGGGATTTTGGAGTGCTGACAAAATGAACAAATTATACAAATTATTAGCAGTTAAACACTTGCATGTAACACTCACTCTAGACCTTCTTGTGGTCTGCCCTGTTAAATGCTAAGGCACAACCAGTTTCATCAAATCAGCCTCCAAATGTGGCTCAGTAAATTCTGGTTCAAACAGCACTGGAAATGCCATTTGGATCTCCCACTCCAAGTCATGTACAAAACTGCATAATGTAGGCTGTTTACAGTCATTTCTGGAGCTGTATAACTGAGATAAGAACACCAGGACACGTACTAATCAAATGATTCTCTAAAGGTCTCTGTGAAACCAGTTGCATTTTACCAGAACATGGGTAAATGTTTCTAAAGCACCTAAGTAACTTAGGCTCCTAACTCCAAATTTCAAAAAACAAACAAAATTAGGGCCAGATTTTTTACTAGGAATTATATGCCCAGATAATTTTTTAAAATGCTTCCAGGTGCCTCAATGCAGCTTTAGGTACCTAAAACGTTAAAAATCAAAATCACTTTTGAAATTGGGACTTAAGCTTCAAAGTCACTTGAGGATTTTTGAGAATGTTTCCCCTTTACTTAAAAAAGTCTTAGAATTTGTTCTTACATGTCAGGCCATTTTTCTCCATCTCCTCAGAGTCTCCTGAAATAGTTACTGCCTTGTAATACTATGTTATGTAGGACATAACTGGCAATGAAAAGTTTATAAACTTTTCCGTGGCCCACTGTAATGCACAATTCTGTGCAAATGCCTGAAAAGTGTGATCAAAATGTTGATGTTCGTTTTCTACTTTGGGAGAGTTGAGTTAGAGGTCTTGTATTAGAGCACTGGCATATGGAAGCTAAAAAATGGAGGATGTCAGTTAAGAACAGCTTGTCAGTCTGCAGATTGCCTATTCAAATGAAACAGATTCTACAAAATGATCTAAATAGTTGGTATATAAATCATAAATATAACAAAATTATGTTTTCCACAGTGTTGACAATGTCGAAAATAAAATTTAAAATCCCTATGAAATAGATAACATTCTTAGAATATTTATTACTACTAATGTTATAACTATTATAAGATGTGTACTTCAAAAACACTTTTTGGATGATCTCAAAGATCTTTAAAAACTTTAACAAAGCTTCACAGCTTCGGTAAAAATCAGGTGAATATTATACCTTTTTTTATAAATTAGTCATCTTCTCTGTGCTTCAATTTACTTTTCAACGGCCACCAATCCATATTTGAAAACCAAATCACCTTATCGTTTCTGGCAGACTCCCCATGGACTTCACTGGACAAATCTGCTTAAAAATCAACAGTGCAATTAGACATAGTGTCAGGAATAGAAGCTATTTTTCGTCAGTCTGTTACAGAAAAGGAAGAATTGCATATAATCTGCATATTAGCTTGAGGAATATTTTGGTTTTGTGTTTTATTTCTGCAAACTTCACAGAACAAAAGAGCAAATAAAAAGTAGTAGTATTATAATGTTTTTGAAGTCTTCATGTCCAATCAGTGATTTTTAATATGTTATTGATACCGATTTTTTCTCAAGTTCTACAGATAGTGGTTGTCAATTGCGTATATTTTAAATAGCCTGAAAAGAGCTGAGATGCATTATCTATCACAGATAAAAACATCACAGAATTGATCATTCTAACATTGCCTTTCCAAATGATCACCAGCCTATCGCTAAAACTGTTGTACAGTAATTTGAGGAAATTATAATGACTGCTCCTTAGGCTACTTCAACTCTTCTGTTCTCTGAATGGGTCTAAGAAACCACTCTTCTACTATCTAAACAAGAATATTATATAAAGGGTTCATCTATCACATGTAATATGTGTTACCTGGATTTCAATTACTTCTTTCTGGGTGCTTTACTCTATCCTTCTCTTTGGTTAGGGACAAGTTGAATACAATAATGGATCCAGGTAAACACTTCTGACCTATAGTATGCTATTATGTAAAGTAGGGAATTACCCTACCACCCCACACACTTCTGGCTGTGAGTGACTATATGCATAAAAGATTTGCAGATAGAGGCAGACATTGCTGAATCTGTTTTGGTCGCATTTTCAAGCTTATCTTTGTAACTATGAAGAGTAGAGATTTACTTAATTAAAACCATCAAGAAAAAACCCAGAGAAAATTCCAATTGTGAATGATTCCATAGTCCCCATCCTTCTCACTTTGACAGTTGCAGGAAGTTGGTTACAAATCACTGGATGAAGGGAAGGGATTTTGTACAACAGCAGATTATGAAGTTGTAAATATTCTGGTTTTGTCCCTATATTCATTGTTTTTCTGTGTCTCACTTTTCTCTCTTTCCAACAGCCCTCCGGGTAGAACTGTGTCTATCTCCCCCTCTTTGGCTATTTGGAATAATTACTTGGCAGTTTGCGGTCACCTAACTGTGAAGTAATGTTCTACCAATGTGGACCTCTTTGGATATATATTCAACATATTGTTCTCATCTGGATAGGCCTGTGGCTATGAAAACTGTGGCAATTCACCATGTGTTAGTACGCTTTCATTTAATATCATTTAAAAGTATTGCTTCTGCTGTTGACTTAGGTTTCCTCTGTGGTCTGTTTTCACTGAACTCATTTCCTTATTTCAGTTATATTGCTGTGCTTCTTGTAATAAAGCTACTCAGAGTGTACCTTTGAGCCTAGTAAAGACATTAGATAAAGCTTTTTGATGCATCTTAGTTATCCCTCAAGTATTTTCTAAATATGTGTAATACAAAGATATCTTGAAATATAACCATAAACATACACAATATGTTTTATTGAATAACAACTTAAATCCATATCTGAGTATCTCTAAGTAGGTTACCATCACAAAAGTAGCCTGGAGCTGAAGAACACTGCAAAGTCCCCTCTTTGCACCTGCTGCCTTACCTTTTTTCTGTGAACACATAATCAGCATGACTCCACTACAAAAGAGATGGGTGCAAATCACATATCTAGCTCAGTTCTCCCATAGTGTTTGCAACATCTAAATAGCTATGTCAACAGTCAATTTAATATTACCCAAGAATCTAAGATGTTTTCCTAATCCTTTTAAACTACCATCTTTGAAAGGCAGGATTTTGCAGGGATCAATATGACATCATAAATTAATCTGTTTTGCCAGTATAGGTGGCTTTAAATTAGGAAATGTGGCTTTTAGTTCTTTCTCCCAACCAGTTGTTATAAATAATAATTCAGTGCTATAGTCCCAAATTCCATGTGACCTCATTGATTTGACCGTGGCTGTGGGGAGATGTATATAACATATGGCTAGATGACATAACCATTATCTTGTTGTGATCACATATTCATATATCTATATCTTTACATTTAGTGAAAGCCTACTATATTCAAAATCATATAAGCACAGCAAAGATGCCAGCCCTACAGCCACATTCAAATCACATAGATCTTGGGACAATGGCACTGAATTATGAATTATACACACACATACTATAAATCATAATTCTGTGCCGTCATAATTCAGTGCCATATAGATGGGCTAGATGACATAACTATTTTATTGTGATCACTTATTCATATTAGTAATCCCATTTACGATAATGAGACAACTCATCTGAGTAACTTCTCATCAGTATGAGTAAAGGATTCTAAATACAGACCTGGAGAAGAGGTGTTCTATCTTGAGATTGTAATTCTCTCCAGGGTGCATTGTCTCTGCTTTATGTTTGTATAGAGCCTAACACAATGGGGCTCTGATACCATTTAGGACTTTTGGGAGTTGTCATAATATAAATATTTACAACTTGTAATTGATTCAATACAGCTACATTAACACTGGATAAAGATTTAGCCTTTTATATATACAATACCCTTCTACACTTAGTTATGTCTACAATTTTTAATAAAATAATGAGCATTTCCTTTATAAATTACTTCATAAACTCTGTGTTATGTAGTGTAATTATGCTACTAAGGCTCAATTCTACAATTCTTATTCATATGATTAGGCTTTACTCATGAGAATATTCCCCTTAATAAATCCTATTGATTTTATGTGTACTACTGGTATAATCTGGAGTTGCAAGATCGGTCCCCTTATCCTTTGTAATTATTTTAAGGTACCTTAAAATCAAACCAGGTTAAGTCGTATCAATTTTTGCTCTAATGCTGTGTTCTGGAATTAAAGCAATTATGTTTTTTGCATGGTAAATATGAAACCATTTTAGATCAACTTAAGAAACTTGAAAGTAATACATATTATTTGGCCAGAAACTTTATTTCAACATTAGTAGTGTCACACTTTATAACGAGCACAAGTCAATGAACATTCCAGAAATAAATGGAAAAACTATAATTCCTGAAGACTTTTTGATTTCAGCTTGCAAATTCTATTTGCTTCCCTGTTTTCAAATTTATTTCTCATTCTTTCAAAAGTGTAAGTTTCATGCATGACCAAAATTATATAATACTTCCTCAAGACTTGCATGTATTTACTTGAATTCATGATATACAAAATGGAATCACACATTTATTTATATTCACATTTAACATAGATATATAGCCTCTTCTCACATTAATTGTTTGAATTCCAATAGTTTGATGGAAATCAAAAGGATACGTTATATTAACTGAACCATAGAGGAGTTGTGACTTCTCACTTTGATGAATATCCTGAAGAGATTGACTGTGTATGACCACTATCATACTCACAAACCCAACCAAAACAGGCCATAGTACAAACAGATCATTGTGACGTTGCACTCCATATGCTTTATGAAAATATGCTTATGAATGTGAACAAGATGTAACTAGAATGTTTTATGCAAAAGGTCTCTTGTTAGGTATCATTACAAATCTTATGTACTGAGTGTTCATCCTATTTGTTTGTGTGTATTATTTTTTATGTCTGGAATTAGAAAAAAATAAGATATGTTTACATCAGTGATACAAATTTAAGTGAAGGCCATTAAAGGATCTCTAGAAACAGAGTTGTAAATGGTCCTCGTTACTTGAAGGCCTTCCTGTGAACATGTAGGCAAGCCCATGGGAAATGGAGACTAGGGGTCTTACAGTGACATGTGATCATGTTACCTGATAATGAAATCCATCTTAAATCTGGTACTTTTCCACTTAGAAGGAGGGGTGAGGACCCAGAGAGACAAGATTCCCACATTGTGCCAAAGCTGTGAGAGGGGGTAGAGCAGGACGAAGGTGACTGCCTTTCATGAGAGAACCCCTGCTTACTGAGATGTCTGCTGGAGCTAACAAGGACTGTACCAGGGGAAAGGATTGGGCCCAGACTAGGAAAGAGTCTAGTCTGTGAAAAAAGCTTATTGGAACATCAGGGTGAGATTTACCTGCATTTAGTTTCCTAGGCTTAGACGTGCATGTTTTTGCTTTATTTTGCTTGGTAATATATTTTGTTCTGTCTGTTATTACATGGAACCACTTAAAACCTACCTTTTTATTCTTAATAAAATCACTTTTTGGTTATTTATTGACCCAGAGTAACTAATTAATTCCTGTGGAGCAAACAGCTGTGTATATCTCTGTATCAGTGTTATAGAGGGTGGGCAATTTATGAGTTTACCCTATTTAAGCTTTATAAAGAGTAAAATGGACTTATTTGTAGTTTGGACTCCATTGGGAACTGGGTGCTGGATACAAGAGCACTTCTTAAGCTGTTTTCAGTTAAGGTCTGCAACTTTTGGGGGATGTGGTTCAGACCCTAAGTCTGTGTTGCAGCAGTGTCTGGCTCAACAAGGCCAGATTCTGGAATCCCCAGTTGGCAGGGAAAATGAACTCAGGGGTAATTTCAGCACATCAGGTGACAGTCCCAAGGGAGTCTCTGTGACTGAATCTGTCAAAATCGTGTTTTACTTTTGATTGATATAATGAAGGATCCATTGTCAAATATGTTTCCCATATATGTACTTATAAACCACTATAAGTCACTCCTTAACTTTCTCTTTGAGCTAAATAGATGGAGCTCCTTAACTTTCATTATATGGCTTATTTTCTCATCCTTTAATTTTCTTTGAACCATCTCCAATGTGTCAACATCCTTCTTGAATTGTGGACACCAGAACTGAACATGGTATTTCAAAAACAATTGCACCAGTGGCAAATACAGAGGTAAAATAACTTTTTTACTTCCGAAGATTCCCCTGTTTATGCATTCCCAAGATTGCATTAGCTCTTTTGGTCCCAACATAGCTATATCCCTGTTCAGCCCCCCACAAGAATACTTTCATCAACTGCCTATAGAGAGGTCATACAAAATGATTTGTGCAGGCTGAATGAGACCTCTGGATTGCCAGTTACACATTCCTGATATAAGTATAGGATTACTGTGTCTAAATTACAGAAGTGACAAAGAGTCCTGTGGCACCTTAAAGACTAACTAAAATTTTTTAGAGCATAAGCTTTCGTGGGCTAATACCCACTTCGTCGGATGCATGCGGTGGAAGTATCCAGGGGCAGGTATAAATAGGTAGGCAAGAACCAGGTGGGAGATAACAAGGTTAGTCCAATCAGGCTGAACCAGCTTGTTATCTCTAATCAGGGAGGGTGAGGTGTTCCTCTAGCAGTTGAATTGGAGGTGTGAATAGCGAGAGAAGAGAAGCTGCTTTTGTAGTTAGCTAGCCATTCAAAATCTCTATTCAGTCCCAAATTGATTGTGTCAAATTTGCAAATGAATTGCAGCTCTGCAGTCTCTCTTTGCAGTCTGGACTTGAAGTTTTTTTGCTGCAAAATGCTGACCTTTAAATCTTCTATGGTGTGTCCAGTGAGGTTGAAGTGCTCTCCTACAGGTTTTTGAATATTGCCATTCCTGATATCTGATTTGTGTCCATTTATCCTTTTTCGTAGGGACTGTCCAGTTTGGCCGATGTACATAGCAGAGGGACATTGCTGGCACATAATGGCGTATATTACATTAGTAGATGTGCAGGTGAATGAACCAGTGATGGTGTGGCTGATCTGGTTTGGTCCTGTGATGGTGTTGCTGGTGTAGATGTGTGGGCAGAGTTGGCATCGAGGTTTATTGCATGGATTGGTTCCTGAGTTAGAGTTATTATGGCACGGTGTGCTGTTGCTGGTGAGAATATGCTTGAGGTTGGCAGGTTGTCTGTAGGCCAGGACTGGCCTGCCTCCCAAGGCCTGTGAAAGTGAGGGATTGTTGTCCAGGATGGGTTGTAGATCACTGATGATGCGTTGGAGAGGCTTTAACTGAGGACTGTAGGTGATGGCCAGTGGTGTTCTGTTGTTTTCTTTCTTGGGCTTGTCTTGCAGCAGCAGGCTTCTGGGTACACATCTGGCTCTGTTGATCTGTGTCCTTATTTCCTTGTGCGGGTATTGTAGTTTTGAGAAAGCTTGGTGGAGATCTTGTAGGTGGTGTTCTCTGTCTGAGGGGTTGGAGCAAATACGATTGTACCTCAGTGCTTGGCTGTAGACAATGGATCGTGTGGTGTGCCCGGGGTGGAAGCTGGTGGCATGAAGGTAGGCGTAGCTGTCAGTAGGTTTTCGGTATAGGGTGGTGTTGATGTGGCCGTCATTAATTTGCACCGTGGTGTCCAGGAAGTGGACCTCCTGTGTAGACTGATCCAGGCTGAGGTGGATGGTGGGGTGGAAGCTGTTGAAATCATGGTGGAATTCTTCCAGAGTTTCTTTCCCATGGGTCCAGATGATGAAGATGTCATCAATGTAGCGTAGATAGAGGAGGGGCGTGAGTGAACGAGATTTGAGGAAGCGTTGTTCCAGGTCAGCCATAAAGATGTTGGCATACTGTGGGGCCATGCGGGTGCCCATAGCGGTGCCACTGGTCTGGAGGTATATATTGTCACCAAATTTGAAGTAATTGTGCGTGAGGATGAAGTCACAGAGCTCAGCAACCACCTGTGCTGTGGCATCATCAGGGATACTATTCCTGACAGCATGTATTCCATCTTTGTGTGGGATGTTTGTGTAGAGAGCCTCTACATCCATGGTGGCTAGGATGGTGTTTTCTGGAAGGTCACCAATGCATTGTAGTTTTCTCAGGAAGTCGGTGGTGTCACGGAGATAGCTGGGAGTGCTGGTGGCATAGGGTCTGAGTACAGTGTCCACATATCCAGACAGTCCTTCAGTGAGAGTGCCAATACCCGAGATGATGGGGCGTCCAGGATTTCCAGGTTTGTGGATCTTGGGTAAAAGATAGAATAGCCCCGGTTGGGGTTCTAAGGGTATGTTAATTTGTTCCTGTGTTAGTGTAGGGAGTGTCCTGAGTAGACGGTGCAGTTTCTTAGTATATTCTTCAGTGGGATCTGAGGGAAGTGGCCTGTAGAAATTGGTGTTGGAGAGTTGTCTGGTAGCCTCCTTTTGGTAGTCAGACCTGTCCATGATGACAACAGCACCTCCTTTATCAGCCTCTTTGATTATGATGTCAGGGTTGTTTCTGAGGCTGTGGATAGCATTGCGTTCTGCTCGACTTAGGTTGTGAGGCAGGCGATGTTGTTTTTCCACAATTTCTGCCTGTGCACGTCGGCGGAAGCATTCTATGTATAAGTCCAGACTGTCATTTCGACCCTCAGGGGGAGTCCATGTGGAGTTCTTCTTCTTGTGCTGCTGGTGGGATGGTGTCTGTGTATCAGTGCGCTGTTCTGTGTGGTCTTGAAAGTATTCTTTGAGTCAGAGACGGCGAAAGTAGGCTTCCAGATCACCGCAGAATTGTATCATGT
>ML677365.1:7455325-7540349 GCA_007922305.1 Dermatemys mawii | reverse complement strand
ATGTTACTGGCTTTGGAAAGATCTGGAAAGTTATCAGTTGCAGGCAGTAGATAGTGGCCTCTTGTCCAAGGCTAGGTTCAGTGGCTGTGGGTCTCTGCAGATGCCTAATTTGCCTGACGGATTATTTGCCAATAACGTGTTATTACTCAGGTTGTACTGGCTTCTACAGCTGCTATGATACCCCTACTCTGAGGACTTTCAAGATATTTTGTAATAAGCTTCCATAGTTTCCACCATAGGGTCTACTTCCAGTTGCAGCTTTCCTTCAAGGCACTTATTGCCTTTGTAAATATCCCCATATGCTTTTAAAAATCGTCTCTGTTATCCAATGGGGCTCCTCATTTTTCTTCTTGCACTGAATTTTCCCCCTCTCCCAGGCCCTTTTAATACTGCTCCCTGATCAGATTCATGGCTTTTATGCTGTATTCCCTAAGAGGGGTCTGTGATGCTTATCATCCACCACCACAAACTTCAGTTGGGACTATCTATTACTTTTTGGAATTAGTTAATA
The DNA here is from genome assembly GCA_007922305.1 of Dermatemys mawii. Taxonomy (NCBI): domain Eukaryota; kingdom Metazoa; phylum Chordata; order Testudines; family Dermatemydidae; genus Dermatemys; species Dermatemys mawii. Next base: position 7,539,838 of record ML677365.1, on the reverse strand, counting down.
TGAGGTCTCACTTTCCTACAGGCTGTATTATACTCTCATTACACTTTATTAGGTTTTTTCCTGTTCTTTGTAACAATTGTGTGCAAGTCCAATTCAGGAAACACATTGCAGGCGATGATGAAATTGGACAGGCATGTCCTTATTCACACTATTCCCTGCACGAAGGTTAGTATTATCCCTTGCTGATACCTGTTCCATCAGCCTGAACCTGACATGCTCTGGGACTCAAGGGCAGTATCATGATGTCATCGTTGCTGGCTGATGTGCCCTCCCCTTCTAGCACAAATCTGACTGAATCATTCTGGGACCTTCTTATGCTGTTGTATACACTGTTAAATGGTTCTGCTTGCCATATTCCTTGCAATGTTGTCCTAGATTGGTGCACTTCTCTTTTACCCACTCTAGAAGCTTCTGCTGCATGCACCATGTTTAAGCACCTGTCTAATGTCAGATCACTTTCCCAGAGCATCCACTCCTGCACATGGTGATACCATGTGCCACAGACTATTCTGTTTTGACATAAGGGACTTGTCAAATTCCCAAATGTCATGCAGCAGACAATGTGTATAAGGTAGTGTAGTGAGGCGGTGTGGTTCCCTGCTGCCCTGGAGAGAGATGAGCTCCTCTGGACACCAGAGTGGGCAGAGCTAGGCAGCTCTGAGCCTGACCCCCCCAGAGGGTCAGGCGCTGCCCCGGAAGTATAAAGGTTCAACCTCAAAACTCACTGGTGAAACAACTGCCTGGGAGGTCAGATGCCTCCGGCCTAGCCTGCAACTGGGAAGCACCAGAAGTCCACGATACACCCAAGGACTGGCCCGACCTGCCCTGCACCCGCTACCCAGACAAGTTGCTGAGCCTGCTTTGCACCCAGTACGCAGAAGAGTTGCTAAGCTGCCCAGCACTAGCTGCCAGGAGGAGTTGCTGGGCCTTTCTCTTGACAGATATCTGGAGGAACCCATGGTGCTAGACCCCCTGGAGGACACCCCCCATGACCCAGGTACCACAAGAAGGGGAGTCTGGAAGTAGCCCGGGGACAGTCACTGCAGCACTGCCAGAACCCATGTCAGTGTTTGGGCCAGGATCCCCACTGACACAGCAGCGGCTCTCCTGCCACTACTAGGGCCCCGGGCTGGGACGTAGTAGAGTGGGAGGGCCTGCGTCCCCCTGCCACCCAACTTGCGGGTGGCAGTTTCCCCCTCTCCCAGGCCCTTCTGAAGCTTGGGCCTACTGTTGCATTGCTATTGCTCAGCCCTGGCTTGAGCGCCTGACTCATTGTTGCCCCACCATGACCTAGGGCCCCAGCCTAACTGTGCTTATTTCTGCTTCCCCAAGGGCTGCCGAGGAAGACTCCTGCAGCTGGACTAATTTCCCCAAGACATCATTGGTGTGTAGTGAGGCAGTGGGGTTCCCCACCACCCTGGAGAGAGATGAGCTCCGCCTAACCTTTCTCTAGGCAGAAACATAGGTGATTACCTATTCCCTTTTGGAATGGTTTCTTGTGAAAAACCTGTGTCACTCCACCATTTCTTAGTGTGTCCATAATGTACCTCAGCATGCTCTAAAATCCAGCGTCAAGAAAATAGCTCATTGAGAGCCCAAGGCCACTTATCAATGCTGACGGAAGGGTAAAACAAATTAAAAATAAGCCAAAACTCCAAATCCAGGGATTTGATTCTCCACTCACACCAGTGTGCATGAAAAGTAACTTACTTGAATGGAGTCAAGTTTCACCAATTTAGGACTGGTGCAAGTGAAAGGTGAATCAGATTGAGGGCTTTAGGGTCCTATCCTAGTCCTTGTGCTTTTGGTTCTGGTATGGAAGGAAAAATGATTTTGTAGTTTAGCCACAGTAGTTAGACTACATGAGTTCTATTTTGAGCTGTTTTGAAGACTTCCTGTGAGGCCTAGAAGCAGACATTTTATGTCTGACTCAGTTCCAAATCAGTAAAATAGGAATTATAATATTGATTTAAGTCACAAGAGTATTGTGAGGTACTTACATTCCAGTGGCAAGTGCCATAGAAGTGTCCATAAATAAAATACGTGCAGCATGGCCTAGTTTAATTCCCTTGGTGGTGGCGGGGAAAAAAAGCCAAGTAGTCCTTAATATGAACTATTAATGATTGGTATTACAATAGCAGCAAGATTTTCAGAGCAATGTTGGGCCCAATTGTCCTAGATGCTGTGCAAATATACAATACTTTGTGGTGCTTGTCCCAAGCTGGTTCTTCATTTATACTAGTAACAGAAATGATTAGTTACATGCAATACTCAGATACGTAGGTGGGAGAGGAACGCTATGGTCTTGACAAGGGAGATTTAAGCATTGCAACATGAGCTAACTGTTATGCACTTTGCAGCCTAATGAAATTCACAACCCTAGGTTAAGCATCTAAAAAAGGGATTCATAGAAGCCAGCACACTGAGTGGGGAACAGCCCAAACTAGCCAATAGAAAATGCCAAGGAAAGGGGTGTGGCATAAGCCTGGCCTTTCAAAGGGTATGTCTTCACTACCTGCCAGATTGACGGGTAGTGATCAATCTATCGGGGATCGATTTATCTCACCCACTGTAAACACAATAAATCGATCCCCAAGCGCGCTCCCCGCTGACTCCAAAACTCCACCTCCACAAGAGTTGGAAGCAGAGTCGATGGGGAGCAGCAGCGGTCGACTCGTCGCTGTGTGGACAATCAGGTAAGTCGCCCTAAGATATGCCAATTTCAGCTACGCTATTAGCGTAGCTGCAGTTGCGTATCTTAGGTCGACCCCCAACCCTCAATGTAGCCCAGGCCAAAGAGAGCTAGGTGTGTAAGGGTATGTCCACACTGGAAAAAAAAAATTCCATGGCATGGCCATGGCTGGCCCAGATCATCTGATTTGGGCTGGGAAGCAGCAAGGCTAAATATTACTGTGTTGATGTTCTGTCTGAGGCCAGCGATCAGGGTCTGGGACTCTCCTCCCTCACAGGTGTTTAATTGCTGAGTTAATATGGCCTAAATCTGGCCCAAGAGGAAGCACGTCCTTCCATTTCATATTCACAACCACAAATGTTTCCCTGGCATTGAGCATCTAAGCTAGATCAGGGAGCTGAACCCTACCTCTCCTACTTGTGAGATGAGTGTTTAACCACTGAGAGAGAGAGTGATTCTCATTTTTTCTTTGGGCCAATGATTATTTAAATATTTCATACAACCTAGAACAGTTTCAAGAAAAGAGATTGACTCATCCCAAAATATTCTCCTATAGGTGGCAGCTAAACAATGGCTTTGTGAATGCCACTGGTGCCTAAATTGTGGACTTGGACAACTAAAATCTCCCTTGTAAATCTAGCCCATGTGTAATCGTTACTCACATTACACAATGACTGGTGTATTCATTTCTCCACAGTTGATTGAAATGCCCATAAGCCCAAGTTATATTGGGAAGATAGCCATATATTGATATAGGATACAATGGGGATCATTTATTTATATGTCCTGCTGGTAATGCTTTGTTTTTCCTGAAAAGTGGAAGTATGCTTTGAAGAATGTAATATTAATACCTTATCTGTAAATTGCAGCCTGAGGTAAGATTGCAGCTAATTAGAAAAAAAATATTACTTTAGAAATAGAATTAGAGAATGAGACTAGAAAAGAAAATAGCCTAGAGAAAAATTACAGTGTTGACTTCCATATAATGTGGCTGCTATTCCATGAACATTAACACTGGTCAAAATTTTCTCACTGAAATATTTTTTCAATGATTTTTTTTTTAACCACAATGAATTTTCATTGTGGTCCAAATTTTCTATTTTTTCTGTGCAAAAAGAGAAATGGAAAAAAACCTCAAAACAAATGTAAATAATATTTGGATAATTTTCTGGTCTTTGTTTATTAAAATGGGGGAAGAGTAGCTTTTGAAAGCAGAACATAGCTAAATTTTTTAACATAAGGATGTTTGATAATAACTTTTTTTGGTTTTGCCTTTTCATTGAAAAACTATATATAATATTTTGTAGAATATTTAGAATTTTGAAGTCTAACAAACTGATGGAAGAAAACCAGATCTCTCTCTCAGCCCCTCAGATGACAAGTTCTTTAGAAGTCTTTAATTGCCAAAAAATCCTCTTGCCTGCAAGTTGCAGGCACATCCATTCAAAATATAGAATAGATACTGCAGGTCTCATTTTACTGTCTGTAAGGATTATTTCACATGCAATATACACTGTAGATGATGTGCCTTGATACATTTTTATAAATGCTGTAACCTTACTGTTGAAACACTGTTATTTTTCCCTGTGATAGATCATAATAATATAATGAAGAAATCATTGTTTGCCTTGATGGCTGTTTTGTGCAACCTTTTTCTACCGCAGACGCCTTCCTCCATCTGCACCACTGTGTAATTAGTTTTGGTTTATTTTTTCCCCCATCTGGGAGTTAGTAGGAATTTGGCCATAACTAATAAGTTTTACTGACAACTCTAATAATATTTCCAGGGACTCCACTGGGATTCTTAGTGGTGTAATCATGTTAATATGATCACAAATTACATTCTAGTAATCCTGTATTTATTAAAGAGGATTCCCACTAGAAGATTAAATGAGCCTGTCATCATACTTTTCAGATTTTCTCAGAACCGCTCCCAAATTCTTTGAGAGTTCTCACATTATTTTTTACTGGTTTTCTTTGATTCTTACACAAATGTAAGATGAGTCTACTGTATCCAACATTTCTTCTGACTCCTCAAATGTACTTTCTTTTTCTGGGATCACAGACAAGGAAAACTTATTCTGATAATTAGCCAAAGGCCTGAAAGTGGTGTGGAGCTATACTCAATTCACGCTGAAGAAAGTGGGAGTGACGGATTTGATTTATTATAGTTGTTGTTGTTGTGGTAGCACCTAAAGGTCCCAAATGAGATCTGACCTCTAAACCACTATGTGCTATTCAGATACATAATAAAATAAAATAAAGACAAGATGGGAAAAGTACGGAAGAGAGTATTCTGCCTATTTTACAGAGAGGAACTGAGGCACAGAGAGATTAAGTGACTTGCCCAACTTCATATACAAAATCTGTGGCTGGGTGAGAAATTCTGCTCACATCTCCTGAGTTCCAATCATGCCTTAACTACAAAACCATCTTTTCCCTTTAATTAATCTGTGATTGCACTATTTGAACATATGGAATGAATGGTCAGCAACATGTATAATAGAGCAGACTAAAATTTTGACACTTCAAAAGTTGCTTTCATCCCATTCAAAAATGTTGAAAATCATCAGACCCCGCTCCCAACTTGATTCAGAGCTGTCAAAGTGTTTCATTTCAACATCTTTGATAAAAATGATACATTCCCTAAATTAAAATCTTTAGCTTCTTTGTTGAAATGATCTAAAATACTTCATTTTGAGTCATTGCAATGTTAAACTGCATTTCACTATGGAACATTGCTTCACAAATGTTCTAGTTTGGGCCTTCATTCTTTTCTATAGGACAGGATACCTGGCCAGAGTACCTCATCATTCATCCACAATCATGAAACATGCATCAAACAGTTCTTGGTCAGAGAGAAATTGCCTTATTGTCTTCTAGAAGATGTAGTCCTCTACGTATCAGATGGCAGAACTAAAACTCCCAGAAGGCAAAGTGCCAAAGGCCAATGCAGTTTATTGTTTCGTTGAACTGATTCCAAATGAAAAGTTAAAAAAATAAACATGCAGATTTGGGTCAAATTGATCCAAAAGAAATATTTCATTTCAATTACCTATATAGGAAATTGAAAACTTTGTAGCAGAAACTTTGGGATTGTGGAATCTTTTTATTTTCTGTGATAAAATAATGCTGACAGAAAATTTCTGACCAGCTCTCATGTATAAAATGTACAATTAATTTTATATAAAGATAGTAACAGAACTAAAATTTCACACACACAATATAACATATGTTTTTCAAATAAACCCAAAAAATTAATGCAGCAATGCAGCTGAACGTACTGAGAACCATTCATCCACTGATTGGAATTTTAAGTCAGTTATTAATAGGTATTTTCTACTATTAATGATAGTGGAGATTATACGACTTTTGTAATGTGCTTTCAAATTTCTAGATGAAATGTACTATAAAAGAGTAAGTTATTTTTATTACTGACACATTTAAAATCAATCAATTAAGTCCAAGTGAAGAATGTGTAAAGGTATTTGTGTTTATTGTAGAGAAATATTTTATACAAACTAAATACTGAAATCTTTTAAAGTTGGCCTGAACATGCATAAATAAATGATTAGTACTGTGTTCTTTCAGTCAATATATTGTACTTCATGTCTTTCTTCAAGAGGTAATCAATTTGAGTTATTAAATAGTTTAAATCTTATTGTAATTGGCTTTGGCATTACAATAATCACTACTATAATCTATAATTTGAGAAGGTCTGACTGCAGTCTGAAACATTTTCTGCTGTAGAAACTGAGTATAAAAAGAGACAGAAATTTGGGCTTGGTGAACACTTGGATGCCTGGACAGTGAATGTGTGTAAGTGCTGGAGACTAAAGTAGAAGCTTTGAGTGAAAACACTTTTGTTTGCCTGCTTGCATCAACTATCCATTGGCCAGATGGCCGTGTCCCCATTAATTTATTTCCTACCACTGCCTTGCAAAGAATAAAGTTACCAATAGCTTTGTGTTCAGCAAAACCCTGGGTAACATTGCTAACTCATAGCACTCATGAACAACAAGCATATGCACCTCTCCAGATCACCACCTCTCCAGACCAATTACAAGCAGAGGTCTGCTCCTTCCAGCTGCCTACTGGAAGCTCTGAGTAAATAGTTCCTGTTCCTTCTTTCCATTCTAAGCACCTGACTGAACAGCCACTTGGGTGCACTGAGAAGAGCAAGTTAAAGATGTTCCAACCTGGGCTATATCCCACACTGCCTAATGTAGGACTTTGCCTAAGTGCAGGGGGACCATATGTCCCGATTTTATAGGGACCCCCCTCCCGATTTTAGGGTCCTTTTCTTATATAAGCTCCTATTACCTGCTACCCCATCCCGATTTTTCACATTTGCTGTGTGGTCACCTACATAAGTGCAACTGAGCCACATTCATCCCTGTAGCGTTTGGGGGTTTTTTTTATTTGTTTTTGTTTTTTCATTTGAGGTTTAGGCCCTACCACTTCACTGAGAATGAATTTCTTTGCATTAAATGACCTTTAGCTTAGCTGTGCCTCTAGCTTCCATTCTTCACTGACATTTCCATATTTTGCACTCCTGTACTACACAGAGACCATGAGATTTTACTGTGTTATGTGTAGAGCTGTTTCCTATGTACTTCCGCTAGAACAGATGTGTGTCATGAACAGATGTGTGTTAAATTGTTCATTATTAATACTGGCTATCACTTATAGATGTAGACACATTCACTGACCTCAGGGTAATGATGACAGAAGACTAAAACCAACACTTTGGAACTGCTGTGTAAAAAAGGAACAACTGGTTCATTATTAAACAAATGCACTTGAACATCTGCTAGTTTGAGGCAACTGTAATATTTGTGTCAAAAAGGTTAATCGTAAGTATTTATTCCTTACCATTGTTCTAAGAAACATTTGCATTCCAGTTTCTAGTTCTTATTCATCGAAAGTATGTAGTGAGGCATTTACATGCATTTGAATTCTATCATCTACTACTTTTAAAAATGATTTAAAAATGAAAACATTCAGAAATTATTGTAAATAAGTTCTAAAGAGCAAAAATAAAACCTGTGCTGAGTGTCATTCCTACTGTTATGTCAACCTGATGAAAACCACAAACCAGCGAAAATAAATAATGTCCACATTACTTACTGATAAACCTGACCCATATGATTAGTCCCATTGGACTTATCAGGTAAATAAGGCAAATGGTATGGCCCAATATCTAAAATTACAGAACATGCTGTAAGTGTAACAACCTGTGGATTTTCATATCCACCTTATTACAATCTGTGCAAAAACAGGCATTAATGAAACATCCACCACAAAGAAGAGTATCTTTATATTTTGCAAGATATTAAGAACTGTGAGAACATAGAGGCCGAAATCTTGGCCCTGTTGAACCCAATGAGAGTTTTGTAACTGATTTAAATGGGACTAGGATTTCAGCTATAAACTCAATCTCATTTATTCACTGTTTGGACTCATCTCTGCTATTTACCATCAGCACTGTGCATGTTTCCAGTGTTACATTGAGTGTAAGGCTCATGAATGTCCTAAAAACTATCAGCAGCATTAGCAACAGACTGAAAGGATCTGTCCTCAGAAACTGCAACCTCAGTAACAGACACTAGTATAAGAAGTTCCTATAGGAAGGCAGATTATAGAATGAGCACCATTAGGAGGAAAATGTGGACCAGGACACGATAATGGTCAAACAACCCTAATTGTAGTTTGTAGTTTGAGTGTATGGCACTCTGAACACCCTACTTTTATGCACAGACTTTCTCTGTGAAACTTCCTAATTAACCTTGTTTTTTCCTGGAAATGATGTTTATGATAAAAAAAATCATGAATGAGATTAATTCACTCAGCCCAAATGGAGGTATGCTTTTTATTTGCTTTTACTTTTGTTAGTTAAATTACTATTTCAACCCTAAGAGGAAAGTTATAAAGTCTTGTTACAAGCATGTTCCTAAGAGGTGCTGACTACTCATTTTCCATTGTTGTCCAGATTCCATTGAGATGTCTAGGCTACAAATACTTAGAAGAGAAATTAATACTTTGAATCTGTTTTGTTTCCTGAAGAAAAAAAGACAAGCTGGACTTGTGATTAGGGCTGGAAAACAAAGATTCCATTTTGTGAAAAACTGAGGTTTTCTTCTCTATTTAAACTCTTTAGAGCCAGCACACTCTCTTACTATGAGCTTGTATAATGCTTAGCACAGTGGAGGAGCCCTGATCCTGTTTGGAAGCTCCTAGATGCTAACATAACACTACTAATAATATGGAAATATATTGATCTGCAGCTGACATTTTTCAGTCACCAAGCAAGGTGGCATTAGGTTGTGTGAAGATAGAACTGTTTTAATTACTGTATTTTTAATTTTGGTTATATTCTTCATATATTAATTTAAAAAAATCCCATGCTGTGGGTGACTTTCCTGCTGAAAGCACTCTCCTGCCTCACCAGAAAAGAACAAGAAAGGGTTTCTCCAAGCTGTCTAGAGCAGCTGTGTGGGACACAGCCAATAAGAGGTACTGTAGGGAACAACCAATCAGGGCCCAGCAGGCTCATATAAAAAGAGTTGAAAGGGCTGGATAGATCAGTCTGCTAGCAGGGACTGGGAGAGCAAGAGGGGCTGAAAGGGCTAGGGCAGGTAGTTGCTGGCAGGGGCAGGGGCAGGGGCAGGGGCAGGGGCGGGAAGGGAAGGGAAGGGAAGGGAAGGGAAGGGAAGGGAATAACCTCTGGCTGGCTGCTAGGACTTAATTAAGACTGACTAGGGGAAGTGGCCTAGGGAAATGAAGTTAATTAAAGGGATGTATTATGTGGCTATTACTTACAGGGTCCCTTGACTGAGATCCAAGAAGGGAGTTTAGGCAGGCCTAGTGAAGGGACTGTATGTGGACCTGTCTTCCCCCGCCCTCCTGGCCCCCAAAAGGAGTTGAACTGAGACTGACCCAGCTGGAGAGCCAGGATCAGAGGACTAAGGGGCAAGTGAAAAGCCTCCAGAGGAAACCCTTGCAGCGCTACTCCAGAGTAGGAACCTTTGCCCATAAACTGATCAGCTAGGGTATTGAGATAGGCACTGTTGGTCAGACTGAAGATCAGACCCCAGGAAGAGCTGAAAAGACATCTCCCAGTGGAGAGGTATCCTGGGCTTCAGGATATTTTGAACTTATTCCCCAGCAGGAGCTTGCTTGTTTGCCCATGGACTGTGTGTGTCTCAGCCAGAGGGGACACCATGTTGTTTGCACTTGGATTGTGTGTGCAAGCGCAGCAGACGACGGGCACCATGAGCCAAGAAACTGAGAAAAACTATAGGCATGCACATACTTGACCAGGGGGTGCTCGTGAGAGGTAGTTGCCACCCCATACATTATGATTTATTATTAAATTTTCATTCTAGGTTTTCTTAGCAGAATACAATATGGGTAATCCGATTCCTGTATTTCATGATATAAATTGATTTCCAAAGGTGAAGAAAATAAGCTTTCCTCTACCTATCCCTCTCCCTTCCACACAGTATTGCAAAAACAGCGGTCACATAGGAAATCGCCTTCTAAAACATAAGAAAGAGGATAACCAAGCTGATGAAATAATGGTTTCTTTAAAGGTGAATTCACTCTTAAGGGTATGATCTAACACCCACTGAAGACATTGGCAAAACTACCATTGATTTAATTGGTGCAGGATCAATCTCTTATACTTTTTGTTGTTGTTGTTGTTAATGAGTTCATTAATGAATTGCTTTGTGGCAGTGCCTAGTGGTCTAGTCAAGGCTGTATTTTGCTTAGTAGTGTACAACCACAAAGTGTAGGTAGATGCTGCTTATAAACTGATGAACTAGTATGAATCCTGATGCAACATGTGAATATGACAGTTGATGTCTTATTTGTTGCACACACACCCTCATTCCTCTTGTCTGAAACTAGCTCTTCAGAGCTGGTACACTATCTATAGTAGATGTATGTGCAGTGCCTGGAGAAGAGAATAAGGGTAACAGCAAGATCACAAGGGAGCATAGATTATGAATTACACAACTTGATGGATAATAGTCGATCTTTTAAAAAAGCAAAACCAACAAATCACACCTGGCTTTTTGGCTGATTCTTTGTAATCATCCTGGCATAAGTTGAAGTGGGCTTTGAAAAAATGGAGCCCTCACAAATTAATCCAGAAAGGATGTTCTATGTGTATGAAGCAGCTTTGGAAAAAACTGAGATGTCTGTGGACTGACAAATGGATGGACAAACCCCGTATATATATATATTCCCTCTTGAATGCTTGTTGTAGGAAGTCAAAGTAAAGGGTTTCCACTGGAAAAATACTGATCAACTAAAACTTTTTTCCAAGCACTTAAATTTGTTTCACCACAAAATGTGCAGCTCAGTTGCTGACTGTCTAAGGGAGCCTTCAAATTCCTGCCATGACTTAAAAAGATTAAAATAATAATTCTAATAATATTAGTTTTGAATAAGTTTTGAAACACTGAAATATTCTTTAGAAGGCTGATAAAACAAAATAAAGTATCATGCTGTTTATTTCCCCTCAAATTTGTTTCTGCTACAGACAAAACAAACCATAATAAAGTTCAGCTAAAGAAAAGGTAGTAAGCAGTAGGCTTACTCTCAATTGCCAATAAGACGTCAGTGAACCCCTGGGAAGGAAGTAATGTTTTTTTAACCATTATCTTTGTATAATCAATGGCTTCCCATGGCTGAAACATTATTAAACAACACAACTTTAATTTATATGAAATTCAGTGACTTCTTTAATATAGTAGCAACTTATGTGATTTTTTTTTGCCTCTAGTTTTTATTTGGTGCCACTAAACACAAGTAAAGCCACAACTTCTGTTAGCTGTCAACAGTCTGACCCAACCAGTCGATTAACTCCCACCTCGAAGCACACCTGCAGTGTGCTGACTATACTGGAGTTATAATGTTCCAATTGTAATACACTTTGACTTCTGTGTGTGTTCTGGTAAAACCTTTTTGACATATTTTCTCTTTGTTTTTTTGATAGTTTGACTCCTAGTTGAAGCAGGATGCAGAAGGACTGATTAGTTAGAAACTAGACATTTGGAAGCTATCAACATTTTCTTCCAAATATTAGATTTCCTACAAAAGGATGCTGAGATGACACTATACTTTTTGTGTGTGTGTGTGAAAAATCTCTTTAAGTTCATCCCTAGGGCCAGATCAAAACAGACAGCTGCCTATGGCAGCAAAATAAAATAAGATGAAAAGCCCAACTCCAGCTCTTTCAATTAAAATGTTTTCATACCTCTCTCAACAGCCAATCTTTTTCCCTCTCCCTGCTGCCTCGGCACTATTTGGTGCTGCTTTTAGGACTGCTAATACATGCTGTATTGTCTGCATGACCAGCATGGAACTGAGGAAAAAAAGATCTCTGTGGACTTCTTTTGCTCAGACTGTCCTACTGGAACAACATACAGAAAACAAAGAAAATATGGGAAAAGGTGGTTTCCTGTTGCTGTTATTTGAACAAACATCAACAACTGTTGAAAGATGGGGGCAGAGGCACACTTTTATCCTTTAATTCATGTTCTTCTAACAGTAAATAACTAATCACAAATTCACAACGTTATAGCAAAGAATCAGAGGGGTAGCCGTGTTAGTCTGGAATTGCAGAAGTGACAAAGAGTCCTGTGGCACCTTAAAGACTAACTAAACTAAATGTTATAGCCCTGATCCTTGAGTAAATTAATACAGCAATGAAAAGTAAATACTGTAAACTAGTGTACTTGACTATGAGAGAATTGGCCGAGCATAGGGGAATCTTTTGATGATATACAGCCAGCATAGCATCTCCTATGCCACATTTATACCTGTGACTAATGTAGGGGCACGTTCTCAGGGGAAAGGAGAGTGTCCAGCTATTGTACTATCTTCTTAGGGTCTTTTACAGTAGCCTAATCCATTAAAACTTTCAGATAAATATCATTCTTAATTTGTGAATCAGGAAAGTGAGGCAGAAAAATTGAGGACAACATTGTTAAACCTGAGTGCTCGAAATAGGTACCATCGTACTGTTGTTCAGATGCCCATATCTGGACTAAGTCACAAAGAAAGAAATGTTTTAAATAGCTGTCCTGCAGCTTTACTTGTTGGAATGGGATTTTGAACACAAAATTGTTATTAATTCTGATAACTACTCTGAATTTTACAGGTCAGAGACTATAATCTAAACTTCACCAGAGTGCACTCAGGGTCATTAGGGGGATCTAGCTACACTCAACCCATCTTATCTATAGACGTATGCTTTGAAGTATACATATCTTTTAATTAGGGCTGTCTATTAATTGCAGTTAACTCATCCGATTAACTCAATTAATTGTGATTAAAATTAATTTTGATTAATCATTTTAAACACACTGTTAAATAGAATACCAATTTAAATTTATTAAATATGTGCGGAAGATTGCCCATGCTATATCTGTCCATGAATAAATGTAGGGCTTATTCTCAAAAGCTATCAGTTCAGTACATTTCACAAGCACTAAATGCATGACCGCTCACAGAAAAGGAAAGACACTAATTTTACAGTCCATACAAAACCAAATGATGAGGAATCCGTGTTACTATCCTACTTGCACCAAACACAGAACCTACATACTTTGTGTGCTGTCTTTATCTTGTCATTTTGGATGTTTTTCTACATTTTCAAATACATTGATTTCAATTGCAACACAGAATACAAAGAAATGGATTTTTTTAATTCCCCTTATACAAGTACTGCAATGCAATCTCTCTATCGTGAAAGTGCAGTTTACAAATGTAGATATTTTTACATAACTGCACTCAATAATAAAACAATATAAAACTTTAGAGTACAAAATTCCACTCAGTCCTACTTCTTGTTTAGCTGATTGGATCAGGCTATCCCTGTTCTACTCTTAATAAACACAGAACCATGAGCCTATGACACTGCAAATCTTTGTTTTGTCTTCAAACAGATGTATAACATTCAAGTCTATCCATAAATTCTTTTAATGACTTGGGAGTAGAAAAACATACTTTTAAACTCATTTCAATTTATCTTTAAATATAAAAGACTACTATTCAACAACAGTATTTAACAGTCTATACAGACAATAACAGTCTAACGCATTGAACAGCAACAGACAAGTAGGCTTCAAAACATAGCTAGAAAAGCAAGAATTTTTTGACCATGTCACAAAATATTATCAGTGAAAATTCATGCTGAGGTCTCCCACTTTATCACAGGTGAGATAACAGCAGCCAGCTCATAAATCCCATACTCTCAGATTGCTAAATTTTGCTATAGGTCAGTTACAAGAAATATGCCAAAGCATATATCTGCAGCAAACTCCCTACAACACTTCCAGCAGCTTTACAGGAAAAGAAGTGTTTACAGAAATTACAGCACTGGTTCTTCCATAGCCTTTTTTCAGACAGCATCACCTGTTATAGAGTCGGCATGCCCCACTATATACCACATTGCCCTATAGTTAGTAACCAAAGAAACCAATTGTAGTTTTGTGTTTAATCAGTTATCAAAAGAAATAGAATGATAACAAAACAAAACAAAAAAATAAGGGAAGAAGTATTCCCCCTACTTCCCATCCTGGATCTGTGTGTGCTTAGCCTTTTTAAAAGGGTGTACTGAGTCCTAGTAAAGCATTGTTGCTTCTTTACTGCTGGTAGAGTTCCTAACAGTTGGATTATTTAGTGTTTCTAGCCTGGTTTTGTTTCATATTTTGGTTAGTTAAACTAAAACTTGTACTATTACTTTTTTTTAATGAATTCCCCTTTTCGGGTTCAAGTTTCCAAGCTTTCTCCACATCCATGAGGGCTAGATTTTATTTATTTATTTATTTATTTAGGTAGGTAGGTAGGTAGGTGAAAGCTTGGATTCTCATGTAATCAGAGATCTTCAGGATTTGAGACTTTTAGAAAAGCACCACATATTATGAGTCATGATAAAATCATGCATTGGCAACTGTGTGGTACAGCTACATGTGGTACTGTAAGTCCATAATGAGCTTCTTATTTGGAAGGGAGGGGAAAAAAAAGAAAAATGTGGTCAGAAAAATCTGGTTGCCACTCTAGTACTCTAGTGTATCCTGTTCCTTGCTGTGTTTGTGATACACTCCAATTCTGAGGCTATGACTACGCTTGGAGCTGGGAGTGTGATTCCTCGTTTTCAGTATTCTGAGGCTCTGTTTCCCCCAGCTTGAGTAGACATACTTGCAGTAGCTGTCATTGAACTAGCATCCTAACAATAGTAATGTAGCCAAGCTGTGGCAAGTGGTACCATCCATGGGGAGCTGGGCAAGATTGTATTAAGTGTGACTAGACCATGCTGTCTCTTCCTGCTGCCGCTATACTACTATTTTTATAGGGTGCTACCTTAATGACAGCTCCTGCAAGTCAGTCTGCTCTAGCTGGGAATCTCATCGCCTTAGAATACTGAAAACGGGGAAAATTTCTCTGAACTAACTGGCTGTGTGGACTTTTCATTTTCTTTTGTTTTCTTCCATGGCCTACATTGGATTGAGACTCCATGCTCTCACACTTGTCTCCACTTTTAAAAACAACCAGGAAAATAATCATATGAGCACTATTAGTGCTCATATAGAGAAATCTTCTCTTTGTCTCCTCCAGGTTGTAAGCCTTTTCGTTTTCTGATTTTTAGTTTCAGATGATCTACTTTTCTAATTATTGTTATTTCCTTTAGAGAGGTCAAACCTGGAACTACTTCTCTGACCTTTCTCTGCTCTGAAAGGGAAAAAAAAAGGCTTAACCCCATCATTAGATTTCTATCTAGCAAAATAAAAGACTTTGGTGTTGATATAATCATTTTAATCTCAAACCACCCCATCCCATATCTGACCTTCTACTGATTGATCTTTGACGTTTGGATAAATTGAGACCTGGATATAAATCACCCCTAGAGTTCATTTTCCCAAACAAACTCCTAGTTGATTACAAGGATCTGCAACATCAACTCAAGCCCCCTCGTGTCCCATTTTTTCTTAATACTTTTGTCCTATTGATGCATTATTTGAGTTTTTTACTATAGTCACCCAAGCCCCTAGGCTGAAAGCACTCTAAAAATTAAATGTATCTTTTAAGGCATGAAAATGGCATATGATTGCGTATTGTAATACTTAATCTTTAAAATAAAATAGCTTGTTTACTGAGAATTATCTCCGGAAGAAGAAGCCATCCTGTGACACTCTTCACTTCCACAGACAGGCTGCTAAACCTAAAATGATTCATTAACAACTTATTAGTTACCTCACTGGATATTTGCAGCAAGTTTTGCAATTACTGTTTGAATAAGCTCTCAGTCTTGAGGGTCTGACTGTGAATAAACACAATCCTCTGGCCATTCTCCTCTGTCTGTAGCCTTTTTCTCATATCCTGTAAGGATATCGAGCAATTTCTGTCAAGTATCTAAATCCAGTGATACTGATGCTCTTCAAGGCTTAAGGCAAAGGCTTAAACTGGTCTCAAAGAAGTGTCAGGTCTGTCATTGCCCTGTAATGGAATTGAATTCATTCATGACAAAACTGTAGGGATTGGACAGCTTATTTAAATACACCTGTAATTCCATTGCTTCCTTTGGGAAAAATACTAGAAGGAATACCAATGTGTAATGGTCTGGATTTGCCAACTTCAGAGCAGTATGTGGCTGTATCAGCTCACAGATACTAGCAGTGGGTGACACCAGAGATGTGATAAAGGACACCAAGACATGACACGCCTTTTATGGCAAATGAAAGTAACTATACAGGGAGACCCACTTTGGAGGCACTAGAACTCATATGACATCCCCATTCCTCTCAATGATGTGGGCTCAGAGGAAGGAACTCTAGGGAGAAAACAGCCAGAGCCTGGATCCAGCTCAGCAGATGCAGAAAGCAGGCCAAGGAGCAGCCTTCAGACAGAGATGTTCTGGAACTGCTTTTTGTAATTTGCAGTGTGGGTGGACTTTCCTCTGCGCCAATCCCCTCTGCCCATCTTTCAATCTAGGTAAGCTCCTTTTAACCTAACCCCACAGGAAGAATTTAAAGAATAAAACCAATAATTGTGGAGCTAACATTGTTTGCTGCCATCACATTTGTGCATTCTGCTTGCGTTCTATATGTTTGTCCTACCCCTGTCTTGTCTATTTAGCTTATGAACTCTTCATGGCACAGACTGTCTCTTATTTTTTGTTTTGAAGTGTCTATCAAAACTGGAATCTGTTCTTGGTTACCCAGTGGGGACGACTGTAATAAATATAATGAGTAAAACTAAGTTAGTAGCAAATTGTGCCATTTAGGTACAAGGCTCCTTTTTGGAGAGTTATGGAGCTGCATTCCTGAAGAGGAAACTTAGGAAAGGATGTGCTCCACATAGTCCACTCTCGGTGACGTATCCTGTCAGCACCAAGTTGGTGAAGCTCACTCCATATGCTGATGTAGTGAAGAGGGTAAGTCAATGGCCTTTCTTTGCACTGCCTTGTGTATTTCCACAAGTATACTCATGGCATGATCTACTGAGCATGAGGATTGCAATTGTAGTTGGCACTAAGTGGACATTCATAGGCCTGGGTTTTGAGTGTGCATGTATGGTTCTCTCCCACATCCAGATAAGGGCCTGTCACAGCATGCCCCCTGGCTAGGAGATTCACTACTGTAGCTAATTATAGAAGATTAGCTTTATAAAAGATGGAGCCTTTTCCATCTTCTGAGAGCTTCCTTCCATTTGTCAAGAACTCAGTCAAAATAACGTCATTTCCTGATTCCCAGCCTCTTTGTTCAGCTACATTACACTCTTTCTTCCCTGTAAAAACAGGGCATTGGTAGGACACGACATTTGTACTGACAGCCAGCCTCCACAAGAGCAGGGGATTCATCTGAGAGAGGACCCATTTAAATTTCATTTAGGGTTCTGAAATAGCATCCTTTGAAAAGGCTGCCTGGAGGTATGCTCAGCAAAGCTCTATCTTCTTCTTTCTTTATTTATTGACTTTCCTTATGAAGTGGTGCTCCCTCCCTTTTTGACTGTGGCCATACTTCCTCACCAGCTAGCACCATCTACTTTTCAGGCACTGTTGCACACATGTGGATCCTCCACACTGTATTCCCGCATGTAGGAAAACGTATCATGCTTGTAGCTTTGCATCCTAGGCTTGGCTGGCAGTAGCCAATATAATCTGCAGTGTGAGGGCATAAACCCAAAGAGCCATGCTTTAAGCAGCAACTACAGAACTCCCTTATCAGGAAGTTCCTGTGTTTAATAAGATCCCCATGGCAATGCATCCTGCTCCTCTCTGTGGAGGTGCTGGAACACTCTGTATAGTGAGGGTGCTGACAGCCTTTCCACCAAACTGTAAAACCTGTATATGGTAGAAACTACTTCAAGCCAGGAAGTGTGGCATCACCCCCTCTCCCATCCTCTAATTCCAGCACTTCCCTCTAATTCCAGCACCTATGCCTCTGGTAACTGTGAGGATCACGAACTCTGTAACCACTCCTTATCCCCATTTCTTTATACTAAAATATTAAAATTTAAATTAGAAGCCATTATATATACACAGCAATTCAAAATAAACATAAAATTATATAAAACTATTTGCATAACTATGTTGCATTTAAATAGTCCTGAACAGTATCCTAAAAATCAAGTCTTTGAGGAGAATGATAAGTCTTCCAGATCACATTTTCTGTTCTGTTGAATTTGTGCATGGAATTCCCTATGAGTGGAGGTTCACTTCCTGACAGAGTGCCTGTAGGTCCTTGATCCTCCCTTCTTTGTAATGGGAAACCCAAATCCCCTGGAGAAGTCCTTTTGGAGTCTCCCTTAGGTAAGATCTGGGAGTTTCTGCCAAGACCCAAACAAGATCTAAACTTTGTTCCATCATCTCTCAGTTCAGGTAGTTAGTTTTTTCTATGCCAAACATTCAAGTTTTGTTGATACCAAATTTCCATTTCAGCATCCAATTTTCAAAATTTCTTTTGGGTGAGGCCACTGAGATTTTGGCAACCAGATGAAGGTGTCATTAGTTGTCTTCTCATCAGAAGTTCTCCCGGAGATAGTCCAGACAAAGCAGTATTAAACAATATGCCAGGGATACTTTATATAGGTTAATTGATTTTTACAGAAGTCTTTTTTAGAGGCTCCACCTCCATGTTGCTCTGGGGGCAATGTTAGCTACTAGCACAATGGTCAAAATCAAAATCGTGGGCAAATGTTTTTCAGAGGTAAACTGAGGCTCTTTATCAAATATGAGGACATCAGGAACTTGATGATAGCTAGCTTCTGGATGAACTGTGCTAATGAAGTCTATGTAAACATAGTCAAATCTATATATGGGAAGTAATCAGCTACAATAATGTATGTATAATGTCCTTTCCAGAAAAAATAAAGAAATCTGTGGTTAATCAAATTCTGTTTACAGACATAAATGATTCAGACATTTTTGTATTTTTCTATGAGGCTTCTTGATATGAATTCAAGAGTTCTCTGTTAGGTTTCAGACTGTTTTTGTGTGAGCATGGCTCCTGTACTATATGAAGTTGTATCCACTGCTACTGTTACTGGAGAATTTACCAAACTTTGCACCAAAACTGGAGGAGATGTCAGTTATTTGCTTATTTTATTAAATGTGTTTTCTTGTGGGTTATTCCAAATCCACATATCTGACAATTAAAGAGATCACTTAAGGATTTTTTTAAGCTAGTTAAATTTGGTAAGAATTTCTCAAAATGAGTTAAGAATCACAGAGGTAGCCGTGTTAGTCTGGATCTGCAGAAGTGACAAAGAGTGCTGTGGCACCTTAAAGACTAACAAAAGTATTGAAGCATAAGCTTTCATGGGCTAATACCCACTTTGTCAGATGCATGCATCAATGCTTCAATACTTTTGTTAGTCTTTAAGGTGCCACAGGACTCAAAGTGAGTTGTCATGCCCATGAATCTTCTTGCAGCACAAATACTTTTGGATTTGGGTAAGATGAATAATCCCTTTAGCTTGTCTGAGTCTCACTGAATTCCCTGTTTGCTAATTATGTTTCCTTCCTATATTATCTGCTCCTTTCCAAATTAACATTTCTCCTTCAGAGTAAGACTGGCTTGTTGAAAACATCTCAAAACTGCACGTAAATGACTCTGTGTTAATTTTTATCTCTGTGATAAAGAACACATCATCCGCATGGCAAAGGATGCCGGGCAAACCTCATCTGAGAGATTCTTATAGAAATTTTAGAAAATCTGCTGAATGGAAGATGATTGAACAACACGTTCAAACAGGGTAAATGAATATACTTAATGGAATAGATTATGTAGTATGGGGAAGATGAGGGGAGGCAAAGCCAGCTGATGCATTGAACTTTGAGGAGATTTTGACTTCTGATAACAGACCTAATTTCTGGTCCACATTGGGACATGCACAGGTGATCCACTGCACATGCTTTTATTAACTTTTGCAAGGACAACACAAATTCAGATTTTGCCACTGGGCTTCAGTACTACTGCCACCACCTCAAAATCCAATGTACTGTTACTAGGCCCACATAAATGTCTTAATTAAGCCAGCTCTCATAAGCCCAGGTCCAATATCTTTACTATACGGCCATCCTTCCACAGCCCTTCCCTAGGGAGATTGGTTTTATTCATTTTTACATTTTTGCTTGCATCTATTTGGCAAGAATTGGAGAGGTGGGAATAAGGCAAAAATGTCTAGCTCAAAATTTTGGCAGTGCAAATTATTATTTCAGCTTATCGGTGAAATGAAAAATGTCTTTATGCAAATGGGAATGTCTCATGAAACTAGATGCGGAAGAACTATTCTATTCTGAACCATTCCTGTCATGAGTCTAGAGTAGAAATCCTCACTATAAAATCTGGGAGCTGTAGCCCCTATCCTGAATGCCCCATCAGAATCTATTGCATACTAACTTTTCTAACTGGAGTGGATTTTTCCCTGCTTGAGCATTCTTCTAGATACTTTGAGGTTCATCTCTTGTAAGTTATTTATGTCTCACCATCTGTACTTACTGTTACTTTTTTTATTAGATGTGATGTTGGGTAGCTCTTGATATGCCTACTAAATCTGTATCAATAATTCCCCTTCAATTGCCCAGAAGCGTATCTTAAGCAAAACTCATATGAAAGGAGAGGGAGCCTGATGACTCTTTTAGACTTCCAAATTCTTCTCTGGAAGTGTAATGGCTGCCTTCTTGACTGATGCTTAGAATTCAACCAGGGACATCCAGCATTAATCATATAAACAGCTACAGTTTGAGTTAGAGCCAGGTTTTGTAGCTGGGCATAGTAATGCACTCCCATCCTCTGTGGACTGGGCACCAAAGAGGACATGTAATACACACTGGCCAGTGAGTTATAGAAGCATAATGTAGTCTATGAATTTTCTTAGTGGAAGGAGGCATAAAAAGGGAGAAAATTACACTTATCCAGTGAGTCTTTTTTCGTGTCAGTCTTTTGTTCTCCTTTGAAAACAGACGCAAAAGATTTATGTGCTTAACTGGATTCAGTATGGACAAACTTGGAAAAGAGTCAGATGCCCTGCTTGAACCTCAAGTTGATAATGCCACATTGTATCAACCACTATAAAAAAAACGAAAAGCGGCATCTCATTTTTTATTTGGTAAAATGCCATGAAAAGCTGCAAAATTATCACTTAGTCCTGGGTGGTAAATAAGTATATTGATTTATGAGCCATCTTCCTGAAATATAAACAGACTCAAGAAACAGAAGGCAACTGTCCTGTTTACTGCCTGCTTCAAACCAATGATCAATTTTCCTATTTCAAAAAGATGAAAAGAAAATAACATGTCTTCTAAAAACAATTTTAGGGAAGAGGTGCCCTACCTTGAGATTTCTCTCTGGAAAAAAAATCAGATTATATTCCTATAATTTATTTTCTTAAAATGCCCCATCATGCATTCAACTCATGGAGCAGGACATTGTTGTCTTGTGGTAAAAGAGAAATCAGGAATGTTTCCTGTGTGATTTGCTCTCATCAGATTTGCTTGTCACTTATTTCCTTAAATGCTACACATTAAAGGATGCTAGGTACAGTGCTGCAGTGTGTTGGAATGAAATTTTTGTTGTCAGCAAAATGCTGCCTGAAATGTTTCCCTAGTGCTTTCATGGACAGTGATTGTAATGGTTACTCTGATTCAGATCCACAATGTGGAACAAAGGACATGACATTGAAGAAATGGCTACAAAGCTGAACATATGATATCTAAAAAATACACTACAGGCTTTAGAAAAGGTAATCCACACTGAGGGCATGACCACCCATTTCATGACAAGAGGAAAAATTGCATGTACAGTAACAAACCATCTGGTAGGTAATGAAGTAGATTAAACTCCTGATAAGGATTGAGGAAAAACACCTAAAATGTGTACGGTAATAAGTAGACTAGAAACTATACTCCACTGGTTGAATGCACAGGAAATGGTCCACCTGAAAAATAGACTGCATAAAGATAATGAACCTGAAACCTATGCTAAGTTTTGCCAAAACCAAATAAAAAAACAATATATATTGCAGTAAAAGTAAAGCACTACTAATGGATTTATAAAATTAGTATACCATATTGTGTGAGAGAAGTATCTATACAGTATGTAAATGTATGGCCTTTTAAAGGAAATCTAATTGAATTCATCATATACTCCAATAAATCCAGCTTTCTCTCTGACTTAATCTTTTTGTAGGACATGAATGCCATCATAGTGAAGGCATTAGAGAATAATGACTTTTGTATGCTTTCCCAACAAAACTCCCCCACAAAACAAAACATCAGTTTATTTTTGAACACAAGCCTGCCCTCAGCAAAAGATCCATCAATTCCACCATTATCGCTCCCTCCATCTCACCCAAACAAAATCCAGCTGTTCCCCCAACAAAAGAGAGACCCCACTCAGATACACATATCAGTTCCCCAGGGAAGCCCCTCCAAAATATCTATCTCTTTCTTCACCCAACAAAGCCCCCACTCCACATAAATGCTAACCCAGCCTTTATAACAGAGCCACCAACTCTTCCCAGAACTGCCCCCCTCTCCAACTAAAAAGTTAATGTATCAAATCCTCTATCAACTCATCACCCTCCTCCCCATGTGTCTATCACTGAGGTGCAGTGTGCCTTGAGTTCAGGAACTCACTAACTATGGAGGTACATCCCTAGAATGAACAGTTAGTACTTGTCCCAGATCAACATTCTTTTTCCCTCATTTGCTGGGACCCAAACCATGAACTGTCTAACAAGTCAGTTAATGTTCTTATGTATTTCTAGGCCTAAGATACTCTCTCAGCCTATCAGATATTTTTGTACATGAAAGAGGTAGAACTTTGTGCTACACTGTGTATATGAACATGAATTATATGTGAACAGCCCACATTATCTGTCTTGAGTACTACATAATTTACATATTAAGTTTTTTTGTTAGTGCCATTCAGCTATTGAGAGTTTTTCTACTTCCCAATGGATGGATCAGTAAACAACTGAAGAAGAATCTAAGGATATCTACATATCCAGAATAAAAGGAATACAAAGTAAAGGCATGGGGGATCAGCCACAAGAGCAGGGGATTTGGGGAGGAACCCTGTACTCAACAATGAACATTAGAAGCAATTCTTAGCATATACACAGCACCTATATTGACCTTACAGACATAACAGAGTATATATTAGGTACCAGAGTAATAGATTGCAGTATGTTACAGGAAATCCTGGCCATACAGCCACTGGCTTTCCAGAATCGTCTTTGCCAGCCCATACTAAACTAGCAGATGTGTGTATTTATGTTATTGGCACCAGTTAGGCAGTTGTAAGTATGTTGCTTGTTTTAACAAATGTCTCGAGAACAAAGTCTGTACATCAGTTGGCCGTTATGTTTAATTGTGAAAGGCAACAAGATCAGTTACAGTGAATATAGTCAGTGTGTATGGTCTGATGACAAGCTCTGAATTACTGTCGGTGCACTAAGTGGGAATATTTTTATATGCATTGCTTGTTTCCCTTCCTGAGCATAAGAACTTCCATTCTGTTAAAGGAAGAGAAGTCTTTTTTGTCTATTGCAGAACAACATGTAGAATTTTCTGCATGTGTCTATGCCTCACTTGAAAGAATATAATGCATTATTTCTTACATTTAAACAGTCAAAGTTGTAGACCTTTCTCTGGTAGTCCATGTCTTCAGGCAAGTGCACAACTTGTTTTATGGACTCTGTCGTCTCTAGTTTAATCTGATGGTACATACTGTCTGTCATAGATTGCTTGCAAACAGACTGCCTGAGGAATGTACACTCATGCCACATAGGTGTAAGTAACATAAGTTGTCTTTCTCTACTATACTATAAACTAGCTTAGGGGAAGTCATAAGTGACCAACAAATCTCTTTCCTTTATTCACTGGCAGATAGTTTTTATTTATAAGAGATAAAATGCCTATTTTCTACCTATATCTTAATCAAATATGTTACCATGTAACATGAAAGCAAACTGTATGACTTTGCTAACAATATGTCTACCAAATACATGCCACATAAAAAAGATAAATCCTCAGATGTTCTTTGTTATGCCCTGTGTGGGCCAAATATTCACTGAGTCTCATGGTGACATATGCCCGTTTTGCATGTCTCAGTGTTTGCTCATTTGCTATGCTTTTCATTCATCACTATAAAGTTGTTTCTGATACTGCATATTTATAATAAAGTTGTTGATGGGTTTTTTTTTTAGGAATAAAACCAAATAGTGATCACAAGTTGAAGTGTGATATGCTGTGAGTGTCTTTGGCAGACACTCTGATGTAAATGAAAAGGAGCTAAATAGTTGCATGTGTTTTTGTTTTTACCATCCTTTTCTGTACCAATGGCCCAATCCAAATCCCACTGAAATCAATGTTATTTTTTTCTGTGACTTGCAAAGGAATTAGACTGGAACCTTGATGATTATCTAATGTTCATGTTTTTTATCTGCCATATTCCAAGTGTTAGTGGATTTCTCAAAGAAATATGCGTGGGCATTGCTGACAACTTGTAGGGCAATGGAGACTGCGTTGGAGCCCTTGCTCCTAAAATCTCCCTACCATCTCATCAAGTGAGCAAGCAGGAAACCTGCCTGTGGTTCATAAAACTGGACACATTTTTTCACAAGATTTCAGGGTCTACAGAACCCTGTTTCCTTGGAAAATTCCTGTCGCAATCTAGTATAATCCCACTTGTGAAGCTGTGTAGGGTTAAAGATCACTTACAGTATATTCAGTAACTATGATGATTTGCACTTTTACAGCACCTTACATCTCAGCATCTCAAAGTGGTTTTTTTTTGCCACACATCATGCTTTTTTCCTGCCTTTGCCACTGTCAGGTAGGTATTGCTATTCCCCACATTAAATGCAGGAAATACTGTCAGAGAGAATTTCTCTACAGTTGAATGTTTTAACTTGAGTTACCTGGCAATCAGTCTAAAGTAAACATACCCAGAAAAGTTGAATGACTTGCCCAGTGTCATATAGCAATTCTGCTTTAGAGGTGTGAATGAAACCTAAGGTTCTTAACTCCCAAACTACTTCTCTAAGCATTAGATATGCAGTTTCCATTCATAATCACATCATACTAATTTATCTTCATAAACTCAAGATTTGTGCATACAGTTGACAGCCATTTGCACACTGAGAACTACAATGGTGTCAGAGAACCAAACCTTGAATTCCTCCATCATAGGGGGTGTACTAGGAAACTAAATGTAATTATCTTGATTGACAAGCACAACTTCCCAGAACTAGAAGATGGACATTTGCCTAATGTTTATGGCTTTTCCTGTAAGAACAGGAAACCTCTTAAATTATCTTTTAATCTAGGCAAAATTGAAGGATGCAATACTTAACTCCCAGGTACTT
The DNA here is from genome assembly GCA_007922305.1 of Dermatemys mawii. Classification (NCBI taxonomy): domain Eukaryota; kingdom Metazoa; phylum Chordata; order Testudines; family Dermatemydidae; genus Dermatemys; species Dermatemys mawii. The sequence goes on along the minus strand of ML677365.1, from coordinate 7,514,256 downwards.
GAGAGAGATTACAGAGCTGTAAACCCTGCCTTGCACATAAATTCCCTGCTACACATTTCACAAGATAAAATAAAATGAACTCCTAGTGAAGTGAAAGGTGTTTTTTTTTCTGATAGCCGTCTTAGATATGATAGGATGTGGAATGTGGCTGATTAAATATAAGGAGGTATATTGTACCAGTGCTTTGGAGTTTCTTGTAAATAAATGGCTTCAATAATTTATTGAAGATTGCCATTGTAAACTCATCATTGCCTGGGACTGGTGTCTTCAGGTGATGGTCTTAAACTAATGTTCTCTAGGCATATTGCTATCTAAACAGATAGCAAAGAAGCTACAAATGTGCACTGAGTATAAATGATATATTCTGCATAAGCATATCCAACAATTGCCTGTTTGTATTTTTGCACACATAGTTAAAGGCTAAATGCTTTTACCAGTCTAGAACTGAGTTTGGTTATCTTTTGGGTGTTTTCATTACAGTTTACAGTTACCTACATGGAGAATAAAAATTTGGTGAGAGGATTCTTTAATGTAACAGATAAAGATCTAGCAAGATCCAATGTTTGGAAGTTGAAACTAGACAAACTCAAGCTACAAATGAGGCAAAAAAAATTAACAGGGTATGTCATAAGTGTGAAGTAGCCTAGAATTAGTGTTTACCTGTAAGGGGTTAAGCTAAAGGTAACCTGAGAGGTGGACAACTGACCAATGAGAAATTCCTCAGGAGACAAAGGATTTTAAGTTTCAGTTTCTCTCTGGCTCTCTCTCTGTTCACCTCGGCTATGGGATGAACACAGCCATGTCTTTCACTGTAACTATAGATTCTATCAAGTACTGTAGTCAGTAAGTTTACCTTTTTTATCACTTGAAGGGTTCTCAGTGGTGAGGGTTGGCTGGGTGCTTCTTGAGATTGTAAGCTTCAGCAGAGATATCAACAGTGGGAGAAAGTTGCCTCGGGGGAGAGGTTTGGTTTCTGAATCCTTTTGTTGATTATGGTAGATGCTGTTCTATTGATGATTATAAGGGATTTATTCCTTTCTTTTTTTCTTTTATTAAAATCTTTCTTTTAAGAAGCTGACTGCTTGTTTTCCATTATGTAAGATCCTGGTTTTGGATCGGGCACGTCTCGCAGGATCAAGCGAGGTTTGTTTTTTTCTCTCTCAAGCTTCCCAGGGAAGGAAGAAGTTTGGAGGGTTAGTGGAAAGGGAAAGAAGGGTCCCAAACTACCCTAAATTGAGTTTGGTGGTGGCAGCAGTTAGTTCCAGACACAGAAGTTGTTGTGTTCTGAGGAAAAACATTTTAACCCAAGCTGGTAAAATAAGCTGGGGGGGGGGGTATTTCTTTTTTCATGCGGGTCCCCACATCTGTACCCTAGAGTTCAGAGTGGGGAGGCAATCCTGACATGGTGGCAAAGGTGGGATGAAATTTTATGAATCTGAAAAACAGAGTTTTGCAGAAAGCAGTTTAAATTTCCACAGTTACTAAGAGCAAGCAGTTTTTCTCTATGCTAATGGCCTCTCAGCAAATACAAAGCAAGTAAACACCACATGGGGTCACTCTGGTAAAACTTGTTCTGCAGGTTTTGAAGCTGTAGATAGCTCCACACTTTGTCTTTTTCAGTTGCCTGAGGGCAGGGAGCTGAAGGTTGTTTTTTTGAGAGGGTTTTCTCCTGCTGAAAAGCAGAGAGTAGCCCAGGTTTCCAGTTAAGAGTTTAATAGGCTCGTTAAGTGCTAGGTAACCATCCCAGGAGTTCCTGGTGGGGGAGAGAAAACTGGTCAGTCCGGTTTTCTGAGAATTAGTATAGGGGGTATTTCTCCCTCTGCTGGTAGGATAAAAACCCTGCTGAGAATTTCCAAGTGATATAAGAATTTTTTTTTTAATTTTCAGTTAGTAAATTAAACACAGAAAGATTAAAATCACCGGCAGTAAGGGCCAAAAGGATTTAGAATTACCCAAATTCCAAGCTGAGGAGAGACAAAAAGAACATCAAAGGCTGACGGAGAGAGAGGAAGCCACCCATAAAAGGGCTATGGAAGTCCAGATTGAAAGACAGAAGCATGAACTGGAGTTACAAAAGGCAGAGGCTGCACAGAATATACCAGCCCTGCCTAACAACCCTTTTCCAGGTACCGCTTTCCATCACCGGAAATTCCCCACCTACAAGGCAGGCAATGATATAGAGGCCTTCTTAGCCAATTTCGAGAGGACCGTGTTTTGGGTACAGCCTCCCTAAAGACCAGTATTTGGTGGAGCTGAGGCCGCAGCTCAGTGGACCACAGTCCTGACAGGGTAATTTACTGTTGCAATGACTTTTCAAGAGTTGTAGTGCATTCTTTATCACTGATATTTTTTTCTAAAAGCTTTGCTTCAGTTCAGCTGCAGAATTTGCAGTTGAAGCAGGAACTAATTCCTGTAAGTCCTGTGGGCTGTATTATACAGACAGTCGGATGAGATCATGGAAGTTTGGTTTATAATGGTAATAGTGTTGACATAATATAGTTCTATAAGGCATTTGACTGGGTATCACATGACATTTTGATTAAAAACCTGGAAATATATAACATTAACATGGCACACATTAAATGGATTAAAAGCTCTTTAATAGGTCTCAGAATATAATTTTGAAAGGGGAATCACCATTCAATGGGTATGATTCAATGGGGTCCTGGAAGGAATGATTCTTGGCCCTATGCTATTTAACATTTATTATTAATGACCTGGAAGAAAACATAAAATCATCACTGATAAAATTTGCAAATGAGACACAAATTGGGGAAGCGGTAAATAATGAAGAAGACAGGTCACTGATATAGATCATTTGGTAAACTGAGCACAAGCGAACAACATTTATTTTAATATAGCTAAATGTATACATCTACTTAGAGGATGGAGGAACTCTACCCTTTCAAAATCAACCCTTTCCAGGATAGTTTTGTTTTGAATTGGAAGATAAATTGTTACAAATATTGCCAATAATTTTAATTTTGAGGTCTAGCTATGTAACAATAACATACGAGTATAATGTAGTGCACATATAACACTTTGTTGATTTTTCCTTTCAGAATTATGCATGGCATCACTGTATCCTTTATAGAAAACTGAACTGGCTTTATCCACAAAAGAGAATACTGACTGAGATTTAGATTTGTTTCAAATAAAGGAAATGCTCCTTACTGTCTCCAAAGTTATTTCACTGTGAATTATGGTTTATGACCTATCATCAGAGATTATCACAATGTAGATAGTCCATACGACACCTTATTAAGGAGAGAATCTGACAGAAAAAACTTATTCCCATTTAGAGCTAGAAAATAAGTTTCCTCTTGTTTTTGTCATTAAGCAACATAATAGCCTTTGTGAACAGACCTTATATAATAAGGCTATTTGACATGGGAGATTGAAATCGCTGAAAGCAATTCATTTATATGTGTCATACTAGATATAGTTTTCTTGTATTGGAGGTTTTTATAGTGTTTTTATTAAGATTACCATACAAATAATATTGTTTAATTAGCATTATATATTGTTCTTTTAGGTGATAATTTAACACTTTTACTATAAACATAGTTGTGTGAATATTCCGAGGGACTTATGAAAATGAGATGTTCTACTGCATCATGGTAGAAAACAGTTTAAATACTCATAATCTTCATGAGGCAAGAGAGAAAAATGATTTTGCAAAACTTGCAGGAGCTATTTTTTATGTTATGAAACTTCAATTTATAGAGAAGTTGTACCCCTTAAATCGAGCTAACCATAAACACGTGTGTGACATTACCCAAGGTACACTCACCTTTTTATGTTCTGTGTGTGTGTGTGTGTGTGTATATATATTCATATTCCACACTATGAATGTGATGAAGTGTGTCCTAGCTCACTAAAGCTTATACCCAAATAAATTGGTTAGTCTCTAAGGTGCTACAAGTATTCCTCGTTCTTTTTTCTGAAAAGATGGACAACCATGTCCCTTCAATTCTTCATCCTGTGAAAGCAACCACTCCTGATCTGCTCTCACAGAGCCTTAATCATGAAAATCACTCCCAGATATTGTATGGGTACTATAGCCAGCCACTCATGAATTACATTGCAAAACGACACCAGAAAATTCCCACCCCCAGTTTTCCACAAGAAATGAACATCTTGTAAACCCTAGCAACCTCCTGGACAATATAAGCTCATATAAAATCCGTCATTTGATTCCTGGAAATGATGTGCACAAATCTTATCTCAAATGGAGTTTCCCAAAAGCTTTCAATAGAAACACACACTGGTTTAGCTAAAACAAGTTTTTCAACTATGGAAAGATAGATTTTAAGTGATTACAAGTAATGAGGCATAAATGTCAGAACTGGTTACAAAGAAATGAGAAGTAAAACACAGCTAATATCTCACACAAAAAGCTAAATGAATTCAAAGCAAAGGTTACCCCATCACATGCTTATTGGCTGGATTCCTTTCAGCCAGAACCCCTCTCGCAGGTCAGTCTTCCTTCCTTGTCCCTCAGTTGCAATTGATGCTCTGAGCATAAAGATAGGGAGGAATATTTTTGAATGTTTGATCTCTTTTTCCTTTGAAAGTCATTTCCAGCTGTGTTCAGGAGAAAGGAAGTCTGTGGGGATGGGAATCTCCAGCTGTTTCTTTGCCAAAATGTAAACTTCTCACTCACATCCTTTTTCCTGCCAAAGAATAGCTGCTTAACCAGACGATAATCTATTTGATTGTGTGGACACCTGGCTGAGGCATAAGGTTGCCTTTCGTCTATGAGATACTGTTTTGTACCTGCTTTTTCAGACTTGGATTATGTCTCAATCATATCTTACATTAGAATCTTATAATTTTACATATAATGTTGCCACAAATATTTTACCACTCAATAATGATCACTAAATTATGAGTTTTTAAATGATACCTCACAAGGCATACTTCATACAAAATCCATCATAGTCTTGTAAAAAGGGTAAACATAGGGATAGAGACTGTCACAGTGTGATCTCAAGAAAGTCAGCTGATACATGCTGATTGATTATGATTTCTCCATTCAATGACTATATGGGTGTAAAGTGACGATACTAATCCACTTAGGTGAAACTGCAAACATATATCAATTGTTTTGGAGCATTACTATAAGACACTGCCAGCTGACAACTCATTGAGATAGAAAGAATGGAGAATATTGCAAATACTTCATTCTTTGCAGGAAACCCTTTTTCTATTATTCCCACTACTGCACTGGTGATATCTGATGTCATCACAACCTATTTACATAAGACTCAGAACAAAATAGGTTTTGTTTGGTTTTCTTCTTTTGGTCATATTGCTGCTCTCAGATATTCACTATGGATTTAAACTCTAATACTCTGCTGTCTTCATTTGTGCAGAGCTCCTATGAATGACAATGGGAGTTTCACACAGACAAGGAGGTCAGAATCTAAAATTTGTGATCCATTACGTTTGTTTGAGAAGAGATCTTTTTGCCTTTCTTGTTTCAGTAGACCTCTGAAATCTGCATACGAAAATGATGTTTTATCTACTTCACTTGAGAGGAAGGGTCATAAAATTCCAAGAAATCATTGTTATTTATGGAACACAAAATACCATCTCTTTATAGTTTAATAAAACTATTCTACCTCATTTTTCCATACTCATGGCTAATCCTGTTCTCAGATTAATCTCTCTGTCTTCTGGTTCTTAAGATCTTTTAGGAACATGACATATACAAATCTCATTGTTGAGCAGATGCCCCAAGGAATATACTTTTAAGCATCTGATAAGGTACCATGTGTCCATAGATATCCCTTGGAGAAAATAATAAATTAGGAATACAGCAACATTTTGCAGCCAAAGTTAGCAATGGCAAAGAGAGGTTTTCGAGGCATGCATCTTCCTGTAATTCTATACTGCTCTGCCTTTCCCCGAAGATGATAAATGCTATTAAAGATACCTTGGCATTCATTTTGTATTCCCAGATACTGCCAGCTGGAATCTGAACAGCCTGTCTTCAGTCTTTTCAATGTTTTATGCGTAAAAGATGAGCTATTCTATGAGTCCTATCTTGTGGCCCCTCCTATTCCTTTTCACATCCCAGCACAGCAGTCAGGAGAGGTGTGAGGTACATATTTCCAGCTGCTATGTTAAAGGATTACTTAAAGCTTGCATTGTTAGATTTATTTATTTTTTAGTTACTTTGGTAATGGCTAGACAAAAGAAAGGCACTGCTCTAGTTATAGCAATTATAAAGCAGTAGCAGCAACTTCTCTCAGCATTCTCCCACCCTGTCCCCTCTACCCCCTTCCACGGGATAATCTGAGCTCCTTTAATATTTAGTTTACCTCTAGTAGGTATGGTTTTATATGAGGAGATCTCTACTAAATAACAGGAAGTATGTCCTGAAGAGCTTATAAAATAAAACACATAGCAAGCAGAACACAGAACAGGGCAAACAGATGGTATATAGTAATCCTTGCTGGATTGCTTCATTGAAATTGGTTGAAACTAGTTTAATTGCTCTCATGGGTCAAATTCAGAGAAGGCTGGCTCTTAGCTAGAGATAGCCACAGGGTAAATGTTTCAAAAGCACCCAAGTGAGTTAGGAGCCTAGGCCCCATTTTCAAATTTGTTGTAGGCCTTAGAAGTAGAGTTGTCTGAATTTCAGGATTTGCCCAGTCTCAATATTTTGAAAATTAATTTCATTCCCTTGCAGAGAAGTAGCAGATCCCTGTTCAAATCCCCTTTCCCCCTCAGTCAGAGGAGGAACTTGAAGTGGAGATATCCCACATCCTAAGTGAGAACCCTAACCCCTGGGCTAAAAGTTATGAGAGAAGTCCTCCTCCTCACTCTTACATGCTTGCCAAATCAGGCCCCATAGGCAAATTAGGCAGAAGAACACCTAACTTCCCCTGGTTTGTGCATCACACTGGGGCTTAGGTGTCTGGATGCCTTTAATGGAGCAGCAGTCCATGTGCCCAGAGGAAGAAACATAGGCCCCTAGGGAACATTTGCTGAAAAAAAAAGTAGGTACTGAATGAGACTCAGTGCTTACAGGATTTGGTGGCAATTGAGTAGGGGTATTGTGAAAAACCCTGGTTCCTGATCCTGGGTTAAGGTGCCTAAAGTTTACATTTGGCACCTAGGTCCATTAGGAAAGTAGCCCACTGCTGATAAATTTTGTGGATGCCACAACAATTGGCAGGGTGGTAAATAGTGGTGAGGTCAGGGAAGTCATACAGAGCAATCTTGATCACTTGGTAAACTGAGCCCATTCGAACAAAATGTGTTTTGATACAGCTGAATAAGAAGTTATACAGCTAGGAACAACTAATGCAGGTCACACCTACAGTCTAGGGGACTCTATCCTGAAAAGCAGTGACTCTGAAAAGGATTTAGGGATTACAGTGGACAAACAACTCAACGTGAGCTCCTAGTATGATACTGTGGCAAAAAGCTCTAATATGATCCTCAGATGTATACACAGGGGAGCAGAGATATGATTTTACCTCTGCATGTGGCATTGGTATTGGAATACTGCATACAGTTCTGGTGTCCACAATTAAAAAATTAAAAGGAAGGATGGGGCTGACTCCTATACCTTAGACTTGTAGGGTATATATCCTAAGGATCTGACATGCCTTTACTCTACTCTCCTAAGCAGTGCCTCACTGTTTATGCTGATATATATACCCGGGCTGTGAGTCATACAATGTATGTACTCTACACACACCCTGTAAGTGTAGGCATAGCCTTAGACTTAACCAAGAGTTGCAGCTTGCCTCATACCTCTCTTACCATATTTATATTTTTTCCAGTAGATTATATAACACTTGGTACCTAGAAATGAACCCAAACAATCCCCAAATGTGAATACCCAGAATTCTGGGAAATCAGACCCAGATATAAATGTGGATTGAAGTGAGGGTCCATCACTCTTTGGAACAGAAGATGCAGTTAAACTGCTCCTGTAAGTGCTCAGGTAAACCAAATGCACCAAAAGAATAGTTATTTTTCCATCTCAGATTGTGACTGAGGGAAACACTGGTTTAAATTTAATAAAACAAGGACTTAATTTATGTCCCTGTGGCTCACACATCTTCATAAGTTATATTATTGTCAATTAAATAGCTGCCAGGGTTTCAAATAAATTAGCTCATTAAACTAAATTCATATAAACAGAGGTACTGTATGGTGCTGACAATAAGTACAATTCTTCTGAGTGGCTGTATTGGTGAGTGTACTGTTCTAGCAAAATAACCCAATGTTAATCTTAAAATTTAAAATTTTACATAGCATTCACAAAAATTGTACATTGTTATTGGGTGCTCTCTAAATAGTGGAAAAGATTACGTGTTTAGAAATTCTGTGAAAGGATGCTACACCACTTACTGATTAATGATTTTGAAAAGTCCTTCTCATGAAACAATAGCACATAAATACTACAGATTTGTATCCTTAATATTATATATATACTTTTAGCATCACGTTCAATTTTGAAAGTTAATGGAACCAAATGATTAATAAAATGTTAATTCAGTTATTTTTGTCAGTGTTTAAATGTGGGATGTTCTACAACGCGTTAATGTTAGTGGCATTTCTAGTTAATCATAAATTTGATAATGAGCAGAGACCCTGTGAGAATTTTAAATAGGTACCTTTGCTACACTGGTGAATAACTACAGAATTAATATTTTATATCGCTGCTATTTGAAGATCATTCCTGTCATAGCTAGTAATTGTTATAGGTTGAACTCTTTAACTTTATTGCTGAAGTGTGACATGTGACCACATCTGTAACTATAAAGATGTTATCTGTGTAAAACCAACTTGTATATTATATGTTATGATTTACTTATTAAAACTGGTATACTAACACCATATTTTCAGTTATATTCCTAATGATCTAAATCGTTATAGGCAGGACTGGTAACACCTATTATTAAGGTTGCTTGACAATTCCCATTACAAGAATCTGTTTTCAGTTGCCTAAAATATTTCTAGACATAAACTATTTGGGCTGAAATTTTCCATGTGGGATGTCTGCCTCATCCGGATTTTTTTTTTTCCTGGAAAATTTCAGCCAAAATGATTTAATCATCTTCAAGAATGAAACTAAGGAAAAATATCTTTTGCCCATGTTAAAAGCTTCTGGTGCCTTTTTTTTTAAGAAGCTCTAGTGTCCCCATGAATTACATCAGGGATCTGAAATTTGCCAAGGGGCTGTGTCAGGGCTGTGCCTCTTGCTTTTGTCATTGCCAAGGATATGTATATATTAGGCACCTAAACAAATACATTAAAAACAGATTTTTTCAGATTGCTTCCATTAAAATCAATGTTGCACAAACTATGGCCTTGATCCTGCAAGTTACTCTGCATGGTTGAACCCCTAATGAAGTTGTCTCGGAATCCATTTACCATTGGGCTGCTCCTTGTAGCTGGGTCTGGACATTAGATGCACTCAGGTATCATGTCCTCCTTTCTGATGGATTCCTCACATTGAGTCCCTCTGCAATCTCCAGGTCTCATAGCACTCCCCATTTGTGGTTCAGCCCTCTGGCCAGGTCACTGAATAGTCCTCCCTTTCCAGGTGCATTTAAGTACAGGCATAGGCTGTTATACATCTAGGAACAATACATGCAGGTCATACCTACAGAATGGGGAATGGTATCCAGGAAAGAAGTAAATGAAAAGGAGTCGTAGGGGACAAGCAATTCAACATGAGCTCCCAGAGTGACACTATGGCAAAACGGGATAATGTGATGCTTGGATGTATAAATAGGGGAACAGAGAACAGGAGTAGGGAGTTGCTATTACTTCTGTATACGGCATTTATGAGCTCAATACTAGAATATTGCATATAGTCTGGTGTTCACAACCTCCCTTGGAAGCCTATTCCAGTACATCACTATCATTATAGTTAGAAATTGTTTCCTAATATCCAACATAAATCTTTCTAGCTGCAGATTAATTCAATTACTTCTTGTCCTTCCTTCTGTGGATACAGAAAACAAAAGATCACCACAATTCATCACGGAATGATAATAGCCTTTTTTTTTTTTTGCAACAGCATCATATTGTTGGTTCATATTCAATTTATGATCCATAATACACCCGAATCCTTTTCAGTAGTACTACTGCCTAGCTAGATAATCTCTATTTTTTAGATAAGCATTTATTTATCTCTATTGAACTTCATCTTGCTGGTTTCACACCTATTCTTCAATTTTTCAAAAGTCCTTTTGCATTCTAATTTTGTCCCCTGAAGTGCTTACAAACCCTCCAGTTTGGTGTCATTTCCAAATTTTAGAAGCATACTCTTCACTCCTCTATCCTAGTCATTAATGAAAATATTGACTAGTACCAGACCCAGGAGAGAACCCTATGGAATCCCACTTAGTGAATTATTGACAGCTACTTTTTGAGTATGGTTTTTCCATCATTTGTGCACCCACTTTACGGTAATTTCATCTAGACCACATTTCCCAAGTTTGCTTCTTAGAATGAGGTGGGAATGTGTCAAAAGCTTTGCTAAAATCAAGATGCTTCAAATCTTCTCCTCCTCCCGCACCCCATCCATTACTCCAGTAACCCCATCAAAGAAGAAAATTAGGTTGGTTTGACATGATTTGCTCTTGACAAATTCACACTGGCTATTATTTATTACCCAATTATCCTCCAGGTACTTGCAAATTGATTGTTTTGTAATTTCTTCCAGTACCTTTCCAGTATTGTAGTTTGGCTGACTAGTTTTTAATTCCTCAGGTCCTCTTTGTTCTCCCTTTTAAAGACAGATACTGTGGAGTGGAGAATGCAACATAGTGGAGAAAGGCAGGACAAGAACCTGTCACTGGAAGTTGAAGCCAGATAAATTCAAAGGAGAAATAAGACACAGTATTTTAACAGTGCAGGTGGTTAAGCCCCATGCCTCTCCCAAAAGCAGTTGGCTGCTAGTATATCTCTGCAGCCCTTGGCGGGAGGGACACAGCTTGTCTCCATGAGTCCCAGCACGAAAACTGGCCAATGGGAGCTACAGGAGTGGTGCTTGCTGTCCCCCTCCCATCAGGGGCCACAGAGATGTGCTAGAAGCCATCTGCTTCCAGGAGAAGCATTGGACTATGGCTGGCAATCAGGTAGCCTGCCTGAACCCTGCTGTGCCACCAGCTGGGAGCCACTTGTGGTAAGTACCTCCCGGCCACAGCCTACATTTCACACTTCCTCCTTTACTCCAACCCTCTGCCCCAGATCAGAATCACCCTCCTGCACCCAAATTCCCTCCCAGACCCCTCCTGCACCAAACTCTCTCCAGGAAAAGACTTGTAGATAGGGTACCCACAAAATCTAATAGCCCTGGGCCCACAGGAGAGTTAATCCAGCTCTGCCTGTACCCACAAATAATGCTACCCTATGCAAGTACATGAGCTAATACATTATGTGTAAAATTTGTTTGGGGAACGGAAAACTGTACTCCTGCCATCTCCAACTGGTAAGTCCTATCAGACCTCTCAAAACTAAGTAGGGGTTTTCTTGGCTAGTACTCTAATGGAAGACAGACATGGAAAATCCCACTGTGCTTCAAAAACAGATGCTAACAATAGAGGCTCTAAGTGTTCTTTTCTCCAGTTGAGCACCAAATTCAGGATTCCTCTTGGATGTTAACTGACACTGACCCTGGGGGTATCGGTTTTCAGATGAGAGGTAAAACTAAGATCATGACTGCAGCTGGGCGAATAACAGATTTTTCAGGTTGCTGGCCATTCCGAAAAATTGAAAAAAAATAGCTTCAGGTTGAATGAAACATTTCACTCAACCTTTCCCCCACAAAATCATTTAGATTTTTTCGCTGTTCTTGTTTTGTTCTCTACAGTTTTAAACATTTAAGTTAAAAATAAAACTAAAACAAAAAGTCATTTCAAATAGAAAGCTAAAAAAAATTGCTTTACAAATGTCAAATGTTTCATTTTAAAAATTTTACACAGTTTTTTATTTAAATTAATTGGCATAATCAACAAATATTCAGAAAAGTTTTCAGTGTCATAAAATGTGCATTTTTTTCCTCAAAAATGTTTTGATTGATAAATTTTGCCCAGCTCTAGTCATGACACACTTATGAACCCACTTGTAAGAGTGTAGAGCCATTAATTCCAGTGCAGTGACAAGTTTCACTTCAGTTGATTACATTCTGGCTGACTGCAGTTTCAGTTGGATATGAAAACTTAATAGACTGGAAGTTAAAGAAGTTCATTTCTCGTATGGTGAAATTCACCTTGTTATTGTGCCAGACTGTGTAAATTCTCTCTGACCCACATATGGCCCATAGGGGACTAAATGGTGAGAGTTGTGAGATGGCCTCCTATCCCTTTGTACACTGCAGAAGGGGCGTGATAGAATCAGGGCCACAGAATGCATGATTACATGGACCCATTGATCTTCATGCCCTGAGAAAGTGGCATGGAAGTTCTGTGGACATTACCAGATGCCAGACATTGAAGGGATGGAGGAGAAGAAAACATTGCAAGATCTGGATACAGGAGGGATTAAGTAGGCAATTGTTGATATGAAACAAAGAGAGAACTCTCATTATATCCAGAGAGAAGAGGTACTACATGCATTTCACCTAAGAATAGGGTCCTTATTTTGAAAATTAATCACTTCCTTAATACAGTGTTTTGCAAAGTGTTAATCCCATCCAAATTAACAAATAGCTAATATTGGTATTATAAATCCATCCATGTATTGTCTCCATGAGAGTATCTAGACATGAATTTGTGTGAGCGAACATAAGACATTGTGTTAATTAGCTTCATTGAGGAATCACTACTTTAGCTCTGTTAATTGGTTTGCCTAATTGGGATAGAGAATAATTTTTGTTGTTGCAGCAGCAGAATTCATGTAGCTCAAGTTAAAGTTCATTTTGAGTTGTTTTTTTTCCCTAGAGTGGCAGAGTTTTTTAGGCAGTTCATCCTGTGCTAAAAAACTGACTTTGAAGTGTATCTGATACAAGGATTTCCATGTAGAAATATTTTTAAAAAGCAATTTGTAGTAGTTAAAGTACTTTCAAATTTAAGTATTTTAAAGAAATCTGTAAGGCTATCTTTAAAAACATTTGTCTAGATTACTGATCAAATGGATAAACTGATTATGGCATTTAAAATAAAAGTCAATTAAGGAATATTACAAAAGTGGCTAATAGGAAAATATGAATTTTCATTGTGTATGTTAGAATTTGAACAGACAACACCCTTTAATTTTTAACAATTTTGAAGCATTTTGAGGAGAGGAAAGTGATCAAGAACAATCAGCATAGATTCACCAGGGCAAGTCATGCCTGACTAACCTAATTGCCTTCTATGATGAGATAACTGTGGTTGAGGGAAAGCAGTGGACGTGTTATTCCTTGACTTTAGCAAAGCTTTTGATATGGTCCCCAACATTATTCTTGCCAGCAAATTAAAGACATATTGGCTGGATGAATGGAATAAAGCTGGATAGAAAGCTGGATAGATTGTCAGGCTCAATGGTTAGTCAATGGCTCCATGTCTAGTTAGCAGCTGGTATCAAGCGGAGTACCCCAAGGGTTGGTCCTGGAGATGGTTTTGTTCAGTTTCTTCAGTATGATCTTGAGGATGGCATGGATTGCACCCTCAGTAAGTTTGCAGATGACATTAAACTGGGAGACGGTAGAGATAGGATATAGAGGGACCTAGACAAATTAGAGGATTGGCTGAAAAGAAATCTGATGAGGTTCAACAATGACAAGTGCAGAGTCCTGCACTTAGGACGGAAGAATCCCATGCACTGCTACAGACTAGGGACTAAATGGCTAGGCAGAAGTTCTGCAGAAAAGGACCTAGGGGTTACAGTGGATGAGAAGCTGGATATGAGTGAACAGTGAGCCCTTGTTGCCAAGAAAGCTAACGGCATTTTCAGCTGTATAAGTAGGAGCAGTGCCAATAGATCAAGGGACGTGATAGTTCCCCTCTATTTGGTATTGGTCAGGCCTCATCTGTAGCACTGTGTCCAGTTTTGGGCCCCACACTACAAAAAGGATGTGGGAAAAATGGAAAGAGTCCAGCAGAGGGCAACAAAAATGATTAAGGTGCTGGAGGACATGATTTATGAGGAGAGGCTGAGGGAACTGCAGAAGAGAAGAACGAGATGGGATTTGATAGCTGCTTTCAACTACATGAAAGAGGATGGATCTAGACTATTCTCAGTGGTAGCAAATGACAGAACAAGGATTAACCATAGAATCGTAGGATATCAGGGTTGGAAGGAACCTCAGGAGGTCATCTAGTCAAACCCCTGCTCAAAGCAGGACCAATCCCCAACGAAGTTATCCCAGCCAAGGCTTTGTGAAGCCTGACCTTAAAAACCTCTAAGGAAGGAGATTCCACCACCTCCCTAGGTAACTCATTCCAGTGTTTCACCACCCCCAGTGAAAAAGTTTTCCTAATATTCAACCTAAACCTCCCCAACTGCAACCTGAGACCACTACTCCTTGTTCTGTCATTTGCTACCACTGAGAACAGTCTAGATCCATCCTCTTTGGAACTCCCTTTCAGGTAGCTGAAAGAAGCTATCAAATCCCCCCTCAGTCTTCTCTTCTGTAGTCTCAATGATATCAATGGTCTCAAGTTGCAGTGGGGGAGGTTTAGTTTGGATATTAGGAAAAAACTGTCACTAGGAGAGTGGTGAAACACTGGAATGGATTACCTACGGAAGTGGTGGAATCTTGTTTCTTAGACGATTGACAAAGCCCTTGCTAGGATTATTTAGTTGGGGATTGGTCCTGCTTTGAGCAGGGGGTAGGATTAGATGACCTCCTGAGGTCTCTTCAAACCCTGATATTCTATGATTCATCCTTAGTGTTGTTTTGAGAAGCCATAATCTTATATCAAGAAAATTATCTGGTGATTAAGAGTCTTCTAAGAGTACATATTGTCATGCTGCACTGTAATGGCTCCAAAGGAACTATTACAATGTTTCATTTTAAAAGATCTTCACTTTTGAATGTCTCCATAGTACACCCTCTGCACTACACATTGAAGCAGTAACAGAACAACATTGCAGTTCAAACACACTACAACAGAGAATGAAACAGTTTGGAACAAGTCATGATTTATTTTATTTAAAAGGAAAAAAAGGCAAGTGATGTTCAAATCTGCTTGTCAGCATTCAATCCATTTGGTTTCTTGACTATTAATTTGTTACATTCGATTAACTTTTCCTTTTTCAGCTCTCCAAATTCAAAAAGAATACAGTTTTCTCAGATATATTTCTCACCATATTTCAGTGAATAAGTCTTTTTATTTAATTCATAAGGACTTTATGAAGATTAAGAATTTGAAACTTAATTGATATCATTGGTCACTTAAGTTGCATGATATATTTCTGTCCACGGACTAAATGGACAAAACTCTTAGTATTTATACTGGATAGTAGATGCTAATGGAGAATTATATTAATTCTGATTCCCACAAATATTTTCCAAAACTCTGTTAACATTTGCTTCCAAAAATACTCTTTTCAGAAATTCTAAAGTAACTACACTTGGTGAACATATGCAGAGTTCAAGTGAATTCATTTATTTTAAAAATGGATTGAATATTTGCAGATTTTCTTCCCCAGCTAAGATTTTATATAGCATCTTTCATTCTGAAATATTTTGAAATGCATTATAAGCTATAGACATATAGCAATAGGTAGAATAGGTAGCAATAGGTAGATACCCTGTTTTGCAGCATGCTGTGTATGGGTTATCATTGGATATGAAAACAGTATAGGACGCATCACTGAAGTGCCTCCCCCCAAAAAAAAAATAAATAAAAGCCCACAACTGTTATCTATAGAAGGAAAAGGGAAATTGAAAATTATAGTCAGTCACTTGCAGATGCAAACTACTGAAGCGGCTCCTGGGGTTTTGTAAGTGGAGTTACTTCTGTTGAAAATGTTTGTTAGTGGGTGACTTTTCACTTAATTTGCTCTAGACTGCATTTGGGAAAGGTTTGTAGGTCAAACCATTCACCATAACATAAAACAGAAGGCTGCCAGAAAAAGGAACACTTCAAATAGATAACAGCTAATGGACTGTGATAACTGGTGGATGGATCCTGACTTATTTTATCTAGCATACCAAAAAGAGTAGCCATGGCACAAGAAGCTCACCAGAAAACTTTATCTTCTGAGGTGTAAATCAGAGTGGAATTGAGTTGGGATTGGTCCTGCTTTGAGCAGGGGGTTGGACTAGATGACCTCCTGAGGTCCCTTCCAATCCTGATATTCTATGATTCTATGATTCTATGAGTAGGAATCAAAGTTAGTTTAGACTAGGGACCATGTTAGAGATCTTGGTACAGAGAGATGTTGCTCAAGAAGAAGACAGTAGAACAGCCTGTGTCCAGGCAGAGTGAATGTCTTGGAAGAACAGGAAGGTCTAGGCCCAAGGCAAGCTGGGTGGACAATGGGAATGGTGCCTACTAGCTTGATAATTTTACCTCATTGCTTCTAACAGGCCCAGTAAATTGGGAAGTGCTGATATTCCTGCATGAACTCTGGAACTGCCAGCAGGATGATGACACACACAATTCTGAGAGGATGTTCCTTTCTTTGGGAAACTAACCAAAATTTTAACGTTACACACATTCAGATACTGTATCAAACTATTGCATCTTACCTGAAAAAGAAAAAGAAAAAAGAATGCAGTGCAATAATGACAAAATGAACTCATCAGCCAATGTCACAAGAGGTTGATTTGTTTAACCAAAAACATTATTTTCAGATGGTGCTCTCTCTGCAATCCCATTTCTGAGCTCTGATTGGCTCAACTTCACAAGCTTCTAGTGGAACTGTGAAGCCATGAGAAGCTGCCTGATGTCCTAGCTTCGAAGCACACCTCAGCATGCCTTCTGCTGGGTGCTCTGGCTGCGATACTTACACCAGAAGAATTCTCATATCAGAAACAGAGAAACTAAGGTTACCATTTCCAATGACTGTGAGAGGAAGAGGAGGGGGGAGACAAATATAAATGGGATTAACTAAAAGTCGATTCAGCTTGGCTGTGTTAGCTGTAACTCAAAGGCCCTATGCTGTATCTATTTTAGTCAGTAGGCAGTTTGGTTTGCCAAATACTATCTTAGTGGCTTATTATTTTACTGAGTAAGGATTAGTGTCTTGGTACAATTAGGAAGGATTTTAGTAGTAATGGGAATAAAGGTAAATCATATTTTTTAACCAGACTTGAGTATTAGTGAATGTATCTGTCCATGACAGTACCTGAGGTTCCATCGTTAGAGGTGCTCAGAAACAGAATGAGTGAATTTCTAGAAGGATTAGTGTAGTCATGAAAATCCTGTGTTTTGGCAGGGACTTGGATTAGATCTGAAAAGTCCTCTTGTAAAACTAGCTAATTGTGATTCCCTGTAACTGTCAGGAGGGTAGAGCTGGAACAGAATAGGAGATTTTACTATTGAAGACATGAGGAGTTTTGTATTATGTAAGGAATGAAAAAGAGGATCAGGCATTTGGTCCAGAACTCTGAGACAAAGCAATCTGGATAGAGGAGGGCAATGTTTTGGAGCTGAAGCAAGCATGAGGTGCAATGAGGGATGACTCAAGAAAAGAAACTGCATTCCCTCTTCCTGGCCCAAAAGGCTGGCAGTTTAAAAAAAAAATCAACTTGTACTCAGTTACTATGCTGACACAAGTATCAGAGAGGTAGCTATGTTAGTCTAGATCTGCAAAAGCGACAGAGTCCTGTGCATGCAGTCATGCATCTGATGAAGTGGGTATTCACCCACGAAAGCTTATGCTCCAATATATCTGTTAGTCTATAAGGTGCCACAGGACTCTTTGTAGCTTATGCTGAGATAAGCTTCCTGACTCCCAGGACACAGTAAGCATTAAACCAGGCCAGATATGCAACCTCAATTTTTTTTTTCCTGTTCCTGCTCCCAATTCACAGAACCTTTGGAAAGCAGAGGACCATAAAGAATGTAGCCCCAAGTGAGCTGACAAGTGAAACTGTGGAGCCAAAATGGGACACTTGGATCAATTTAGCCCACCCTGAGAAGATTTAAAATAAAATATTTCTAATAGCCTCTGTGAGGATTCTGGACCAGCCATTTGCCATCTGTCAAAACTTAAAGACATTGATTTTTCTAAGCCATACCAAACTACACTGACAGGAACACTATTGAGAGACTCCTAATAAATTAGTACTGGGTTTCCCGAATAGACTGGAATGGAGAAAGAGAACCTGCACAGTAAAGAAATGGTGCTGCCGATCAGAAGTGCCGTTATGGGAATCACTGGGCTGAAATCTGTGCCAAATCTGGTGCTACAGTTGGTCAAAAACCAGGCAAGTCATCCCATGTTACATCAAACCAACCATAGAAAAAAAAGGAGCAGGACTTATGACCCAGCTCCTCTAATGCCTCCAGGAGATTAACAATCAGATTCCTTTATCTCATTATCAAGAATATCAAAGGAAGGTTTACGGGAGCCAGGCAGGAACCAAGAACAAAGCAAGACCAATACCAGATCCAGGAGGTGGATACAGTGATAAGCTGTAAATCAAGGGAACCATTCAGGAAATCTGAAAACTCAGATATCTATAGACATACAGCAATAGGTATAAATTGCAGAGCTAGCTATTCACAACACTTACATTTTCAAGGCTATAACTAAAAGTTGTATATTGATTGTAATGAAAATGTTAGAAAGAGGAGATGTGAATGACTGGAAACACTGAAAGCAATAGAGGAAAATCTATATCTGTCCTATGAAAAGATCAATAAGGAAAATTCCTTCCGAGTATATACATTCCAAAGAAATACTCTGAAAGCATTAGAGTAGCAGAAATAATATTAGTATAACAGCCAGTTGGGACACCTGCAGTGAGTGTCTCTATTGTATTTTTTTAAAAAAAAGTTTATATCTATAATAAGAAGGGAAAATGCTTATACAAGTATTTAGCACTTGTATTTTGATATTATGCCTTTGAGCATGTGGTAATAATACTGCCTAAGTTGATAAAAGCATAAACAAAACAACCATCTTCATGGTATTCTATTGTAACACAAAGATTGTGCTGTTTATTATGTCTGAATTTTATGTATGCTTACTGCATAGAGGCCTTCTAGGAAAACTCCAGAGGCTGACCAGTTAAAAATAACGTGGACAGAAATTCTGATAAGCAAAGTTCTTTTTAAAGTTGACAAAAGGAAAGAGAACATTTAATAATTGTTTGATACATTTTACATATGACAATTTAAATGAATACTGGACAGAAGAGATCTGCAGTCCAGTTTTGTCCCTAAATGGCATTAGAGACTAAAACATTTCCTTTGTCCTAGCAATGTTTCCTCTAAACTATGTAGAGAACAGAGCTCATCTGCATCCATCCTGTGTTGTATGCAGTGAAGAGAAGTGTGCTGGCCATGACAACTAACTCCATCCTTGCATGTGAGATGTGTTCCCCAAAGGCACATGAAGGGAACACACTTGAGTGCTGGCCTTTAAATGGGGTATAATATAAGGAAATTTCCATGCATCCCTATTGTGTGACCCATGCAAAGCACCAGCAACAATGTGGTCCTAAACATTTTGTAAGTTATACGTAGAATGGACCAGATCCTTAACTTGTGTAATTCATCATAGCTCAGTTGAAGTGAAGCTATGATACTTTACCCCAGCTAAGGATATGGCCCAATATAATCAATTCATGTGAAAATTCTTTTTATTCCATTTAGTTTGAAATGGTTTTACAATTAATTACCTGTGAGAACACATGGAATTCTGTTCAGGCCAATGACAGAGCAAATTCCACATATTGAGGACCCCACACTGTCTGCAGTCTATCTGCCTCCAGGTTAACTCACAATTCAATCTGTTGGCTTGGAGGCTTGAGTTTCTTTCAAATGAGACAGTACTAGGTGTGAAGAGATGGGATCACTGGGCAAAACAGAAATGGATAAATAGTATATTTACTGAAACGCCTATTCAGATCAACTGACATGTCTCATGGATTCAACACAAATTTGCCAAATAGTATCAGGCCAGAAATAAATAATTATTCAAGATATATTAATGAGGGGATTTAGGCATCATTCTCAAAAACACCAAAGGAGGAGTCACTACTGCCCTTTATACCCTGTAACAAGAGTACTTACATTTGATGTAGGAGATCTAGGTTCAAGTCCCCATTCTTCCTGAGGCAGAGCAGGAATTTCAGTTTGTCTCTCTCACATCTGGGTAATTACCCTACTCAATGGGCTATTTTGAGGGTGAGGAGTGCTCAATCTCCTGTGAATGCTGTTCCACTTTTTAATAAACAATTAAACATTCATTGGGCCAGAGTGAGATTGATTCCATAGCCTGGTGGTTAGGGCACCTATCTGAGAGCGGGGCGCCTGGGCTTCAGCCTTGCTCCTATGAACCAAAAGGATTACTTGAATAAGTCTTCTGTGCAGTAACCAGGATTCAGTTCAATTAACTGGATTCCAGTGCTGATCAGAAAGTACTGGTGTTGCATACTCCCAGCAATATATGGTTGTCAGGAAACAGACTACATTAATTGAAATTTCCAGATGGTCCTAAAGGGCAGTCCCTTTAGCATGTGTTACAGAATCCAAAATACCTTTAGAATAAGGTTTCCTAGTGTGTATGTAATGTGTGTCTACTTGTATATTGTGCTAGAGTTTAGGATGCTGAACAACCTTTATTATTAATTTTCTGGGATTTCTTTTTAAAGTCATACAGGTCCCCATAAGCCTGTGTTGGGAGCAGAGAGAAAGAAAGATGGTCTTCCTCAGATTTGAACCACACATTTTATAGGGGAAAGGCAAGATTCTGCAGTTATTACCCAGCCATTCAAAACTTCAATTGTTTTTTATCAGTTATTTTTCTTGAAAACTTTAAAAAAGGCAATGGTTGAAATGTTTAATTAATACAGAACTGCTGAACGGCGTGTATTGTTTTTTCTAATATACTTGACAGTCTGTGGGAGTGCAGATGACTTTTTGTAAAGACATTATTTGTTGTCGAGGAGCAAAAAACTTACTTGGTAAATCTGTAGGTGACCTTCTAGCATATGGCAAGGCCTGTGGAGGAGGTAATTCCTATTTCTGTAAGATGCTTTTATTAAACTTGTATTTAAGTTTAGAGTCTGGCTCTGCCTCTGTGTAGGGTGGTATTTGTTCCACGTTGTGAAAAATGGCCTCCTCGGGCAATGTTTAAAGGGAGGAAAAGGTTGAGTAAGCTGTCGAAAGTCATACTTGATGCAGGAAAAAGAATTCATATTCTGCACCATCTTCCTCACCAACATAAAAATATACTAAAAATCAAAATAAGCTCTTTTCTTAATGTATCGCTGAAATTTCTCTCTCTGTAAGCAAAAATAACAATGACATCTGGACTTGAGTGCTGCACTTTGCATCCATTTGTGCTTTTAGTGAATACTAGCTGCTCAAACTCAATGAAAGTACCCTGTGTTAAACATATTCCTTTTTACTCTCTTATTTAGATTTATTAGAACTGACAAAGAAGGGAGCCTATCCTAGGCTCTAGGTGCACTTGCCAATAATAAAGACACACTTCGACATCAAACTAAAGTAACGGCAGTATCCACCTTGTATGGACTTTTAAGCAAAGGATACGAGATTAGGAGGAGGAAGACACCGTTTTCCCTAAATGTTACACCTCTAGTAATATATCCACTCCCTAAAGTCCCCAAAACAGAGAGTCCTTGCATCATGCTCTGCAGGGGAAGACATGCAGGCTATTTTTGACCAAAGATCTGGGTAAAAGAGAGTTTCATCCCAAAAATCCTCAAGAACAAATAAATTAATAAGATGAAGGTTTTCAAGACTGACCAATGATTTTTGGTTGTCCAGTGTGAGAGACCATGTATGGACCTGATTTTTCAGAAACTGCTGAGCATCTCTGCTCTGTAAATAAGATTCTTAGACATGTCTCAAGCTGGGTATCTATAGATTGAGGAAGCTAAAGTCATTAGTTAATCCACAGGAGGTTGGCTAAAGAGCCTAAGCAGATAGTATTCAATCGAGATTGAATACTGAAGGAGACTGTTGTCTGTAGGACCCCCTGCTTTCTTTATTGATGAACTAGAAAATGTTTAATGATGATTAAGGGGTCTGCAGGAAAAATAAAGATGATGATATGATTAAGAAACATAAATACCAACCTGGTTCCATTATTAGGGAAGCTGAATGACAACCTAGAGATTTAGCTCTTGGATCTGATCAAGTATGACAGTATTCCTAAGTCTGTCTAGAGTCCAAAATAAGTAGGATAGGGTGGAGTGGGAGTGGGATAGGCAGGAAGAGTTATTAAATTTAAATGAAAAAGTACATTTTAAAAAGTAATCTATAAAGCACTTGCCATGATGTTTTTGAATGCACATAAAATTAAGGATAGTTATTTTGGTAGTTTATTAAAATAAGTCTGACTGTATAAACTTATATTTTTAATGTAGAATTATAAAACAAAACAGTTCTATGCAAGCCAATTATCTCATCATATCTAGAGATATTTTATCAAATGGGACATCATAAGCATGAAAAATAAGCCTATTTGACTTCCACTAATAAAATAAGTTAAAAACAACCATGAAAATATTTAGAGGATTTTTTTTAAATCATATGGATTACTTAATTTAAGCTTCACTGAATGTTAGTTGTCTTCATCAATATAGCAATTTTACTTTATTGTCCATGTCTAAGGGCTCCCTTATTGTGCATGTGTGTAGATGCAAGATGTTCACATCATGATTTGTCAAGCATTCAGGGTAAACAATTTATGTCCATTCTGAGACACTTTTAATTTGCTTATTATAATAAGTAATGCACTTTGTCAATGGTTTGTTGCTTACTCAATGTATATATATGATGTAATGACTATATTATGTACAATGATATTTGATTCTCTTTTATGTAGATACTTATCATACAGCGGAGTTTTAAATGTTCTATAAAACATGTTATATGTGTGTGTGGTCCATATGTAATTAGCCCAAACATTTTTTTTAAAGTGCTAGGTAAATAATGGACAGGAGACAATTGATAATATATTGTAGCATTTACTTGACTTTCCATGTGAGCTGGGTGCTTAAGTGGCATTTTGAGGCTTTGAAAATCTCCCCTTGGAGTTTTAAAGCTTGGCCAAAACTCTTTTTTAAGAGTTCCAGAGTCACAGAGAAATAAAATTACAGCTACTTGTAAAGCTTTTGGAGGTAGGGGGAGGAGGGTATTTTTCTTATTGGTTTTTCATTATATGCTTGGATGAGAATCTGGATATGAGTCAACAGCATGCTCTTGTTGCCAAGAAGATTAACAATATGTTGGTTTGTATAAGTAGGGCATTGCCAGCAGATCAAGGAATGTGAGCACTCCCCTCTATTCAGCACTGGTGAGGACTCATCTGGAGTACTGTGTCCAGCCTGGACCATTCACTACAAGAAGGATGTGGAAAACTTGGAAAGAAGTCCAGTGGAGGGCAACAAAAAATTATTAGGTGGTTGGAGCACATCATTTATGAGGAGAGGCTGAGGGAACTGGAATTGTTTAGTCTGCAGAAGAGAAGAATGAGGGGGGATTTGATAGCTGCTTTCAACTACCTGAAAGGGGATTCCAAAGAGGATGGATCTAGACTGTTCTCAGTGGTAGCAGATGACAGAACAAGGAGTAGTGGTCTCAAGTTGCAGTGAGGGAGGTTTAGGTTGGATATTAGGAAAAACGTTTTCACTAGAAGGCTGGTGAATCACTGGAATGGGTTACCTAGGGAGGTGGTGGAATCTCCTTCCTTAGAGGTTTTTAAGGTCAGGCTTCACAAAGCCTTGGCTGGGATAACTTCGTTGGGGATTGGTCCTGCTTTGAGCAGGGGTTTGACTAGATGACCTCCTGAGGTTCCTTCTAACCCTGATATTCTATGCTTGTCACTGAAAACTCCTACAGAGCTGAACATATGAAAATCTGAAATACCATATAGGTACTTACAGACATGTCTCATAGCATCTATACTATAGCTCCTTTTTGCTAGGCTCATCTAAATTCAAATGGGAGATAAAGATCGAACTATTAAATTATGATGGCATTAAGGAAACTGCCTTCACTTAGTGGGTAATATGCAGAGTCCCAGTGGTGCTTAATTAACATCTCTAACAAAGCTTAACCTAATTAATAACGTGACAAAGCAGTTTTGAAGTTAATGAAAAGAAAAACTGTTTCCAAACTGTATTGTATAACCAAACTGCTGAGTGTGGAGGAAAAAACCATACCTACAGAAGAGAAACCTCCAGGTCTCAGTTAATCAGAACTAAACATTTCACCATATAGACATGTGGAGAACAGACAGTGTGTCTCATATAATGTTGATAAATTAAAAAAATATTTCAGCCTAATCAAATCACTTAATTAAAAATGTAAGTGGCTTTAAACACTTTTCAAAGCAAAACTGATCACATTGCAATGAATCCCAAAGCACTTCTCAAATTAACGTGTGCCTGGCATATCCAG
The DNA here is from genome assembly GCA_007922305.1 of Dermatemys mawii. Classification (NCBI taxonomy): domain Eukaryota; kingdom Metazoa; phylum Chordata; order Testudines; family Dermatemydidae; genus Dermatemys; species Dermatemys mawii. Next base: position 7,489,738 of record ML677365.1, on the reverse strand, counting down.
AATGAGGTGTATCTTTGCCTGGGATGGTACAGATTCAAAAAGGCTCCCACAAGTTTGGGTCGTGTTGTCTCTATGTCCACAATGGTTAAATAGATATATTTGTAGCGTCATTCTAAAAGCAGCTAAGCTTGCCAAATCCCTATATTTGAGCCCTGTCCTATATCCCTCACACAAAGAGTATTCCTACTTACTCTCATGGGAGCAATGAGTGCATGTGGAAAGCTAGCTCATATCTATTAGACCCAGTCCTGTTTTTTCACAGAAGTTAATGTGAAACCATTCATTCTGAGAATTGTGAGGGTCTGGGCTAGAATAACAATACTAACATATATATATGGATTTGTAAGGGAGTATTTTTGGCATTCCATCTATTATACCCGGTAAACTATTGTTTTTTTAAGTGTATATGCAAATTCATAGCTGGGCTTTTGAAAATAGAACAAAGTTGAATTTAGTTGGCATTGTTACTGATTCTACAACTGCGTTTGCTTACAGCATTTCCTTTTTGCCTTCCTGTGCTATAGTCTTGATTCACTGCTAGATGCGTTCTCTAATTATCTATTTTAATTCATCATGAAAGAACTAGGAAAAACCAAAGTTTTTTTCAACTTTAATTATTTCAGTATGGTTATTGAAATTATATTGTAGCATAAACCCGAAAGTTGGCACAGTCAGTAACACAGTAACACTAATTGTTTTTTGCCATGTCTACAAATATTTGTACAATATTAATCACGAGTTGTGAACCTTTAAAATCTTCTTCTATATATATGTACAGATGATATTTCAAAGGATGCAGTTTGTTGTAGGAGGATGACCAATATAAATTGATTGTAGTTTCTGGGTTTTTTAATTCATTTTATTTTAATTAATCTTTGCAGTGGTAAACATAAAATTTCAGTGGCCACCATTAAAAAGGCAACAATTACCACTCCAGATGTCTCCAGAACCTCCAGAACTTCAAGAAGGGAAGACTTTGACAGCATAATCACAGCAGAGTGGCTAATACTGAGTTATTAATGGTACCAAATATCTCTTACATTTATTAAGTGTAACCCCCCCCCCCCGTCAATGCAACAAATCTGTCAATGCAATAATAAGATTGCATAGTTAAGGATTCAAAAGTCTGGAATTGCCACATACTGTAGTTCTCAGATCGTGGATGCACATGGTATCTATATATCTGTTTTGTACTGCACTCATTTGAGGTTATATGTTTGAGCCATCATATCTATAACTAAGAAGCACCAGTTAGCTAAGCTCAACTGGTACCATCTATCACATGTTTACTAAATGCATGCTTGTTGATTTTAATGATCACCAATAAGTCTAAGGTTGACTAATGCTGCTAGCCATTAATACTAAGTATGCATTTCTATTTTTAGGCTACATTCACTATAAAGGTGAGATTCGTGCCTTTTCAAAACCCAAAACAAAACATACATGCCACTTGAATGGTTCAGAATTGAAGCCCAAAGCTCCCCCTAACACATTGCTATTACATTTGTTCAAAGCTGACTTGGAGGGAACATTGTTACTTATTGAATCAGCAACTCTACTAGAGAATAATAATTTACCCATTTTTCACAGTACTTTCTATAAATATGGTAGGCAATCATGTACGAGCAGCAGCATTATATTTAGCACTTTATTGTTCTTTTAAAAAGAGAAAAATAACTACATCAGCAGTTTAGATAGAGTGATATTTGCATTACTATTGCTGGCCACTTTAAGAAGTAAATAACTAAAGAGATTCTGTATACCCCAGGGATAACTATGTAAATGTTGTTTTCATGACTGTGAATTTTATGTGATTGTAGGTTTTCTTTTCAAAGGGAATAGGCATATGCAAATTGATCCCACAACTTTATTTTTGTTACTGGAGTCATCCCGCATGATAAATAATTTCTCTACAAAAAATTGGTGAGCAAATTAGTAGTGTAACTTTTACAAAGTAATTGGAATATTATGGTGTTTTGATTATATGCAAGGCAGATGAAACTGTGAACAATAGAAAGAAACTACCTCGCTGCTCAAAATGCCAGGAGGTATGTAATTGCTTAATTGTAAAACTTCATCTTACACGACAAAGGATCTGCACCTTGTGGTGACACATTTCAAAGCTGATTCTTTTTTCCTTTTGGGTCCCAGGATAATGAAGATTTTTTAATTTCAGAAAACATCCATGTAAACGTCTATGTAAATAGATGCTTCCTTCAGGAAAATAAGAAATGAGTAATAAACAAGCTGGGCATTTTCAATGGCAATTAGCATAGCTTAAAATGAGATATGGAAATTAGCAGTGCTCCAATAAATTGATTGTTGGTTCACAGATTCCCTCTTTAGAAATATTTAAAAAATCATAGGAAAAGCCATATAATATAATTTAAAGTATTCCTGGTCCATTTTACTTAGGCACTAGTCCAGAAGTTTTAACAATTTTCTTAACACAACAAACAGAGATTATTAAGATAATTTGAGGGTGATTCTTGTTTGTGAGGTAGTAATCATAATATAGGCCAATAGATTCCAAGGCCAAACATGTCCAGGGTACAGTTATTACTGAGCCAGGAAGTACCCTCAAATAACTATTACACAGCAATATTGTTAATCATTATATTATAATTATTACTATTGAAATGTCTAATAAATATTTTAGACATTCTGTTATTGCGTTAATTATGATAACTAATTAAGGAGAAAAAACGGAGGCAGCAATTATATTTTTATGGATTAGAGAAGTAGTGAATCAGAATTTGGGCATTTAGTAGAAAGTCGGAGGACAGAATCTTGCATGCTGGATTGTTACTGAAAACTAGGGCTAGATAAATTGGCTTGGAAATAAATCCAGCCCGTTCCATATTGAACCTTTACTTATGCCTAGACGTGAACTCAAAATGAAACGTTCATTAAGGTTTGGAAGAGTTTTATTAAAGAACACTGCATCCATCCTATTTTCTTCTGAGGCTGACAACTAGTCTCACAGTGCCAGTGGTACAGCTGAACAGTATCCAGTGGAGGACTTGCAAGAGAGCTTGAGTCTACTAAGAAGGAGGCTGTGTATGTGGGTTGGAGGACTTGGGGGAAAGTGGGGAATGAAATCTACACTGGAACTGAGATGGGAGAGTCGAGTGACTTGGATGGTGGACATGTGATCACAAGGTCTCGATAGTTTTAATATGTCAAGATAAGTATTCAGACTTGTACATGGTTTTTTACAGGGTCAATTTAGTATTTTCTGGGCAGGTTGCTGAATTATTATTTTTGAACAACAGATTTTAAGACACAAAGAAAACATTATCATCATCTAGTCTGATCTCATGCATAACACAAACAAAAAAATCTCACTCAATAATTTCTTCATCAAGCCCATGCTGTTTAAGGTAAAGAATATCATTTAAAAAGTAATTCAGTTTTGACTTAAACACAAATGACTGAGTTCACCCTATCCTTAGATATGCTGTTCCAATAGTTAATCACCCTCACTGTTCAAAATGCATGCCTTATTTCTCGCCTAGGCATACAGTTTATTTATGTTTTTAATTAGAAGCCTAATGGCACATTTCAAAGATATCAGTGCAAGGCTTGTTGAACTTGTACTGGCCTGCTACTGTTATCATTACTGTGTTTCTCTTTATGCTGATACCGACTTATAAGGGTTCTTTTTTTTTTAGTATTTCTTCTGTTAGCCAGTGTCCAAATTAAAACTATAAAACTGGATTAAAGAGGGTTTTTTTAAAAAAAAATAAGGAATAAAAATCTCTGGAAAAGTTGCCCTTGAAAAGCTTTACAAAGAAATAACAAAAAGATTTCTTAAGCTTTTTGGGGGGAAATGAAAGGGTGCATGTGGATAAGGTAATTTCTGCAATGATGTCAGGATTTATAAGGAAAATTGGGATAGTAAGTAAAATCGAAGGTTAACTGATATAAGATGAATAAAAATATTGTTGATTTAAAAAGTTTAGCAAATGAAAATTCATAGTGACCAACTTCAATTCCAAAGGTAGTCAACAGTGTATTGGACTAACGACATCAACTAACAAAAGGTGTGCTTGGCGACCATATGCCAGGCTGGCTAAAAATACATAGTAAAATAAATAACATATCAAAGCTCCCGGAATGTTCTGCAGCAAAGAGGCTGCTGGAATATACAAACAACAAGGGGCCAGAATGGAGAGAAAAGTGGGCCTGGGTAATCTAGCTAGAACTTTTTAAATCAGGGAAACTAGAGATGGAAAGAAAGCGCTGGGCTCTCTTAGCTATTGAAATATTGAGTCTAAAGAACTACTGTGTATGATTATGAAATATTAAAGTTGAAATTTAAATCCAAAGTAGCTAGACAATTCTGAGATCAAGCCAGCTTACTTTTCTCTGTTTACCTCTGCCAGCCTGTGCATATGCATTATGATAGGGACTTTTAGTTCATGATCACACATAGAATTAGGCAATGTGAAAGTATTGGGCAAATATTTATTTAGCAAATGTGGGCTAATTCAGATTCATGGAAATTAGGCCATTTACTACATTTCCCTGAGAGCAAAGGACTATTCCCTAAAAAAAATATTTTCTAGTGCTTTGTTCAGTCTCTAGCTGTAAGGGTCCCAAGCAACTGTATTTTATTACTTCCCTTGGGAGGCTTTTCCACACTTTAATAGATCTCATTTTGAGGAACTTACCTTATATTTACACATTTTCTATTTCCTAATTTCATGCCATTATTCCTCTTTCCTTTTCTCCCCACACAGCAACATATCACAAAATAACATTTTTCTCCCTCCTTGATTTATGTGTTCACCATATTCTGAGCAAGCAGTACACAAAGAAAAATCTACAAATAAAATAAGTATTCAGCAACAACCCCTCTATGCCTTTCCGTAGCAGTCTTGAGTTATATGCATTGCAATCAAGCACTTATCACTTACAAACTTCAGCTTGAAAAAAAAATCACATTTGTAAGTTATTCTCTTAAATAAATAGGTAAAAAAAAGGTTCATTGGAACATTTGTAAAGAGATTCTATGGGCTAAATCAATGTACCTCACACTAAAATGTTAATTGTAACAATCATTTTATTAACATTAATCATTATTTATTGGGAGTCAAAGATGTGCATCACACTTTACAGCCCTTGCTTTACTGGTATTGGAAGTTTACAATACAAACGCCTGATTCTGAAATTTCATCACCACCACATGGGAACAGGTTACTACTGCCCGTGTAGATTAGATTTCATTTTTGGAGACTAACTTACAAATCACTGAGCAATCATTACCATATGAGGCAGGTAAAGGGAGGACAAAGTATGTACATGATCCTGAGAGTCTTTATAGTGCCTATTTTTACTTTCCAAATATTGTTGGATTGGTTTAGATTTTTTATTTAATTGGCACAATGGTGAAGTCTGCTTTATTGAGCTAACCAGATGTTTTGAGGAAGGATTTGAAAGAACTTTTTCCAAATATTTTTGCCTCTTGACATTCAGCAGCAGGCCAGACAAATGCTATAGTGGTCAGCATTTATTTTTTCACAGGCATTTCTACAGCATTCATCATCATAGTATCTGAAAACCAACCTAGGTAAAAGTGTATATCTCACTAGCTGATTGCAAGACTGTGCAATGAAAGTAAACCCCTCACTGTCTCACAATTGCCAAAATTGTATTATTAATGAAACTCCCTATTTAGGGTAGTTGTTTTATACATAGTTTTTGTGGATTTTTTTAAAATTAACTCTGGTTTAATGGCTGGGAACAAAAGAGTTAAAAGCTTGTCTGGGTTGCAGGAATCTGTCTCACTAATGTCCAGTTATGATTTACAGTAGCAATATGTGAGTTTCGATGTATTTGAGTAAATTATTTTAAAGGTTTGTATCTTGATAAATGCTTAAAGAGGCTGCAATTCAAATGACACTGGTAGTTACATAAGGACTGGAAGAAACAAAGTTTGGCCAGTATCAATGATGGAAAACCAGGAGTCCTTATAGAGCTGATACACTAAATGCTCTCTCTGATGTTAAGCTATTTATTTTATTTCATTTAATTTCAGTAGTTCCTAAAGGTCCCATGAGGTTATGCTAAGTGCTAATATAGAAGAAAAAGATGGTCAGTGCCCAAAAGAGCTTTCAGATAAGTAAAAGTAATGTTATGAATCAAAAATAGCATAATTGTTATTATTCTAAAAGTGAAAGTCACTATCTTCTGTGAAGTTGGAAATTAACTTAGTCCTAACAAATTCAAGAGGTTCTTCTGTGCAGGTCACCTTATTCTGTCAGGAATGTAATAAGGAAGTAGTGCTGGTAATAGTTTCTCAATATCTGAGGAAAGGAAGAGAGTGTGTGAATGTTTATTTTTTAAAACAAAGGAAAACAAACATAAAACAGAACCCCTGACCCCACACTCCTCTCAGAGACTTGTGTTCAAAATTGTGATCATAATGATGATTCATTTACTGTGTGTGTCTGAACAGAAATGTTCTATGCAGAGATTCATGATAAATATTTTGTTGACATTGCCTTCCCTTGAAGTATTCAACTACCGTTAAATTGTGCAATGAGTTTACTGAGTCATTATAAGGTAGTTCCCTATGCAATGTACTACCACTTTACTTTTAATGTTGTAGATGTAAGCGTCAGTTAGAGAGTCCCCATACAATCCCTAGTTCCCTGGCTAGCTGTGTTGGAATCTTACAAAGCAATCTAAGAGTGACACTTACATGAGCTGCTGGAAGATAAATATTTTTGAATGAAGACTTCTATTTGTCTGGCATTTTCTAAAGCACTCATTGGACTAACTCTGCCCCTACTGAATTCAGTGGTAAAACTCCCATTTAGAGATCATTGGGGTTTTTTTTTCCCGTAAAGAAATGCTGATTCATTGAAACCAAAACTGTGAAATAGGGTCATTTTTGATGAATTTCCCAACTTGAAAATTGGAAAGTAGAGTAAATTGGAAAGTAAAATTGCTTGTTCCATTTAGATAACATCTCTTTTCAGATCAGCAGGCAGAAGTATAACAAAGGGCTAGTATAAGAATATTACTTAAGCACAAGTTCATGTTTTGCAACATAAGTACAAGCAGTCAATCTGATTTTGCAAGTTAAAAAGTTCGCAGATCTTTTTGTATAACTGCAGCAGATGTTTCTGTCCGTGCTGTGAATTCAAAGTCTCTTTATTGGCAGAGAAATAATATCAGCCTTTTAATAGGCTATAGATTAACATTACACAGGCTTGCTCAACAAGCTTTTAATCATGCATGGACCTTGGCTAATGGCTCTCTCTGTCCACGACTACTACTAGCAAGGACAAAAGAGCTGGTGTCTGGTGGTCAGTCTGATTTTCAACTCATATGCCATGTCTTTAAATTGGATCTTTAGCAACCAGCTGCTTTTTCCTGGTAGAGGCCATCTATTTACAAAAAGTGGTAACATTTACCAGGACAATAATATAGAAGAAGAATTATTTTCTGGTTAGTAATCTGACTTCCAACTTCAAGTTCTGAAATTTCTCTGATTGCATCAAATGACTGACTATTCTTTTGCATGTGAATTTGGGGTATCTTCAATGGCATTATATTCTCAGGTCAGTCAAAAATCAATGGTTTGATCACAAGAATTATTTTCAAACTAAAAACAATTCGGCTGGAATGTTAATTATCAAAGGTGCATAGTGTTTCCTTAGCTTGATTCAGAACCACACTGTGATCATTTGCAAGATACTCTTGCTTTGTATGCAAAATATTTGGGGGTAAGACCTTCCCTTTTTCAGATGTATGAAAATGTTATTCTGCTGTTGAGATTTAGTCAGAACTATGAGCGCAAACTTGTAACATTCCACAGAGGCATCTGGACAATAAATTGACTTATCGCTTAACTGGCTTACCTTGGCTGGTGTTGAAAGAAATACCCCTAGTATTATTTACCTTTACAGTGGATTAGTTGTGTGCTTTGGACTTTTCTGTGCCATTAAAAAGTAGAACTGTGATACAGGAAATGAGAAGTGTAGAGGGGAAGTGTCTGAGCAGCAAATGCTGGCGTCCTCAGGAACAGGAACAAGATGTAAAGGAATTGGGGGAGTTAGCTCTTGGCACCTACTGTTACATCTGCTTTTGTCAGCCTTTGACCACCAGCCATTGCCCAGGGTGAAGAACGTGCTCACCTTACCTCCACCTCACTCAGCCATGCCTCTTTTTTAGAGCTGTGTCCAGCCACATTGTATAGATACCAGGAGTGAAATCCTGACCCTACTACTGTCAATAGCAAAATTGGTCCCAGGAGTTCAGCCCAGAATTCCCGCTACAAATACCCAATAAGGAATGTTGTATGGATCTTAGAGAGCTTCTTATAGGCTAACACTTTAAGTTACCATATTTGCCACAACATTACCAGTAACTTGGGTTTAGGATTTTGATGCTAGTGACTTGTTTTATCCTGTAGCACATCATCAGACAGAGATTCTTCTCAACACTAACTAAATACAGAGTACAAATAAAAAAGAGGAGACAACAGTGAACAAAGTGCCAGCTGCTCTCTAGCAAAAAAATGCCAAAAAAAGGGAGAACAATCTTGTCCCATCAACATTGTCCAATCAAAACAAACTTGCGTCCAGGTATATATACAATTTATTCTAATGTAGTAATAGTTTTGTACCCTTGCTAGAATCCTTAAAACCCCCTCATTGTCCATTTTCTTACACACTCTTCACACCATTACTATTTTAGGTGCTTACATGCCCCCCCCATCTTCATAATGTGTGAGCTCATCACAGTCTTTAACAACCCTGTGAGGTTGGGAAGTTCTATCATCCCCATTTCACAGATGGGAAACTGAGGACCAGATGCTCAAAGATATTTAGGCCTCTAACTCCCATTTATTTCAGTGGAAGTTAGGTGCCTAGATACCTCTGAAAATCTGGGCCTTAGGATATGTCTACTCTGCAAAGCAAAATCCATTGCTGGCCTGTGTCAGCTGACTCCAGCTCAAGGGGCTTGGGCTGCAAGGCTGTTTCATTGCTGTGTAGATTTATAGGCTCAGGCTGAAGTCCAGGCTCTGGGATCCTCCAACCTCACAGGGGCCTACAGTCTGGGCTCCAGCCAAACTCCTGAAATCTACAGCAATGAAACATCCCCATAGTCTAAGCCCAGTGGGCCTGAGTTGGAATCTAGTATCGCTGTAGAAGAACCTTCAGTGACACTTGCAAGGTCATATGCAAAGCCTGTGGAAGAACAAGGAACTGAACTCAGCTTTCCAAAGTCCCATGCTAGTGTAGTAATTACTGGATCTTCCTTCCTCCCTTCTCCTACTTAACCCTCTTCCATGTGTTCTTTCAACAACAAATTTACATCATATGTAGGTAGATTAAAATGACCTTCCTTTCACACCCATTAAACCATTTAAGCCAAGAGTTTGATTCAGTCCTAAAGATGCTTCCTGTGCATTTGCACATATGAGCTCCATTGTCTGGCTCTTGGTTTACTGCATGCATTTTAACTCACATGGTTCCAGAGATAAACTTTAGATACCATTAGAGAAATGCACTAGAATTTTGCTCAGGAGGATGAGAATGTTTTGAAGAAGCTCTTGTTGCTGTGTTTTTACTGGTTTTGTCAGTGCTTAATTGATTTAACTTTATTCATGTATATGATTCAGCTATTTCTTTTTTCACACATTGTTCATATGTTGCATTGTTACTTATATTTGTTCACTAAAGCTACAACCACTGTTTTTCACTTATCATTAATAGAGTCTGTGCTGATGTGACAATCAATTTCAATTTGTTCATTAATTCAAATTTAATATAGGCTGGAATTAATATTGAGAGTAGTATCCTTTCAGGAAGATATGGGGAAGGGAGAGTGACTTCATCCTACCCACTTGTTTTTCCTATCCAAAGGGCCTGGACTAAAGGCTCTACTTCCATCAGTGTTTTGCAGTCAGGGCTGCAGACCTCTGAATGCTGGGAAAGCATGGATGAAAGCTATATTTAATTTTGTTGTTGTCTGTGAGAGATGGTGGGAATTGCAGCCTATGATGTAGATGTTTTCCAATGTCTCATGTGATTGAATAGCCCAATCTGAAATTTGCATGATCTTTGGCAGTTATTACAAATGTATGTCTCTTGGTTGGAAGTTGCTTGCTTCCTATGGGCTCTTTTCTCTTCAAGCTGTAGGATCCAGCTTCTGTCATGGTCTTTGATGGAGACAATGGTGTCACTTGTTGCTATCACTTGCCAAGATTTCCCATTGTTGCCAGTGGCCTGATCATGGATGTCACCATGACGCTTTGTGGTGATTCTTTCCTGTAAAATATGACTTGCTAATCCACATTTGTTTTTGGGTGCAGAATTCAAGAAGTCATTGGCTGTTCTCATTCAGCTTGTCAATGCCAAAATGTCCTAGGCAATCTGGCCATGAGTTGCTGTCTGCACCGACTCATGCATTGAGTCACCATGGAGGAAAAGTTTCCTCCTTGGTGACTATGTTTAAGAAGCATAAGGTAAGAGTGGACAAGCAAGCAAAACAATACTTACGCTGGAACAACCTGTAATATAAGCTATTCTTGTTGGGTGTATAATACATGTTTACAGGCCAATGCACTGGTGAATTCAATTGTCCTGTTGTATGCTTTGTTAGTCAATTGCCTCAATCTTTGAGCCTTTTCTAAAGAAAGATGAAAGAATCTAAATGTCATAACCAGGAATTGCAGATAGATGCTACACGTTTGTAACATTATTCCTAGGGCAGTGTCTAGAACCTTGAAGTAAAATCAGCAAGGATCAAATTTCTTCCTAAAACTGGTAAGGGAATTTGAAACTGCAATATAAAGAAAAGGCTATCTCTTCAGAAAATCAGCTTATGAAATGAATGGGCAAAGAGGCCTGTTACTAGTTTCAGGGATACTAAACCATCAGGAGCTAAGGATAAGAGCATTAGATAGAAGGAAGAAAAATGCAAACTCTGAAAATTGTCTGAGGCTAGAAACTGTAGCTGCTTCATTAGTATAAGCTTTCTTACATAAGTGTGCCAGCAGTAAAAACTAAACAGCTGTTACAGGATAACTTCGTTAAGAGAGCAACACCATATTTTGTAAAAGTGGACCATTACAGTGTGTTGGATAAATTGCAGTAACCTACAGGATTATTTTAATAAAAGAACCTGGAAAATTATCTGCTCTTGTATCACATAATTATATATAATAGAATTAAACATCCTGGAATTGTGTGAGGAAGTAGAAAATGGCCTGGAAGATACTCACCAGAAGATACAGAAAGCAGATTGGATTATTAAAAGCATTTGGTAGTTGTTAAGACAGATGAAAAGTATTGGACTATGAACTACATTTACCACCATTTGACAAGCATGTGTTTATCTTATAGAATAGACTTTTGTTTTTATAAACGAATGCTGAAAGTAGCCTAGTAATGTGGCTCCTCAGTTCCGCAACACCCACACATTTGAATCCACCTTCCCACACACTTTACTCAACCATATTGACTGTCTTAAGAGAAACAGTGTTCAAAAGAAATGTTCTGCATTTCAGTGCATGAAACTCATTCAGAAATCTAATATGTAACTCCATTCTCTTAAGATGTCTCAAAACATGTTGGTACATTGCTTTGCAGTATCAAATAATATGTGGTTCCAACCAGTTATCTGAAATAAAAACTTTCTTCTGAACTATTCTTTGATCACTTGCAGGTTGTCAATAATCATTTATTCTGAAATCTTTTCTGTTCCAGGTGACACATACAATCACACAAAATCCCACCAGTTATACCAGGATGTGTACAATAGGAAACTTCTTAGTGTGTATTTGTTATATTGCATTTGTAATCATTCTAAACTACACTGAAAATAGACTTTAGTTTTAATTTTCAATCATTGTTTGGTAATACTGAGTATAGGCATATAAACATTATGTATTTTTAAAAAGAGAGCCTATCTACAATATAATGTAGTCTGACAATGCCAGCTACTTACAAATTCTGTTTAAGGCCTTTGCAGAGGAGGAAGCTCTAGCTGTTGCATACAGTATATCAGACCAGTCCTCTTCAATGAGCCATTCCAGCTTCATTGAACCTGCAAAAACCAAAACGAAAGACAATGAACCATTGCAAATGGATGCTATCATACTCAATATATTTAAGGCTGAAAAATAATTACTTGTCTTGCTGAGATAAGAGCTGCGGGCAACATTTTCAGTGCTGGAAGATGCTGAATATATAACCATGTAAACTTAGTTTCTTTGTCCTGTAGCAGACTCAGCTTTAGATTGTAACTTCTTTCTACAAATTCGAAAGCCATGTAACTAAAACTTAATGTCAAGTGAAAAATAACAAAATAAACATAATTTTACCACTACAACTTTTTTTAAGGTTGAGGTGTGTGTGGACACTTACTTTGACTGGGAAAGCGAAAGAGGATAATGTGCATCGGTTGCTAACTAAGCATTTGCCTCTCAATATACTGTCCTTGATTGCCTGCACATTCAGCAGGCCACAAAAATGGGTTGATGCACATCATGCACATACATATTCAAGGCTCGACTGGTTCTTAATATACTGACAAGTATATATCAACTTTGTAGTTTCTGAACACACTGACAGAAGGATTTCTTACATCTGTGAAATTAGCCATAATCAGTATATCAGTGCATTAGAAAAGAAACATTTCCTTTCTGAAAAACATTACCAGACGTGTCTTATTTGATGTGTGTGTTTGAGTACAACACCTTGCATAGCAAATGCATTTGTTTTACTACTATGGAAGTAAAAATAATAGAGGACATAAGTTATATCTTAGTGTTATTACTTTCTGTGTTTACGTGCTAATTCTGCATACTTGATAAAAACTCATGACAAACATGCAGCTAGAACAAGAACAATATTCTATTATTAGATAATATAGTGCTAGTACCATGAGCTAATGCAGCTTCAAATCACTAATTTCAAAATTGACTTCTAGTGCCACAACTAGTCATGAAATATGAACAAATGCCACAAGTGTAATAGACTATTTTAGGACTATTTGCACTAAGCTGTGAGTGCCATTCTGCTGAAGGGATAACTTTGTTGTGTAAGTTCCTCATATTTGCTTTTCCCATCATTTTGTCATGTTTCCATATACTACCCTGAACCTCAACACAAAGGTGCATTGGCTCACAGTGAAATTCAGAGGTTGATCACTTTTTGATCATCTAAAATCTATACTATAGAGGTGATTTCTTTACCTAAGGCCCAAATCCTGCCAGAAATGGTCATGACTTCAATCACAGTGCTGAGGGATGCCCACAAACAGAGACCTGTGCGATCAGGGTCTAAATTAGCAGTAAATCTCAGCTCCCAAATTGTGCTATGTAATCAAATCTAGCATCAGTCTACATAGTTCCATCAGTTATTAATGTCAGCCCTTCATTAAATATCTCTAAGGCTATGTCTATGTTATGCACCTTTTAGTGACACAGCTTTGCCACTACAGCCGTGCCACTAAAAGATGTGTAGTGTCATAGGCACTGACTTTTGGTTTTTCCAGTGGGTGCTTTTGAAGAGGTAGATGTATGTGGCGGCGAGAGGCACTGCCAGTTTTGTGAGGAGGGTATTTTCATTGTATCTATACACTTCTTTCATATTCTAGTTATTGAATGTCTATGATTGGTATCTTTATTGGCTCCACACTTCTCCTGAAAGTGGTTGGCTGCCGGCACGTCTCTGCACCCCTGGTGGTTGGGGTGTGGGGCAGTAGCTCTGCATGCTGCCCCTGCCCCCAGCAACAGGAACTGGCCAATAGAAGCTGCGGGGGCTGCACTTGTAGGTGCAGGCAGCGCAAACAGATCTGCTGGCCCCTTCCCCGACAGGGGCTATAGAGACATGCCAGTGGCCAGCCGCTTCTGAAAGTGTCGCGGAACCCTGGCAGGCAAGGAGGCAGCCTGCCTGAGCCCTACTGTGCTGCCATCTGGGAGCTGCCTTTGGTAAGTACCTCCCAGTCAGACCCTACACCTCACACTCCCTCCTACACCCCAACCCTCTGCCCCAGCCTGGACTCCCCTCCTCCACCAAACTCCTTCCCAGATCTTGCACCCCTCACTCCTGTAAGCCAACCTCCTGCCCAAGGCTCAGCCAATGCACACCCCACAGTTGAGAATATTACATTGATTTGTGACAATCCCTGAAGGATTTGGGATCTGTAAACCACAAATGACATAGCCAGTGGATTCTATGAGATAAGGTGCAATGTGGCCATATGATCCGTGCAACTAAACTCCCTCCCAGAGTTTGCACCACTCACTCCTGCACCCCTGTCCCAGGCTCAGCCTGGAACCACCTCCAACACTCCAAATCCATTGGGCCCAACCCTGTGAAAGTGAGTGAAGGTGAGGGAGAGTGAGCGATGGAGGGAGAAAAGAATGGAGTGAGCTAGGTTGGGCCTCAAGGAAGGGGCAGAGTAGATCCTGGGTGGATCTTGAATTCAAAAAGTGATGTTGGGCATAAAAAAAGTTGGAGACCACTATTGTACTCTTTATTTCCTCTCTCTTAACTGGAGTGTCAGAGAATCATTTAATGATCCTTCATTAAGCCTTTTGTTATCTTAATTGCCCTGCCTCTATTTATAAACAAACTCCCTTCCCCACAAGGGCAGAAGTTGTTGGCTGCACAGAACACATCACATGCTACAGTCAAACTCTGTCTCCTGGATACTAAGCACCCACTATTCTTTTTTTTTTTTTTTTCGTGGGTGCTTGAGCCCTGGAGCAACCACAGAATCAGTGCCAAGGCACAATGTAGCCACCCTAGGTTGGCAGGACAGAGCTCTCCCACTGACAAAAAAATCCCTCCCCCAACGAGAGGCTGTGTCAGCAGGAGAGCTCTCCTGCCAATAAAGCACTGTTCACACCAGTGTTTTCGTCAGTAAAACTTTTGTCATTTGGGTGGCAGGAGGGGCACAGTGGTTCTACACACCTAAATGACAAATTTTACCACTGAAAGGGCTGTGTAGACAAAGCCTAGGACACTCAAGAAGCATTAAATTGTTTGTTTCAATATTCTTTTTAAAGAAGAGTGGTTTCTTTCCTCCCTTATATTCCAGATGTCACTACATTGTTTTCAGAACATCATCCACACACCAGGAGGATTTAGCAGAGCATTTGCTGGTTTTTAGTTGAAGAGTCGTGGACGCTAGAACTGGACATAGCATTCCACTAGAGCTAAATACAGAGGTAATATAAGCTCCCTGCTCCTACTCAAGATTCCCCTCTTTATGTTTCTGAAGGTCACATTCACCCTTTTGGCTACAACATTGCCTTGGGAGCTCATGTTCAGCTGATCATTCACCATTAGCCCCCAAGTCTCTTTTCAGAGTCCTGCTTCTGATAGAATTCCCTCTTGTATAAGGCTGGCATCAGGTTCAAAGGGCCATTATGCAGGTGTACAAGAGGAGTGGAATTTCTTTGGAAAGGGCCACTCGCTATTGCAGTGTCTGAGGCACAATCTCTCTGAGCTCACCCTAGGGGGTGACCCCCTTTATGGATTCTGTCATGGATCGTAATTAAGTATCACAAATTGGCATTTAAACAAAAATTAGTTGAGTTTTTATCTCATTTTTCTGGAAACTGCTAGAAATTATAGTAACATTAGTAATTGCTCACTCCTACTCCAGTCATATTTAGTATACACTGCTTGTTATCTCCTGAGCCTGGGATCTAGGTTCATCTTGGGTAGCTGGCAATTTTCACATTTGGACAAGACTTAGCTACAAGCCTCTCTAGGAAAAAAAGCAGTGTGACAAAGGAAATTAAAGGGAGGACATACTGAAGCTATTTCAGGGGCCAGGCAAAATCTACCTAAGAGGAGAGAGGCTAAGGCCTAGATAGGTAGCAGTACAAGGAGTGCTCCCTGCCTTGCAAGGCAGAGATTAGTTTTTAAATAAACATGCACTAAGAATGAAAGCCCAGTAAAGGTATAGCTCATGGGGGACCCTGTCTGATTCAGTGTTAATTGGAAACTGATAAGGCTACTGATTGGAGCCTGTGGGCAAATGTTTTCCCTGTCAAGATGTTAATAATCAGGTCTATTTTCCAGAATTCCTAATCTGATTGCAGGGCACAGGGTTGGTGTAGTTTAACAGCTATAGCTGTTCCATGCTAAATGTTGACTGTAAAGTGAATGTTTTAACTTATTTGTTGAGACTTCAACTTCAGTAACAAGATGTACAGAGAAATAGGGGCTCAAAGGAGTAACTGAACCACTAAAAATTACTGTTGCCAAGGCGTATAATGAGGTAATGGCTTTTTCAAGGAGTCTGGATGTTTGGGTTAGTAACAGTAAGGTAAGAAAAAAACCTTTGTGAAGACCCACTGGAACCCACATATTTATCTGATAAGATTGAGGTTAAACCATCTGTAAGCATGCAGCAACTCACCTCCTGGCACCTCCTGCTGGTAGTCTGGGGAATCAGCTCACCAACCTCCGGAGCACCCTCTGTAGCCTGTAGTCCCACTTGCACTTGGCCCCGTGTCCCTCCCCGACCACGGTGCCCTCTCATCTGGGGTGCTGCACCCCTGCAGTACCCCCACAGATCTCTGGGTCTCCCCTCCTCAGGGGAACCCCCACCCCCTATCCCCACCTCGCCTCAGTCTAGGCAACTGAGAGTCACCACCTACCTCCATTCACTGGGGCAGACTGCAGTATCATTGCTATTCATCACTGCAAGGGAGGTTGGACTTGCTGCCTCTGCCTACCCTTGGGGCTGCCTTCGGCACCCCCCAGTACCTAGCTGGCCGTAGACTAAGTCCCACAGCCTGCGGGGTTTCTCGGTCAGAGCTCTGCAGCTCCCCTATCCTTCCCCCTGCCCCTGCCCCTGCGTCTCGTCTCGTCTTATCTCGTCTCATCTCCTCTCCTCTCGTCTCATCTCGTCTCGTCTCCTCTCCTCTCGTCTCCTCTCGTCTCCTCTCGTCTCCTCTCCCTTTGCTCCAGCAGCCAAGTCCTTCCTCTCTAAAGGCTAGAGAGAGACTGTTTGCTCCTGGTCCTCTGCCCTCTTATAAGGACCAGCTGGGCCCTAACTGCATTGGCCACAGCTGTGTTCAGCTACCCCCAGCTGTCCTTAATCTCTTTCCCTGGCTCAGCCTTCTCCCAGGGCTGTTTTAAGCCCTTCTGAACAGGAGTGGGTGGTTACCCCGCTACACCATCTCAAACCTGTCTCCTCAATTATTTAAAGAGGCTAAAACCAAGAAAATCTTTTTTTCTAAGGCCTTTGTTACACAGAATAGTCCCTGCAGGGGAAACCATATAATCAGACTGAAAAAATGAAGTGAATGGGCAGTTAGTATTGTATACTGCACAAGCTGACTGCCTAAAGAAAAGGAAGAAATGTTAAGTTCTGAATTATTATTGCTTCAGTGGGCTTGTTAACTGTTTCTGTTTTGCTGTTGCATAACTGATATTTTGGCTATCACTTGAATTTATTTTTGCATGCTCAACTGGTCTTATGTGCTTGCTTGAAGCCTAACTATGATCTCACTTACAGCTCTGTAGAGCAGGATTAACTCCTGTGCAGTCAGTGTAAGACCAGTGTGACTTCAGAAGGAAGCCTATGGCACACATACGCCACATAGTTTGCATCTCTGTTTGTCAACTTTCTGTTAGATATCTAAGTAAAACCTCCCAAATCAACCTCTCTGTGCAATTTCCCTGTAACAAGCCTTGGTTCTCCCTACCCAATGTTTTCGGGGGATTGCTAGCTTATACCTTTCATCTATTCTGGCATGAAAATCTTAGGGCCTCTTTTATTCTCTCATATTTTGTCTGTTGAGGGGAAGGAAGGATGGCAGAGGTACTCTTTCCAGTATATCCCAAGGAATCTTAATAGTGGAATTATTACAAATTTCCTAACCCAATTTTGCAGGAACAAGACCAAGAAACCATTACCTGGCCCTTCCTTTGCTTATACCCTTGTCCTTTTTAAAGATTTCTCAAGGTGCTAGATGGTATATGTGTATCTCAGTTCCATAAATAAAATGTCTCACAGGCACCAGGGTGGTGATATGATACATTTATAGGCCCAAATTGTAAGCTCAATTGTGAAAAGTGAGTGCAAGATCAATGAATGTCATAATATCCTAGACCAAATATTTACAGGGTCAGAGGTGAAATAGGGAGACAAAGATCTAATGACATACTTCAAGGCCTGCATTAAGACCATGCCTGGTAAACAATTTTTGATTCCACATTTCTTTTAATGGCTGTGCCAGAAATTAGGCTGAAATAATGGACAAAATCATTAGGGGATGGGTTGTACCACTCCTCACTGCCTCCTGGGGTCACCAAAAAGGAGGATGTGACACAGTGGAAAGAATATAATTTGAAAACAACTTGGGGCCCAATCCAAAATCCATTCAAAAAAATGGAAGTTTTTCCATTGACTTAATGGACTCTGGATCAAACCTCTTGATGATTTAAGATGTATTTCAGTTTTTCCAATCACAAACTATTTGGAAAGCAACATATTTCTTTCCAAATTTAGTATAAACATTTTATCACTAGATTAAATGCTAACCAAACAGTTGGGTTTGCATCGATTATGTTTGCATTCATTTTTGTCTAAAGCAAATTAACTATTGTTTGCAATAAAATAAATCCTAAAATGTAATGGCTTACTCAGAATTTCTCTAATTAAAGCATTATGTTAAAAAAGAATTTAATAGTATTTGCTTTGTGTGATTGGTGAAACTTCCATATATTTCTACTAAACCCCCAGAGCAAAATGGTTTTTCTTTAGAATGCTCTGAGAGATACTGACTAGACCACTTACGAGTTTGATAGCTGACTAATGATTGGCACACAGAGAATTTGTCTTAAAAATTCAGCTACTTTAGTGACTCTCCTCCCCACATAAAGCCCTGCTCTCCCTTGCTCCTGTTGGTTGTCTTAGGGTGGAGGCTCTTTGAGGCTGAGATTCTCCTTGTGCTGTGTGATTTTTGTTCAGTGATTACCATAAAGGGACTCCTTCCTGGTTGAGCCTAGGGTTGCCAACTTTCTGGATGCAGAAAACTGAACACTCTGCCCCGCCTCTGCTCAGTCCATCCTCCCTCCCTCTATCACTTGCTCTCCCCCCCCCCCTTACTCACTTGATCATTTTCACTGGGCTGGAGAAGGGAGTTGGAGTGTGGGGGCGGGGGGGGGGGGGGGGCTCAGGTGCTTAGGGTATGGTAGGCGGTTCAGGGTGTGGGCTCTGTCTGGGGCTTACCTCAGGAGGCTCCGTGAAGCAGCTGTATGTCCCTCTGACTCCTGGACATGGTGTGGCCAGGGAGCTCTGCGTGCTATCCCCACCTACACATGCTGCTCTCATTGGCTGTATTCTGGGCAAATTGAAGCTGCAGAGCCGGTGCTTGAGGCAGCACATGGGCAGCGCATGGAACCTCCTGACTGCCCCTGTTCTAGGAGTCAAAGGACATGCCGGCTGCTTCTGGGAGCCATGCTGAGCTGGCAACTACAGCCAACTGGACTCCTAGCAGCTCGATCAGCTGTGCTGACCAGATCTGTCAGGTTCCCTTTTCCACCGGGCATTCCAGGCAAAAACTGGATGCCTGGAAACCCTAGCTGAGCCTGTAGCTGCTACTGTAATATATCAACTAAGTATTTTTAACATGTTTTGTTCAAAATACTTTACAGATCTAAAATAAGTGGCTTTGAGAGGAAAAGATTTCAAAAATCTTAACTCACAAAGTTAACAGGACAACTAAATGTCTCATGATACACCGAGAGGTGGAAGGTCAGGGGATGGCACGAACGGGAAGAAAAAGAACTCATGAAAGAGGTTTTATGATGGACTGTATTTGTTTATAATGTGGTAGTGGCTAAAAGCCACTAATCTTGGTCAGGGCTCCTGTGTGCTATATGTTGTACAAATATATGGAGGAACACACTGTCCATCCCCTGAAGAGTTTACAATCTAAAGTATGTGTGTTCGCACAAACTGCAGGTTATAATAATTGGAATTTGTTTTAGGTAACTTCTTGGTTATTTTTTTGAGCTCTTATTTAGTAGTTCTGTCACAGTCAAGTATAATAGCAGCAATATGGATCATCTGGGTGGATATTAGTAGCTATTAGCTGAGTAATTAGGATAGGGAGGTCTAGACTGGATTCAGAGAGTTCATCATTTAAGAAATTGGTGCATTCCCTCATGTTCTTGCCAACTTTTAACAAATACTGTTGCATCATGTATGTAAAAGATTCCACACTGCAGGTTTTATGAGCAATATGTTGTATATATGCTTACCCGAACAGGAAGATAATGATAACCTGATATTTGTAACTGGAACCACTCTGAGTCTGACCAAAACTTCAGTACAGTCCCAGTTGTAATGTAAATACAAGCCTTCTGTACTACTCTCAAGTAAATTCCACTTTTATATTCTAGCTGATGGTAGGAAGGATGTTCTTGAGTCAAAGTGCTGGACTGAGACGTAAGAGATCCAGCTTCAATTCTGAGCACTGCAACGGTTGGGCAAGTCACTAAATTTTTCTGTCTAAATTCATGCTCTATCGAACAAGTATTATAATACCCCTTTCCTACATCATAGGAGTGTTTTGTGGATACATTTATTAAAGCTTATGAGCTGCTCTGACACTATAGAGGGGCTGTACTATGAAAGAAGCTGTGTAGGTTGCTGCAGTATGCTTGACGTTTTTTGGTATATCTCAAATATTTAGAAAGTGTGACAAGCTGAGGTATGCTGTAGCCATTCATACCAGAGTGCCTCTAAAACCATATATGAAATTGCATAGAATGCACACACAATCCTGCAGTAGTCTGCTGGATCCCATAAAGTGCCTAAAGAGAATCCAGCACTTAGCTAAACACAAGTTATCAAACAAAAGTGATCAAGCATTGTACCTAGAAGCTTCTTGTACATTTATCAGTAGTGAAGTGGCTAACAGATTTGATTAGGTGGTGTTGCTTTTTAAAATGGGACTTAACTGTCTTACCCCCCTGCCCATTTTCAAAAGTGACCTAGGAGCCTAAGTCCCTTTTACTTTCCATGTCACTTACAAAACAACCTAGGTTACTATCTTCCATTGAAACCAATGGACGAAAGATACCAAGGTGCTTTTGAAAACTCCAGTAGGTGTCTAGTTAGCTCTAGGTGACCTTTAAAAATCTAGTTCTAGATACTTAGGCTTAAATACTACTTTTCTTACTAACATAGGAGTAAGAATTTAAATCTCAGTGATCTGCTCATGAGCAATGCAAGCAATGTTCACAAAGATCCCACTTTTATTTTATCTTATGTATGTTCTTATCTTCTTTAGATTCTCATCCCACACCTAATTAACATGGAATCAGAGAACTTCCATTTAAAGTGACTACTTATTTAATATCTGTCCCCAATAGCTAATCAAAAATGATATGACTCACTTTGTTTTTCCATCTACACAGCAAAGGTTTTTTTTTCAAAAGACACAGGCAGTTGATATAATTGACACTTTGGTAAATGAAGAAATTAATGAAATACAAAAAAAAAAAACATAACAAAAAAAACCCAACAACAACAACCCACAGACAAAAATGTGAAGCGGGAGAATATTTGACAGTAAGTGTAAATTAGGACAGAAAGGATAACAGTATCTATAATTAATAACTGAAGAGGAAACAAACTAAGATAAAGTACAGAGAGTAAGCAAGAGGCAGAGGTGACCATCGATCCTCCTCAGTTTCTTGAAAAGAGAGTAGAAAATATTTTATACATATGAGGAAGGTCTTTAACAAACCTTGAAACATTGATCATTGGGGATGTGAATTACTCTGACACTGATTCTTGTGGAAGGTGCACATTCCTCAGGTATTAAAATGTTCACTTTAAGAGTTTTTGAGCAGTTTACAAAACCAGAGTTTTTTATGGAGGAGGGTTTAGGAAATAACTCAAATTGTAGGAGTGTATAGAAGCTGATCAACATATTAGATGTTCTGATTTAACTCTCAGCTTTTAACAGTATGTATGACAAATACACACTTTTTATAAATTTTCCAAAAGGTACATTTAAGAAATATTCACTTAGATGAAGAATTCTGGTTAGAAATGAACATTAATCTGAAAAAAAATGATCTGCTTATTTCATTTACAGATGATTCAATGCATACTCTTATAAAGAACATCTAAATACTGTATCTGAGAACAATATAGCTAGGGAAACATAAAGAGCAATATCAATGATACATATGTGCTATATTGTAAAAGGAAAAAAAGTTCTGCTAGGAATGGGAGGGTTATGGAATCAGCCATAGCAATTAAACATAATGAAAGAACAAGGAATTAATGAACATCAGTGTTCACAGATCAAATAATAATTAGGACCAGATTCTGTTTCCCTTACAGAGTTCAAGACCAACTGGATTTCTTATGGACGAAGAGGCTACGCAACATGAGTAAGGGAATCCAAATCTATCTCTTAGAAATTTTCTAGGAATAATTATATGTATTAAATTGAAAAGATGAAATATGGTACAATATTTCTCATTTCAGGGCATAGTCCTTCACTTGTTGAAGTCAAATCAATTAATGTACTGTGACTACTTGGGAGTAGGGTGGGAGGGAGAAATACTTTTCCATGGTGTATGTATGAAAGCATAACCTATTCTTGTAAATCAAGAAATGGAAACATTCACAAAACACATTAATACCCAGCCTTTATGTGTATACTGTGCATCTAGTGTCAGATAACACTGACAGATATAATTTAAGTTCTGTTTTGAAACCTTTTTTTTGGTAGAAGTTTGTTTGGGTATTCTTGTTGAAGAGCATATAAAGACATGATCCAGCAATTCCCCCAGAAAAAGGTTGTTTACATAAATATATTAGGTGAACAAATATATATAACAGTGGCCTTTAAAAAGTCATACATTACAGTGGAGTACAATTGCTTTATCCTCTTACTCAGAAAAGTGCTCTTTCTTTATGCTAATAGTAAAATTGCACTGTATTAAAAAAGAATTTGTCCTTGACAGCATTTCATTTGTTTTCTATAACTGATTTGTGGAAATGCATTTTAAAAAAATAGTTAATCCTGGAACACGTGGTTAAAATATCTGCAGATTCTGCAGCTTTATCTTCTACATATGTGTAAAGAGCTCTTTTGTGAGTGCAAAATGAGACTCCATTAAGCCAGCAGAATGTTTCAAAATAGCATTAAAGTCTTTACTTTAAATTACCCAAAAGAAAGAACATGTATAGTTAAAACAAATATCCATTGATTTTCAGTGTTCTTCTAAAATGTAAATGGAAAAGGTAAAATGGCACAAGAATAATTCTGGTGCTCGTGATCAGGGTATATATTACTGGTATCATGGAATCATGCTGGGAAACATTGACTCCTATGATCAGATGAAGTGTGACCTCAGGTTGTAGGCATGAGATGCTTAATGCAGAAACTACTTTAGTCTTCATAAAATCAAAACTTCCCTAAAAATAACTGACTCTTACTACAGTTTATTATTTTTAACCATCTAAAAAAAGCATATAAATACAAGGTGCCTCCCTCCAGGAGCTTTCCTTAGGATTTATGGGGGCGTTTGCAGTATTATTAAACTGGTGCCCCTATGCCCAACAGGAGCCCAGGCTCACAGCCAGGAGGGGAAGGAAGGAAGGAGGCAGCAAAGGATATCAAATGCTCTGGCCCTCCTCACGATGGCGGAGAGTCATAATTCCCTGTACAGGTCCCCGTACCCTCTCCCTCACACAGAATGTGAGGCGTTGGCACTTTTAGCTCTGTGAATACAGCTCCTGCTTAAGGAGACTGCAGTATGCACTGGGAATCATAACATTAAAAAACCAGTAGGCGAATACTTCAATCTCCCTGGTCACTCAGACCTAAAAGTGGCAATTCTTCAATCAAAAAAACCCTTCAAAAACAGACTTGGTTCTGAAGTATCATGTTGGAAATTAATTTGCAAACTGGACACCGTCAGATTAGGCCTGAATAAAGACTGGGAGTCATTAGGTCATTACAAAACCTAAACCTAATTTCCCCAGTACTAATTTCCCATTACTGTTACTCAAACCTTCTTGTCAACTGTCTGAAATGGGCCACTCTCATTACCACTTCAAAAGTTATTTTTCCTCCCTTGGTATCCTGTTGTTAATTGAATTGTCTCATTAGACTGACCTCACACTTGGTAAAGCAACTTATATCTGTTCATGTATTTATACCTGCTTCTGTATTTTCCACTCCATACATCTGATGAAGTGGGTTCTAGCCCATGAAAGCTTATGCCCAAATAAATTTGTTAGTCTCTAAGGTGCCACAAGGACTCCTCCCTGTTTTTCCTCTGAAGGAAGACTCATCAGGCTGCAGCAGCTAGCTGTGAGAGTCTGCAGGAAGGATCAGAACAGAGATAGGAAGGGGCGGGAGGGTGGACACTAAGACTCAGGGTGCCCCAAATTTCCAGGTGCCCTAAGCAGATGTGTATGCTGCGTATGCCTAAGAATGGCCCTGCCTCCCTCCTCCAAAGAGTTTGCAATCAAAGTTTTAAAATGAGGTGGGAGGATAAGGGTGACATGCAATAGTAATGGGGAAAGGACAAAAGTGAGGGCTATGTGTATGAGAGAGAAAGTGCATATGCAAGAGGCAGAATGCCGCTGCCCGCATTCTCTAGACATACTGGAGTGTGGAGACCTAAGACTTCGGGATATCTGTAGAATGGCACTGTAGGAGTAGAGGTGAGAGACAATGGAGGCTTTGATAAGGAACAGCAGAAAAGTAGAAGTGGGTTGAAGGTAGTGAGTCATTGCAAATCTGTCTGTCACCAACTCAACAAAATTGCCATCAGTGATGTAGGAGAAGGAAAATTCAGGGCCACAGGTGACATCAGGTAAATCTCGGGATTGTTATGTGTGTCTGTTCCCCCTGTTCTATGATTAACTGAAGCAAAATAGTAAACAGAAGTCTGTCCCTGATATCACTGGTGAACTTTTCTGAATCAAGCTTTGTAATATAGAACTAGATTCCATTTACATACTGATTCAAATGAATTATCTTATGTGTATAATTCAGTATGGTGGGAATCACAACTCCCTCTTCCTCAGATCAAAGAACATTTAATTTTATACTCAACACAAAGATCTACAGTGCATTGTTTATAGTATGTTTAAGTTACTTTCCTTACAGTAAAACTTTAAGTACATGACTTTCTATAAAACTTATAATTCCAACATTCAGCTTACATTATCAGTAAAACTATTTCATTTCCACAAGCTTGAAATTTTTTTTACCTTGAGTATACTGTTTCAAAATCCATTACCTCTCCTACAATTGCTCAAAAATAATTTCACTATGATTGTATTATATCAAACCTTTGGATATTGCAGTCCATATAATAGACAAACATTTATTTCTTTAGCACCAATTTAAAGAGAAAAAATCTTTCCCTTGATTATACTAGAACAAAGCCTTAATAACCTGTTTACTTATGATGTGAAAAGTTTTATGTGTACCATTTTCGATGTTTAATATGACATTCTTTCTATTTGTAGAGGTAGGTGTCCTAAAGTAACAATTCTTATCCTAAAGTAGCCTCATATCCTGTGTTACGTGAGGAAAAGGGCACCTAAATCCCACAATTGTCAAGCATTATCAACACGTACAGTTATACTAAAAGACCTCTTGGACCCCACTAGAGAAATCCTCCCAGTATTACAGTGAAACATTGGTAATTACTCTTTGAATAAAGTCCTGCAAACAGTTTTGCACCCAATTTATAATAATTTCATCTATCAATGTTTCCCTAGTGTTTTTTTATTTTTTATTTTAATGTCTTGGGTGATTGTTAAAAGCCTTACAAAAATCAAGATGTGTCATAACTACTCCCTCCCCACCTCACCCCCTCACACCTAACTAGGCAAATAATCCTGTCAATGAAGGGAATTAGGTTGGATTGGCATGATTTGTTCTCGACAATTCCATATTGGCTAATATTTATCACCCTGTTATCTCTAGATCAGTGGTGGACAACCTGCGGCCTATTAGGGTAATCTACTGGCAGGCCGTGAGACAGTTTGTTTGCTGCGGCCACTGGGAACTGTGGGCTGCCATGCCTGCGGACAGTCAATCTAAACAAACTGTCTCGTGGTCTGCCAACTGATTACCCTGATGGGCTGCATGTGGGTTACAGGTTGCCCACCACTGCTCTTTGTGCTTAAATTATTAAGCAATCAATGTTTATTCCAGTATCTTTCCGGGTATTGAGATTAGTCTAACTGGTCTATGATTTCCCAGTCCTCTTTGTTCCCCTTTATAAAGATAGTAACTGTTTGCCCTTCCCCAGTCCTTTGGGACCTCACTTTTCCTCCATAAATTCTCAAAGATGATTGCTAACAATTCAGAGATTGTTTGGCTAGTTTCTTAAGCACCTTTGGATGAATTTTATCAGATCCTGACAAGCTGAATGCATCTAACTTATGTAAATATTCTTTAATTCTTTCACTATTTTGTCTTGTTATTCAATTTAGTTGGGTCAAGGATCTGGGCACAACTAATCTTCATAGTGAAGACTCAGGCAAAATAGGCATTAAATATATCAGCCCATTATTCTCGCTCCTCTCTGATTAGGTAGAGGACCTACAATTTACTTTGTCTTTCACCTGCTCCTAATGTATTTACAGAAACTCCTCATTGCCTTTTATGTGCCTTTCCAGTTTTAACTAATATTCTGCCTTTGCCTTCCTGTTTTTGTCCTTATATATTTGTGATATTCTCTTGTACTCCTATTTAGCAATTTTCCCCATGTTTTCCACTTCTTTTTGTAGGATTCCTTTTTTTTATTATTTTTCAGGTCATTAAAGATGCAGCCATGTTGGCCTCTTACTATTATCTTTTTTTTCTCAGTGGGAGAATTTGGTGTTGTCTCTTTGAGAAACTGCCAGCTCTCCTGAATTTGTTTTTCCCTTGGATTTTCTTCCCATGAGTCTTTACCCACTAGTTCTCTGAGTCTGTTAATGTTTGGGTTTTTTTAAGTCAATTTTCCTTACTGTGCTGCTTTCACTCATTCTTTTCCTTAGAATCATGAAATGATGATTTTATGACCACTCTCACCCAAATTGACTTCCTCCTTTAGATTTGCAACCAATTCTTGCCTCGTCGAATCTAAATTGGTTGCCCTCTTCTTTTCTTCCTCCACATTCTGAAACAAGAAGTTATCCCCCATACATTCCAAATACTTACAGCAAAACACGAAGTATCCAGTATTACTTCTTCCAACAGATGTCTGGGTAGCTGAAATCCTTCATTACTACCAGGTCTTGTATTTTTTGGCTATATCTGTTGTTCTAGAAATGCTTTACCATCTGCTCCTGATTTGGTAGTTTATAGTAGACCTCTGCCATGATATCATCCCTGTCTTCATTTTCCTCCCTCTTTTATCTTTGCTCTGAAACTTTCAACTGGTCTGCCACTGTAAGGGCTAAATAGATCTCCCTGTTTCTGAAAGAGACCACTTAGACTCTTTGCCTTAAAGTTCTTTAAAAACATCTGAGTGAATCAGAACAACAGGACAGTGGGTCCTTTGTGAATGGAAATTAGTGACAGAAGAGGTGTATAGCCCTGGGAGCTTAAAAGAATTTTCACCTCAGTATTAACAAAAGCAGCAGATGGGTAGCTTCCTAGAGACTGCACATTTCTGGAGGGGAAATGAAATGTTACAACATTCTACCATTGCACTGGAGCAGATAATTAGGCAATTAGAACTATTAAGAGCTGACAAAGAACAAGGTTTTGATGAACTTCCTAGTTAGGTTGTGGTAACAGCTGTGATGATCCAGGTAGAGGCTACTGAGCACAGACTTGAGACTAACTGACGTACTAAGTGAATATACACCTCTGGGCTGTGTTGGCTAGGCATCATTACTTTTCCCCTTCAGCATCAATGGCTGGTTTTGTCTCAAGGATCAAGGCAAAGCTGATTTCCTCTCATAATATCTCCCCATCCTCCTTACTCCACACAGTTTTGTCTCAGATTATTTGGAATTAATTACCCTTTTGCATCCAGCATTCTCTCCCCTTTGGATGGCTATTAATTTTCTCAGTGTCTCTTGGAGACAGGAACATTTTTACAGTTACTAGGGGAGCACTGTTCCTTCCTTTTAATGGTGAGGTTGATTATTCACTAAAAGTATTGAATTTTCCATTTCTTGAGGTCATTAGCCTGTTGAACATAGAGAGAAGCCCAACTTAAAAGTTCAGAACTGTGGTGTTTCCCATTGTGGGTACCAGTTGGATCAATTTAAGATAGATGTATGCTCTGAGACCAAGCATTAGTGCTCCTTCTGTTTTCATGATGAATAATTTTAAGACAACTTGACCCATCATTGTGTTTAGCTTATGCAATGCAGAGTGCTTATATTTTGGTCATGCCGGGAGATATAATTATATTTCGGCCATCTGGGAGATAGAATCCCTCCAGCATATCCTAGGTTGGCTTTGGGTCTTCTGCCGAGTAGAACATGCACAGTAGAGTTCCAATAGAAGCCTCCCAGCAACATCCTTGTCAGGTCTCCGTACCACCTCAACTGGCCCCTCTCAAACTGGAGGAGTAGCAGCTCTACTCAGGGACTCTCCTGAATAGCCAATAGCTCACATAGATTACAAGCAATTGCTGCCTGGTGAACATAAGAGATTTTGAGATCTTTTACTGCCCATGCCATTCAGTGGGTATTACATCAGCTGGTCCACCATCAGACATTTTCAATGTAACCTGGATACATTTCTCCCCAATGCTAATCTCTGAGTTCTTGATCCAGATGGACTGCTTCTACTTATGTTTAAATGATGTATAAGCAACACCTTTCTAAAAGGCCATCATCCAAACTAAAACCAGCATTTTACAAAGATAACTGTCTATATATTTAAATAACTGTCTATTTATGGAACAATTCGTTGAAATTTTCACCATTGGGCAGGGAATTAAGCCAGACATACTGAACTGCTTATGAAAAATCTCTTCTGTCTGGTTCCTTCACAATAAAATTCCATGGCTGATGCTGCAAATGCTTTAAAAAAAATGTCTTGAGGCAAGCAGTCTCATTGGAACAGAGATCTGGGTAAAGATTCCTGATGCAAGTAAAGTGTTTGCAGGATTAAGTCCTAATTTCCTAAATAGGTTTTAGGCTGCATAAAATACAATATGCTTGGCTTTTGGTGAAGTATCTGCTGCTTTCCTTTCTTTCATTATATTTGTAAGCCTGTGATGTCATGTAATCCTCCTGATCCTTCTTTTTTTCTCTTCTTTATTTCTTTAGTGCCTTCATTCCCAGTCTTTGAGGTTTAGCCTTTCCCACAATATATCACAGTAATACATGTACCTAGGTACTGTGATGGGCACAGTGTTTTTATATGCTGTGAGAATATAAGGAATAATCAGTCATCATGTTGCATCCTTTTTATTTTCGTACAGCTTTTCTTATTAAAAGCAAATCACAGTTCAGATGTTTCAAATTTCTATGGGGATGATTGTTTTCCACTAACATGCTTTCAATGTTAAAAGACAAGGTGTTGTTGATGAATTATTTCTTCCAAAATCAATGCAAAAACTATTCATTTTATAATTATATAACTAATACTGTGCTCCTATACTATGAAGTAACTTGTGTTAATATGTAGTACCCAAAAGACATGCCAGTATCATTGCATAAGCCATTATACCATGGAATCTCTTTTATTCTAATTAAAGCTGTAAAATAATCATGAGGAGGACTTTTAAACTAGTTGTCTCGCTGTTATTATACCATGTTCATATAAAGGAAAGAAAATAACTTCAGTGGTAAGAAATTTTCTTTAAATTGCAATGCGAAAGTCATAAAGAATATTCTCCAGAAGAGGGTTGCAGGGGTTTTAAGCTGACGTTAATGTTGTGACCACATATCACTGCCATGTTGTCTTTGTATCCTTCCTAATCATTAGTGTTTAAATGCTCAAAGTCCATTTCTGGAAGATCAGGACATGACGAGTTAAGAACATTCATTACAATTAAATATATATATATACTCCAAACCTAAAAGACCAGGAAATGCAGAGTTGGGGTGACACATTTCCCCATCCAAAATAGCTCAATATAAACTTGAAATAGCAGTACCTATTAATTCTATTTTAATACCAATATGTATACATTACCCTTAGTTCCTTATGAGGGGTCCTACACTACATCAGTTACTGTTTGTGTTTGGACAAAATAAGGACAGGGCCAAATCTTTGTTCATACTCCAGACCAATGATGAATCTTCTCTTGAATAAATCCACACCTGTCTAATCTCAGTCTTTCATGGGTTCCTCCTTCCCACTCCAATCTCTTCTTCTCCTTCTACCCACCCTCCACCTTCCCTCCACTATGCTGCCTTTCTTGACGAGGGCCACGACAGCAGCAGGGAAAGTAGGGAGGACCAGATCTCATTTTCCTCCAACAGGCTCCAGCTCCTCCTGGGGGATTCCCCAGCATTCCCAGGCCAGCTGGGACATATAATCCCTCCAGCATGTCCTGAGTTGGCTTTGGGGCTTCTGCCCGGTAGCACATGCCCAGTAGAATTCCAAGAGAAGCCTCCATACCACCTCAGTTGGCTCCTCTCAATCTGGAAGAGTAGCAGTTCTACTTAGAGGTTCTCCCAAATTGCCAAGCTTCTCACCCTATTGTGGAGAGTGAGTCCAGCCACCCTGCAGATAAACCTCTTTTCTGCTGTGTGTACCCACAATCTAGTCCTTTCAGTCATTACCCAAAGTTAAGATGGGGACAGCGTGACCTGTAAACCATGAGCTTTGTCCAAGAACTCAGCTCCGACTTCACCAACATGGATTAGTACCATTCCCGCATCACTGCATTCATTGCATCAATCCATTAGTTGATCTCACACTTCTGTTTGCCATCATTTGTGAACAAGACCCCTTGACACTTGAACTCTTCCACTAAGGTTAACTGCAGCTTCTCCCCTGACCTGGAGAGAGCCATCCACTTTCTTCTGGTAGAGTGCCATGAACTCTGATTTGGAGGTGTTGATTCTCATCCCAGCCACTTCACACTCAATAGCGAAATATTCAAGCGCGTTTCAGAGATCAAAGTCTGAAAAAGCAAGAAGGACAACATTTGCAAAAAGCAGCAATGCCACCTCAGAGTCCCCGTACCAGATGCACTCCACAGCACAGCTGTGCCTTGATATCCTATCCATGAAAATCACAAAGAGGAGTGAAGACAAGACACACATTTGATAGAGTCCAATGCCAAGAATATGAACAAAACTCTCAATCCAAGAATAGAGGGATCGAATAGCACACACAAGTGGCATCGGCACCTCATACTCCTGCAGCACTTCCCACAAGACATCTTCAGGCCTACAAAACAAAGGTAGATCAGATTAGCAAACTTCCATGACCCCTCGAGTATCTCTGAGAAAGCAAAGGGCTGATCTGTTGTTCCCTGACCAGGATGGACTCTGCATTGTTTCTCCTGAGTCTGAGGTTCAGCTAATGGGCATAACCTTCTCTCCAGCACCTTGGCATAGGCTTTTCCAAGGAGGCTGGGGAGTGTGATCCCCCTAGATTTGGAACATATCCTCTGGTCTCCTTTCTTACAGAATGGGACCATCACAGTCTATAGATACCGCACCTGCTTTCCACGCAACATTGAAGAGGCACATTAAGCATGAGACCCCAACATTGTTCAGTGCTTTCAACATCTCTGGGTGAATCTCATTCACCCATGCTGCCTTACCAATATGAAAGCACAAAAATAACCAAATGAACCTTGCCTGGACTAGGGATACCAGGATCTACCCCTGAGGATGGTGTCAGGTATCCCATTTGGTGGTCAGGCTACCTATGTAACCTGACTTGACCCATCCCAAAAAGGTGACATGGACCTGTGTCATGGGCTCACCCCTTGTAAGGCGAAGGGTGAGGGTTGGATGTGATGCCAGAATGGCAGCAGCAGGGACTCACCCTGATGAACTGGTCCTCCACAGTGGAAACTGGCTCTAGGGACATGAAACTGACTTTGCTGGGGGGAAAGGAGCCAGACTTTGTGGAAGAAGTGTAAAGGTACCAACTAGATGTAGTCAGTCTCACCTCCACACATCGAATTGGCTCTGGATACTCCAATCTATTTTATCTGCTCAAAACATTTCCTAGTTTAGTCTTTAACATCTTCTACTACAGTCTTTTCATTGGGGGCCAAGCAGATCTGCCAGTTTCCCAAAATGTACCAAATAGGTTTACTGTAACCTGAAACTTTCCTTCAATTGCACACCTCTGCTGAGTTGCAAATTTTATATATTTTATGTGCTTTTTTTATGAATGTTACTGTTATGCTGAATGTCTGTTTTGGTCCCCAATCCTGCAAGGACTGATGCATGACCCATAGAATTCAACTCGGGTGTCCACATATTTTATAGGATTGTGGCCTATGTCATCCAATAAAGTTTTGCAAAATTATCAGGTTTCTCTTGTTGTGGTTGCCAATTTGTTAAGGGAAGAAAACAAAAAAAAGTGCTAAAAATTATTAAACAAGTAAATAGTCAACAAATGCAGGTTTTAATTTACTTATAAATCAGTTTCACAGGAAAACCAATACTTACCCCTATTCAATGTGGTAGGGAGGGAGGGAGCTTCTTAATGTGGAATAGTACCCTTTCATCTCTGTGTTGCCTATTAGAATTGCAAAATCTTCAAGTTAAGGACCTAATCTTCTTCATTTAATTTTTATCTATAATGTGCCTAAGTTACTCTTGATGCTATATAAACATTTATAATGGTTAATATAAATCACCATTCTGGCTTTTCAAACAACTATTGGACAGCAGGATTTGTCTAAACATAATATTTTCAGTCATCCTAATACCTATATTATGTTGCCCTGTGTTTCCATTGTTCAGTTATCTCTAATTATACTTCTGTAAGTAAATTTGAGTATAAAAATGTCAGGGGAAAACATCCATACTAAATCAGATCATGGTAATATTCATCTGCGTTTTAATGCACTGACATCAAACAAGCTAAACTGCTACTAAGGGTCAGATAAATCATTGAAGCATTTAATGCTGGCATAAGTTTCTCTTTTTACATTAATATTTGTCCAAATCGAGAATGGAATTCTTTCATATCTTCACAGATCTCAGTTTTTGCTTCTCTGCTTTCCCTCTATGCATGGATCTGCATGATATATTAGGAAAACAATATATTGGAAATGAGATTCGCTGTGTAGATCTGAGAACAGAACTTTGTCCAACATAAACTGTGTGTATTGTATTATTGCCATTTTCCAGCTGGGGGGAGAAGGGGTGTGAGCACTGTCCTGTAATGTTGTAGTGGGGTTTTGAGTTCAACACAACTGTTATTATGAGTTCCTCTCCTGCAAAAGACACACTAACAAAGTAAATAAAACTCCATGGGGAAAATAAGCCTCAATATTTGATTAACAAATTCATAGATTTCAAGGCCAGAAAACACCCTTACATAATCTATTCTGATCTCCTTTATACATGTTTTACACCGTTACCCCCATATTGAGCCCATTAACTTGAGTTTGATAAAAGGATACCTTGCAGGAAGGCATCCAGTCTTGATCCAACGATTTCAAGAGATGGAAAAGTCACTACTTCTCTTGGTGGTTTATTCTAGTGAATAATCAGCCTGTTAAAATTACTTTGCCTTATTTCTAATTTGCATTTGTCTGGCTTCAGCTTCTTGCTGTTGATTCTTCTATCTTTTTCTGCTAGATTAAAGAGTATTTTACTACAGAGTGTTTCTCCCTATTAGTTACTAGAGCTGTGAGGGGAATAAAATCAGTTTGAAGAGAATTCCAGTCATTTGAAATATGATTTTGTTCTGATTCAGAATGAAAACAAAAAAAATGCAAAGTTCTCTGGCAAAATGGAATGGAGCCCTGGATCAGGGCAGTCTGCCTGGTGGGCTGTCCCAGAGCCACCAACCTTGGAGTTCCCAACTCCAAGTCAACCTGGTAGGCAAACTGCTGCAGAGTTTGCCAAGTGAGCTGGCAGGAAACTGGGCTCATTTCCAAAAGAAATCTTCCTGGCAATCAGAGTTCCACTAGACGCTTCCAATGGACATAGGCACTTAGCTAAAATCAGATAATCTCTGAGAAATATTTAGTTTTTGACAAACTAGCAAATTTTGATTAAAAGTATTCTGAATAACTTTTGTGGCTCTTTTTGGTAACCCATCTAATTGTGCAACACATTTTTAAGAAGTATGGACACGAGAGCCACCAGCAGTATTCATCAATTTTGTATACCCATATGTTGGGGTTCACACCCCCTAGTCTTGGGCAACATGGTCCAATGGCCAGAATTGGTAGGCCTGCCCTGCAAGACTGCCCCAGCTGCAGGGCCAAGTGGGGCAGCACCCCAAAGCCTGTATCGGTGCCCCGGTTGCAGGGCAAG
>ML677365.1:7311609-7455315 GCA_007922305.1 Dermatemys mawii | reverse complement strand
GCGGGGCAGCACCCCAAAGCCTATGGGAGAGCCCCTAGTTGTAGGACAAGGCGGGGTAGTGGCCTAGGTAGGGGGGCCAGGCCCTGACCCTGGGCCCTAACAGTGGCTCAGCGATTTGCCACAGACTCAGCGGGGAGGTCCCACCGAAACACGCTGAGTCTCTTCAGGTTGGAGATACCACTCCCCCACCCACCCTGGGTCACTTCCTACCAGCTCCACCGTGGGGGTCGCCCAGGAGCCTCTGGATCCTCCGTGCACCTTCGGGCCAGTCGTCCCCTCCAGCGGCTCCCATCCCTGGGCTCCAGGCAGGTCCGGGTAGGCCTCTGACTCCGGCTCCTCCGGGTGCTGCGTCTGGTCCTCCACCGGAGCTCCCTAGGCGCGTCCTTCTCCCTCAGCAGCCAGCCCAGACTGAGCTGAGCTCCCAGCCTTTATACTGCTGGGGCACCTGGAGCATGCCCAGTACCTCGGGGGCGGGGCTTCCACTGCCAGAGCTACTGGCTTAACCCCTTCCTCCCTAGTGTGGGGTTGGCTAGCCCCGTCACACCATATTTCCAGAAACTTCTGCAGGACTGCTTTCAAAAAGTGGAAGGGAGAGGGTTGAACCAAAAATGTCTGAAAATTTAAAAAGTGGATTTTAACAAAATGAATCCCAGTGATAATTTTAACATGCTGATATTCTAAACAAGGAGAGTGGTGACACACTGGAGTGGGTTACCTAGGGAGGTGGTAGAATCTCCATCCTGAGAGTTTTTTTAAGGCCCGGCTTCACAAAACACTGGCCGGGATGTTTTAGTTGGTGTTGGTCCTGCTTTGAGCAGGGAGTTGGGCTAGATGACCTCCTAAGGTCTCTTCAAATCTTAATCTTCTATGATTCTATGAAAAAGCACTCTCAACCATGCTAAACCATCTGCATCCGCTTCACACCAATTCAACAGATATTCCAGGTTTCAGAGTGATGGATAGACAGACTGACAATCCTCTACTTTTTAAGTAGATACTATTGTTTTGGGTATTTTGTTAAATCCTTACCACTTTTTTCAGACTTTTGATTTCATGTATTTTTGCTAGTGTGATCATATTCAATAGCTTGGTAGAAAAAATACAAGTTATTCAGAGGTAAATCCTGTCATAGCCACAGCACAGAATTCCCCTGCATTTGAACCAATGTTAAGCTTTTGCGTGGACCAATCACTATGCATCATTTGTTAATTGCTGTCACATACTTCAGGGAATCAGATCTTCCCACTGTGGCAGAGCTGTTGGGCCACCTATCAGTTTACTGGGCAGGTCTGCGGGTTATTCAGCCACAGAACCCATTCCAATCCTAAATGAAATATGGCTCCTGCTCTGAACATGAGCAACATTTGCAATATTAGTTTCAATATTGTTGATACTTGATATATTCAGGGAAAAATCATACATTTGATTAATCTCCAGTCACTACACCATGTGAACTTAAACAGAGCTTAATCTTGACCTTGCTTATGGGACATTATTTCTTGAGCATCATCTGTATGCCCATCTGTATCACCAAAGAACATAGTGTTGTCTTCTTTTTTGACCCAAGAAGTTAGTCAAATTTGAGGGACTAGGGAATGTTCCAGTTGGAAGCAGAAATTGGAGTTTGGTCTTTTTGATGCAGTCTTCTTTCTTTACAAGGACCATGCAAAGTCCTGCTTCATCCTGTTGCTTCTACAGTCAAGAACAAAAAGAACCATTTTTTTAGCTTACAAGCCTCTAGCCATCTGGCCCAAAAGTCCTCTTTAGCTTTTCCCAGGATGTTCCTGTGCTCACGGGCTACTTCTTGGCTTGCTTTTTGTCTCTCTCTCTTTCTTCTTCTGTCCTTGGGTTCTGTGTGTTTTCTTCCCTTTACACTTTACATATAACAATACAAAGCAAAAAGCCTTTCCATCCTTCCAATCCAAAATTCCTGGGCAGGCTCTATTAGGCCTCATTTTATGGGCGGCCTGTTATCTGTACCACAACTAACTTATGTGAAGGGAATATTCACACCTCAATTTCAATGAGGCTTTAGCTCAACTCATACCAAGGTTTAACCAAACTCAGCATCTTAGCTAAGCTTTTGTCAGCTGGGAGTTGATCTCTGCAGGTCTTACAGCAAGGAGTAATTCATTTATAACGAACATAGCTTAGTTTCTATAGACCTACAGTAGGTCATCTAGAGCACAAAAGCTGCCAACTTATTTCAAATTATAATTGGACTGGATGGGGAGAGGAGCTTGGAGGTAAAAAATGAACTGAAATGAATTAACTGAAGTATAGTCTGACTGTGGACTATCATGCTTGTGGGAAATACTGCCTTCTGCCAAGTTTATTAAATAAATCACTCTCCAAGATTAAGATACAGTATCTGTTAGAACAAAAGTATGCTGTGCATATCTTTCTGAAGGAACATCTTGCATCCTGAAATATTTCTTCCACACATGCTTGAACCTGAAAGTTTTACTACCCTATAAGTTGTATTAAACTACTTTCCTTTCCATTAGAATGATACCTGACTGAAACCTATGATTTATATTGGTGTTCAATGTGCAATTTAAAAATATTGTTTAAGAAGTTTCTTTAAACAATCATTTCCATAATGATGATGTAGGCTCCTAAGGTGAAAAGATACTTTCGTGATGGGGATCCTGACACATAGATAAGAAGAAAGTGTGCATCTTCCTATGTTTTGACCAGCCCTTTGAAAATTATTCCATAGACTAGTCTGTACCATTCCCCTAGAAAGACAGTTCCATAATCAAGTAGACGGTTATGAAATACATCTTGATATTCAGTCTAAATTTCCATTTCTATCCCATTAGTCCATATTATTCCTCTTTGGATAGCACTAAAAATCTCCATCCTTTTTCGGTGTTTACATACCCCCCCATATCTTCAAATATTTGTAGTCATCCTGGTGCTTGATGATGCTTGTATTTCTCAGTCCTCCAGTAGCACGTCCTCACACTCCTAGCTCTTTACGTGCCTCTCCCTGACTGAAGTGAAGTCCTTTTTAAACCCAAGTGCCCTGATTAGTCATCCTGTCCTAATTGATTCTGGCAGCTTCTTCTTAATTGGCTCCAGGTGTCCTAATTATCCTGCCTGCTTTACCTATTTCCAGCAAGTTCCTGCTTGTTCTGGAACTGCCTCTGTTACCTTACCCAGGGAAAGAGATCTGCTTAATCTGGGATTAATATATCTGCCTTCTATCACTCTCTTGTCGCCATCTGGCCTGACCCTGCCACACCACAAAAACAATGAGAAGTCTGGTGGCACCTTAAAGACTAACACATTTATTTGGGCATAAGCTTTCATGAGTAAAAGATCTGTTAGTCTTTAAATTGCTATCGGACTCTTCCTTGAATATGCCTTAGTCACTCCAGTTGCCAGGAGAGCAGAAAGAAAAACATTTCAGCATGAGAACTAGAGGAGGTATTTAGAACTAGATGTATACTTTGGGCATGAAAACCTAGATACTCACTCCATGATAACATTAGGATTGGTTAAGTGTACAAATAGCCTTGACCTATTTATTCATGAGATAACACATGATCCTGCCAAATGCTGAGCTGTTCCTGTGAGGTCAGCATGAGTTGAAGGCACTCAACACTTTTCAGGATCAGACTTATAGTGTACAGTAGCAGATGTGAGCATAAATTAACTCCAGTTCAGAAAGTGAAACACAAGGTGAAAGAAATATGTGTTAGTCTAACACATCTACAGTAGCTAGCTCTCATAATTTCCATTGACGATGATGGAGCTTAGTGAATTGTGGATTCATATTCCACTGACACTCGCAGATGAACAGCATTTTAGTTTTACATGGCTTACCCAGTAGAGAAACACTGACTGTCCATTTCAAACAAAACTGCACAATGGCTATTTGTATAAAATTTAAAATACTTTCACCCCCTGAAGATGCAGATTTTCAATATCACAGGTGCATTTAGCAACATGATAGTTATCAGTAATCTATAAGTCTGTGCTTTATCTGAAGCATCAGATTTTGGAGATCACAAGTATTGGGCATTTAGATACCCTATCATAATGTTATTTTTTTTGTGCGTTATCAGTGTAGGTTCATTTCAATGTCATTCTCTTTTTACACCTAAAGCTATCAAGTATCAGAGTAAAAGGTAGAGTAGAAATGAGAATATCTTATAAACATATATATATATATGTTTATATATATATATATATATATATATATATATATATATATATATATATAAAGTCACCTATAACTCCACATGCATAACATGGAATCATAAGGAAGGGAGTGTTAAAATGATTTCATGCCCATGGAATAATTTATGGGCTATAGAATTTAAGGCTACAGAACCAAATACAGCTCAGGTGTAAGTAGGCACAATTCCATTAGATTCAAAGGATGAATCTGGGATGAATTTGGCCACTGGGGTCTATTCAGAAAAACACAAGCTGTATTACATGAAAAGAACAGAAAAAAGTTTGACCTACTTGCACAGCTATTGGTGATCTGTTAAAATGGCCATGCAAAACAAGTTATATGTTGCCCAGAGACCATGTCATGCTTTTACCATAACACCAGAGATCATGGTTACCTCTATGCCTTTCAATTATTTGTTCACTGTTATGAAAAATTGGTGGGTAACTCAGAATAATGCAAAAGTCACTTGTTAAGGAAATATAATAGCAGTTTTAAATGATTTTCCTAAGAACTGTGGCAAAAGCATTTATAACATTTTGTTAATGGAAAATTCATTCCCCAAAGATTACTCCCTTACCTGTGATTTATATTATGTGCTAGAGGAATGAAGTTCTGTAAGAGGTTTTTTATTTAAATACCAATATTGTAAATAAGATGCCAAAAGAAAGTTGCTGCTTTAAGCAATTCAGTTTATATATATTTTTTAAAAATAAATAAGTTTGCTGTCACTGTACTGTAATAGTTGATGATCCTTTTCTTCTCAGTGGCATTGGTAACACTCGTTGAAATTTTTCAAATTATAAGTGTGGGTTTTTGTTTTTATTTTTTAATTGGGTAGGTTTTTTTGTTGGCAACAGGGAAAATTAAGTGACAACTGTTTTATTCTTTAGAATTTTGCATTTACAAATACCTTGACTTTTTGTTCCTCTTGACAAATATTGGAATGAATCTAGAAGTTTTTCGCTCATCAAAACCCCACTTTTCCAAAAAAAGGGAAAAGATTGTTAACAATTCAGTTACCATTTTCAATAACGTTTTCAGTGTTAGGTTTTTGAAAAAAACAAAAAGTGGATCTATTTTGAATTCGTAAAACATGAACTACTAAATTTCAAACACCTATACAGATGCTCCCCGAGTTACACAAGCATTCTGTTCTGGAGCTCCTTGCATAAATTTGATTTTTGCATATGTCAGGAATATATCTCCAACCATTTAAAAAAAACCCCAAACCCTGCTATTTCTAGCTTATGGAACTTTGTCCATAAGCTTGAAATTGTGTAACTTGCATTTGCATAACTTGGAGAAAGTTTGAACATTTTTCAGATAGCTCTTGGCAATGCCAAACTTCAGGGTGCACAAAGTCCTGTTCTGTGCGATGTGCATCTTAAATTACTAGTCACCACGATGTGACACATTGACCAAATTAATGTTAATCATCCCACAGTGGGTTAACTGTGCATCAGTTAGTGGATAACTGATTATATTATTTTTTTAAAAAATAGATAGAACTGCAATCATGGGGAACTACCAAGAACCACACAGAAATACATAGCTAAGTTATATCTTGATATGATCTTTCTTCATTACCACGACTCTCCCTTCCCTTGTTTTATGTCATACTTCCAAGTTATGTCTTGCTGTGATTAGACTGTAAGATATTTATCTATGTTATACTCTGAGAGAAATCCTGACCTCAATATAGGTAAGGAAAGTTCACCATTGACTGAAATGGGGCTAGGATTTCATTTAAAATCCTATCCCCAGTAAAGTCAATGGCAAAACTCCAAATGGCTATTCAATAGGGTCAAGATTTTTCCCTATGTACTTGTAGAGCATGTGGCCCAATTGGATCCTGATCATGTTCAAGACCTCTAGGCACCATCACAAACATAACAAATGGTAATAATCTTAATACGGCTGTCAATCACAGTTAACTCAAGTGATTAACACAAAATAAATTAACTAGATTAAAATAATCTTGATTAATTACAGTTTTAATCACACTGTCAAACAATAATAGAATACCAATATCATTATTCTAAATATTTTTGGATGTTTTTCTACATTTTCAAATATATTGATTTTGATTGCAAAATAGCATACAATGTATACAGTGCACTCACTTTACATTATTTAGATTACAAATATTTGAGCTGTGAAAAACCCCAAAGAAATACTATTTTTCAGTTCACCTCATAAAAGCACTGTAGTACAATCTCTTTAGTGTGAAAGTGCAATTTACAAATGTAGAATTCTTTTTTCCACATAACTGCATTCAAAAACAAAACTTTTGTGCCTATAAATTAAATTCTTGTTCAGCCAATTGCTAAGACAAACACATTTGTTTACATTAACCAAAGATAATGCTGTCCATTTCTTATTTACAATGTCCCCTGAAAGTGAGAACAGATGTTTGCATGGTTCTGTTCTAGCCAGTGTTGCAAGGTATTTATGTGCCAGATATGCTAAACATTTGTATGCCCCTTCTTGCTTTGACTTGTAGATTATTTTTTTTACAGTGCAAATATTTGTAATCAAAAATAGAAAAAGTAAGTACTGTACACTTTGTATTCTGTGTTTTAATTGAAATCAATATATTTGAAAATGTAGAAAAACCTCCAGAAATATTTATAATTTAAATTTGTATTCTATTATTGTGTAACAGCGCATCTAAATCTGTGATTAATTATGACTATTTTTAATCTCATGATTAATTGCAATTATTTTTTTTTATTCACCAGCCCTAATTTTTAATTATGTTAATGTTGCAAATGTTTGAAAACTAGACAGTTGCAGTATTTTGACAGGAGATGGTATACCTATAGATACACAGTAGTTGTAAGGTAATTTTTAGGGTGGTGGTTTAGCAAAAGAAGTTTATTAACTGGAAGTAAATAAATGGAAACAATAGTTGTGGGTCAAAAAGTCATGGTGTAAGGTCTTGAAGAGCTACACAAGGAAGCTTGCACACCGCATATCATTATATTAGTATGTCTTGTCAAGAAGGAAGGAGGGGGACATGCAGTTGCTGCTGTTGGGACCTGATGGCATAAATAGTGAAAATTGCGTGATCTGAATGGGAGCTGTGTCAAGATGATTTGGAAGAGCCTACTTCTAACTAGTGGTGTGGGGGGGTGTACGCGAGTCAGTAGGGACCTTCGGGCCACTGGGGGCAGTGAGGAGCTACTGGCTCGCTTCCACACTGCGGCCCCACCTTCCGGTTACGGGGGAATTAGCGGCAGGAGGTGGAGCGTCCAGAGTTAGTAGTGCACCCCTCAGGCAGGGGAGCGCCCACAAAGTAAATAACGCGCCCCTCAGGCAGGGGAGCGCCCACAAGGTTAGTAGCGCGCCCCTCAGGCAGGGGAGCACTCGCTAGGGTTTCGGGTGTACCTCACAGGCGAGCGGGCACCAGCAGGAGTCAGGATCCTCGGTAGCAGGTGGTTCCGGGTCCCCGTCAGCATCCGCCTCAGCTGCCCATGGGTCACTGTCGGGCTCTGGCGGTACCTCGGGGTCCTCAGCTGCTAGCCACTGGGGTTCCCCTGCAGCGTCCGCCTCCGTCGGCCACAGGTCCCTGCAGGTCTCCAGGAGCTCCTTGGGGTACTCGGCAGCTGGCAAGTCTGGAAACCACAGGCTGTCCCCTAGATCAGGGCTCCCTGGCTTGGCAGCAGGGCAGGGAGGGAGCAGCCTGCGGTCTGCATCTGCCTCCTTCCCCGGTGCAACCCTGACTGAGCTACGGGCCCTGCCCTTTATACGTCCTGTCCCACCCTTCCGCTTCCTGGGGGCAGGGCCAGCTTGGTCAAGGCCCGCCCACTCCGGCTGCAAGAGGGTTTCTGTTCCCTCTAGCTCAGAG
Source organism: Dermatemys mawii (assembly GCA_007922305.1). Taxonomy (NCBI): domain Eukaryota; kingdom Metazoa; phylum Chordata; order Testudines; family Dermatemydidae; genus Dermatemys; species Dermatemys mawii. The sequence goes on along the minus strand of ML677365.1, from coordinate 7,447,273 downwards.
GGAGGCCACCCAGCCTCCCTACAGGGGGTTCAACAATTTTTTGAAAGCTTTATCTTCTGCAAAAGAGATGTTCACTTCTTTTGTTTTTCCATGAAAATAATGACATGTTGCAGTGTCTCACTCTGGAAACCCAGAGGACCTTTCAGAACAAGTGTGGCAAGTTAAGACTATTCCCAGCAAAGGGCAGGAAATGCTGTAACTGAAAAGGGTCATGACTTGTACTCATATTCTGCTAACCTTTTTGAAATTACACTAGGATTTTTTCTGCTTCCCTGGTTGTTTTCAGATTTCCAAGATTCTATCCCCACTAAAACAAAACAAAATCAAAATAACACCAAATTTCTTCCTCAGTGTTCAAGCCACACAGCAAGATTCCTTTTCAAATCTATGGCCTCAGGCAGAGTTGATGATATTTTACTATTTTCACCATTATTTCATTGTCAAAGGATAAAACCTGGTTTTCTTCCTTGATTGAAATTACTTAGTAACCTACTGGCGGTGGTCTGATAATTGTATTATCATTTATTTGCATTATAGCCACATGTACAGGTTCCAACTGTAGTGAGAGTGTCAAGGTGCAAACATTTAGTAAGAGTCCCTGCTACAAAGAGTATGGAATCTACAGACACCATATGCACAAACATGGGAAGGGGAAATAGAATCACAGCTTGGACAATGTCATACAGCAGAGCGATGGCAGAGCTGAGAACAGAATCCAGGTTTCCTGATTTCCAGTCTGATGCCTATCTACTTAATCACATTTCCTCTTATAAATTATGAATTTTAGATGCACTAATGTCCTTTCTGAGCAGCACTAGTTTGAGGAAATGTAAGCGATCTATCTTGGCTGAGATGGCAAGTATTCACTATTTTCAGCAACTGTTTGTTACTTATTTAAAGTCAATGCATGCTTTTGCCTGAGTAAGCAGGTCTGCAATGCTGTGTGTGCACACAGGTGTGTGAAATATGTAGGAAAAAAATGCTCCATGTTTTAGGTTCTTGTAGCTTGAGAATGGGTCCCATCAATCAAAAAATGAACTTTGTTGGGTTTTTTTCTTTTCTAAAGGAGAAATTAAAAATTAGTCCCTTTAAAGCTCTAGATTTTACCAAAGAAATCCAAATTGATGAACAGGTTTAGATCAGAAGATTCCCATCTTAATTCCAACATGCAAATTAAAAGTTATAAATCTTCTTTTCTAACATGAAGATGTTGCCTGACTCTCTTTTTCAATGACATGGGTACTTACCGTTTCTTTTACCATAGGACTTCAGGAAGATTTCCATCATTCTAACATTCTCTAGAAGGTCAGAATATTTCTGAAATGCAAAATGAACAAACCTAAGGGCCCAACTCTAATGCATATGTACTTAACTTTAATCTATGTGAATCCCATGACGAGGGACCTAGAAGAATGGAGCCCCTCTGCTCCCAGTATAGGGGAGAAAACAAAAACCTGCTATGGCCAACTTAATTTACCCAAAGGATAATATAGTATTGTTTACACATAAGTCTACCTACTACGTTTTGTTTTAATTGAATTTTGTTTTTGGTATTTAAGGTTGATGATAGATTATCACTATTGAACTAATGAAAGGGCAGAGAAATTGTGCAGGACATGCCCTGGGTCAGAGGATACCCAAACAAAAGCCATTCTTGGTAACAAAGCTTTGGCTTAACATTGAAAGTGAGGGAAAAGGTCTTTGCCTACCCTAGGGAGCAAGAATTCTGTCCACGATCATGTTCTAGTCTCTGTTCTCCACCTGGAGATTCTGTTGATAATAACTCATCTAAATTAATTAGCCTCTTAGAATTGGTATGACAACTTCCACCTTTTCATGTTTTCTATGTGTATATATATATATATATCTTACTCCTGTGTGTTTCATTCTATCCAATGAAGTGGGCTATAGCCTATGAAAGCTTATGCTGAAATAAATTTGTTAGTCTCTAAGGTGCCACAAATACTCCTGTTCTTTTTATGGATACAGACTAACACGCCTGCTACTCTGAGAATTATTAGACACATAGATAAATGTGACATATTATGGAAGAGTTTACATGGCTTTGGTGAGGCATGACTTCCCTTTACAAATCTATTAGGATTATTTGAGGGACTCAACAAGAATGTAGAGAAGAGTGATCCAGTAAATATAGTGTACTTGGATTTTCAGAAAGCTCTTGAAAAAGATCCCTCACTAAAGACTTTTTGGAAATTAAATAGCCGCAGGAGGGAAGATCCTCTCATGGATCAGTAACTAACTGAAAATCAGAAACAAAGGATAGGTATAAGTGGTCACTTTTCACAATGGAGAGAGGGGAATAGTGTTGTTCCTCAAGTATCTCTGCTCAGACCTGTGCTGTTCAACATTCATTAATTATCTGGGAAAGGGGGTGAACAGTGAAGTGGTGAAGTTAGCAGATAGCTACCTTGAATAATATTGAATTAAGTCCAAAGCAGATGGTGAAGAGTTAGAGGGATCTCACAAAACTGAGGGACTAGGCAACAAAATACAGATGAAGTTAAACATTGATAAGTGCAAAGTTATGCTCATTTGGGAAAAAAAATGAATGTCAATTTACTTACAGTGATGGGCTCTGAATGAACTATTACCAACCAAAAAAGCCATCTTGAAGTCACTGTGGATAGTTCTCTGAAAATATCTGCTCAATATACATCATCAATCAAAAAGCTAGCAGTATGTTAGGAACTATTAGGAAAAGGGTACAATGTAAGACAAAATATCATAGCTACCATCTAAATCCACGGTGCTCCCATACCTTGAATATTGTCCAATTCTGGTAGCTGTATGTCAGAGAATCTAGTGGAACTGGAAAAGGTTCAGAGAAGGGCACAAAGATGATCAAGGATATGGAACAACTTCCACACAAGAAAAGACCTAAAAAAAATTAGGGCTGTGCATTTTTGGAAAGAAATGAGAATGAGGGAATATTATTTTGTTAGATTTTTGTGGTGGAAAGGAGAGAGCAGTAGAAAGGAAAGAGCAGAGTAGAAAGGAGAGAGCAGATTTTTGTGGTGGAAAGGAGAGAGCAGTAGCTAGGGAGATGGGAATCCTGTGGGCCAACATCTCAGGGGAAAAACAACTGTAACAAGGAACAAGAAGACAGTGTCAGAGCAGAGGGAAGAAGGGAAAGCCCAGCTGACTGACATGTTGCAAAAGCAGGTGTTTTTACCAGATTTCCACCAATTTTGTCCAAGTGCCAGATCAGATTTCTAACCAGGACCACTGTCAGGGTTCCATACAAAAACCTGAATGTCAAGCCACATATGTGACAAATGCTTATGAACATGCATAAGTTTGACTTTGTGAGTAGTCCCATTGAAATCAAGGGAACCACTAACAATGTTGAAAGTTAAGCACAAGTGTGCATCTTTGCAAAATTGAAGTTTAATTTTTCAATTGTATGGCTCTGGATCCAGGCACAGGTAAGTCATCAAATCTGTTATCTTGTTACAAAAGATAAGAGATTACAAATTATAGGTGAGAGTGAATAAAAATCAACAGGACAACCTGAAGTGTATATTATATTAAAAATGGCCACAAAAAACATATCTTAAGGAAGGCATCCTGATTCTCCACAACTAGCCCAGGTTAGCTGTTCTCAGACTTAGAATTGTTTTCAAACATGCTGAGAAGCTTGTTCTATAAGTGGTCTGTCCTTCATTTTGAACACATCTCTTGGTTCAAAGAGCAGTTCAGGAAGGTAAACAAGAGAAAGGGAGCAGGATCTGAAGGAAGAGACAGGGATAGATGAGAGACAGCAAATGCTGACAATACAGCTTCAATCTAGCCTGTCTTCTGCTAAAGTGGGAAGGAAAATAGAAGAAACGAGAGAAAGGAATTAAAAATATTGGTCCACTTTCTAATTTCTAGATCACCTGAATATTTGTTATTGATAATTACTCATATTTAATAATATCATACATTTAATGTGGCTGTCCTTTTGCCTGGCGTGGTGTCCCGAGCACTGGACTATGTACCCTCCTTTTTCTCCCAGAATTGTGGAAGTGAGGTTGAGAGTGGGTGTTCTTTGCTGTTTATTGGTTTACTTTAGGATTTACTTTATTTTTAAAAACTTGTCTGTCCTCTGGGCTGGCATGGTCATGCAAGGTGGACAGGCCTCAATTTGTTGTAGCTTCTGCGAGTTTAATCCATGGCCATGGGTTACAGATTTTTGCCTCCAGACTCAGCGTCGAGTATACTCTACCTTTGGGGAAGTGGACTGGGTTTAAAAATGTGAGATACTCCTTCCCCAGGAGTAAGGCTGTTGTGTGTTTTGCCACACTTAGCCTTACCGAGCAGGTGGTTGTGGAGGGGACTGATGTGTGGGGTCAAATATTTGGATCAAATGTATTCAACGGTGGGCTATTGGAAATGCACTCTGTATTGTTCAGGATAGTTTTGAATTTGTATTTAGTAAGTCTTCCTCTAATAATGGATAACAAGTGCTGTAACAATCCAGCTAAGATTTGAAACTGATTTTTCAAACCTGAGTTTTAGATCACTAGCCATGATGCCTTATTTATTTTTGAGACTGTTTTAAGAAAATTAAAGCTGGAGTCTGATAAGGAAATCAGTACTTTAAGGAGAAGTATTAAAATCCAGTCATATAATTTGTGACTTAAAAAAAAAGAAGCCCTATTTGTGAAGGAATATTTTTTTTAAAAAACCCTCCTGAATAATTCCGTGATATTTCTCATGCAAATCTCTGACACAAATGGTTAGATTTTTCTTTTCTCAAATAAGCTTTTGATTTCTCAAAATAGCTGCTCAATTGCTCTTCTGTTATTAAAAAAAAGTGGTGAGCTTCTTTCTAATGGAGAGAATATTTCTGAAATGACGGTTCTTCTCTCCTTCCCCTCCCTCACCCAAAAAATTACTAATGAGGACTCAAAATGGGCAGTGCTTCTTTCTTGTCAGAATGTCACTTGGTAGAAGTCAGCTCAAGAGCAAATTGTCCCATTCCATGTTGATTTTACATATCATAAGAGGCTCTCTTGAGGCTACTAAGTAAACTAGTGCTAATTGCTAATGTGAATGACAATTCATGCTGTACCTTTTTTAATAGAAGGAAAATCTTATTTTCCCTTCTATTTTATTAAGCTTCTTATATTGTCTCAATCACCATGGTATCACAGCATGTCTTACTCTTATCCATTGTTACTTGGTCATTACAATACTGTAAAATCACGGACAGTTGTGTTGTTCCCTCTACTTTTCTAACTTATTAAACCTAAGATCTTTTTAAAATTGTTGTGCAGGGTTTTCCATTCAAATATGAAGAGAAAAATGTCAGTATTTAACATAACATCTTAGAAAATAAAGGGAATAAGAGAAATTAAGAACCTGACTTGGTTCTCATTTAAATTATAAAGAGCTGACAGAACCCTACCTCATAAAACATGATTGATAGATTGAGAGCACTCAAAGATAAGGCTGTTGGTTTGGCAAATGTATTAGAACAGGATTTTAAGTATTCATGGAAAACTTTGTTGGATCATTCACCATTAATATTTTTCAGTAATGGCTAGTGGTGCCGATTTAAACAAAGGCTTGAAAGAGGTGCAGTTTTTTTGTTGAAATTTCTTTATTTTTACAGTTTACCTTTATTTTAGAAAGATCATGACAACGTGGCAGGGAAAGGGAGTTTTTCTCCAAGTCCATCTCTCTTTATGTATTTTTCGGTTTCTTTTCTAGTGAATGCCTTGGCTTTGATCCTGACATCTGATCCTCACAAACCAAATCATGCACCTATACACAGTCCTACTGACTTCAGTGGACCCATGTAGATATAGGGGTTTGCCCAGATTAATCAAAATGCTGAATTGGAGCCTAAATGACTAAGTGTACAGAATAACTGGACAGGGTTCAGTTCTGAGTTCTGCTGTGTGACCATGCTAAGGAATAAGAGGACATAAACCACCCTTATCCCTTTGTGTGAGCTACCTACATCATCAGACCATGTGAAAAATTATTAGTGATGTTTTTATGTAGAATGGTGGAAGAAATGGAGCCACTGGAGGGGACAATGAATGGCCTCCCTAAGGGCAATATGCTAGAACCAGCCCCCTTCAATATACAGTAACTCCTCATTTAATGTCCTCTTGATTAATATTATGTTGCTGATCAATTAGAGAACATGCTCGTTTAGAGTTGCACAACTCTCCCTTATAGATGTTGTCAGCCACCTGCTTTGTCCACTGCTTGCAGAAAGAGCAGCTCATTGGAGCTAGCTGGTGGGGTCTTGGAACCAGGGTGAACCAGAACCCTCCTATCAGCTCCCTGCTCCTTTAAGTTGCCCGTGCAGCATCTGCCTTTCAGACTATCAATTGCCCAGCAGTTCAGCTGTCCCTCCTCTCACTGTTGTGTGCTGCTCCTGCCTTCTGCCTTGGACCTGCTCCCGCGAGCTTCCTGTTTGCTGTGCAAGTGGGGAGAAGAAGGGTGCTAATGTCAGGGTGTCCCACTACTGCCCCCTGCTCCTGTACCCATCTCCACAGAGTGGGGGAGGAAGGGGTACAGAACAAGGGCTCAGGATGGAGGGAGCTTGCTGGCAGCAGCTGCTGTCTCAACTTGCTGATCTATTTAAAAAGACAGTGTACTTAAAGTGGAATCAGCATAAAAGGGCAATATACATATCTCTATCTCACACACACACGGTGTGTGTCTCTGTCTCTGTCTGCCATACTGTCTCCCCTCCCTCCAAAAATTTCCCTGAAACCTAACTCCCCTAATGTACATTAATTCTTATGAGGAAGTTGGATTCACTTTAATGAAAAGTATCATTTTTCATGAACATAACTACAAAGTTAAATGAGGAGTTACTGTATATAGTAATGATAAGCCCATACAGACCAGTATGAGGAGCTTCATTTATGGAGGAGGACAGGAGAAGGAAGTCACCACTGTTTAGAACAGACTGATATGTGCATTGAGCAATCTCTCAGCTTATTACAGTAAGAACCTGCTTCATACCAATGCAACAACTCTTTGCCTATGCCATCAAAAAGCAAAGCGGAAACTAATTACCATCTGGGATGGAATCACACTGGCTAATCACTCGAACCCTCTTAACTTGGGGGTGACACTGGACTGAACACTTTCCTTCGAAGCACATGTAGGGAAAGATAAAAAGGGAAAGTTAGTGCCTACAACAACATCCTCTGAAAACTGGACTCCTCAAAGTGGTGAGCTAATCCCACTATTTTGTGAACCACTGCTATCACCTTGTGCTACTCTACAGCAGAGGTATGCATGTCCAGTGTGGGAACAATCTGTCCATGCTAAGAAACTAGACTCTACACAACAGTTGTTGTTTAATAACAGGATGTCTAAACCCAATACTAAAGGATAGCCTATATTTGCTGGCATTGCCCACCTGCTATTGGAAGTAAGGTAGCAAGCCGAAGAGAAGGATCACAGTAGATCTAAGGCATCCGTTATATGGTCAGATGGGAGTAACAAAATGCCTTAAATTGTGCAAGTTTTATTACCAGTGTTATGCTTTTGGATACGACAGTTGGCAAGGCACCACGGAGGTTATGGAATGAAAGTTTATGTGCAGGTGGACACACTGAAATCGGTCTGGAACCCCTGGAGGTGCTTCTCAGAGGGGTGAACACAGACTGGTCAACCTGATGATGCTTGAATCACCTGCAAACATAAATTGGTAGTTCAAAGACTACAGGATCAAATGGAGCTACTCTAATGACATGAATACATGTGAGCATGGTGATGTGAAGACCCTGGAGTTCCTGCTCATTTCCTGACTGCTTGGGAGACCTGTATGAAGGAGAACCTTACTACAGTAAGAGAAAGAGCCATCACTTGTGCACAGTTCTGGAAACAAAATATATACTTTGTGACAAGGACATGAGAAGATTATCAGACCTTACACAATGGGGAGATGATCTGCTACAGAGCTCGTATTCCTCCTCTCTTGCAAGTAAGTGAGTAATTCTTTGGAAGGGGCAGGGTGTGGGTGGAGTGTTGGTTCTGCCTCCAGTGCATCAGCCAGCAGTGCCGCACAAGTACAAAGGAGAAAGTAAACTGTGGTGGGTAAAGGTCTGGTATAGCTTATGTCTTCCAAGTGAACATCTGAGTTCACTTCCTGGATCACTGTAGCTACTTTAGCTGAATTTCAAGATGCCTCTCCAGCCCACAGTAAGCAGATACCTTTCAAGGAAGTGTGTTTATCAGAAGCTAACTTTGCAGGGATATTTCGTGTTTTGAGTGTATAATCTTGCAAGAATATTTAGAAAGTAAAGGGGGGGAAATGGAAATCCCGAAAACTGACAGTTAAGTTTATTCTTACAAGAAATGTTTGGAAGTATAGTGATTGACAGGTGGTAAGGTGCCCAAAGTACTTTAACTCTGCCACCCTTTGCATTCACAACCTTCCATCTTCTAGTCTTTCCGTCATTATTTTTTTAGATGCATTACTTTTGGATCAAGGCCATTTTCTAAGGATTTTAATTAGACAGTAAGCAGATGATATGTTGGGATGAAAATCAAGATTTGATGACCTGAGAGGTAAACATGAACCAAAAATTGTTGAAATAAATATTTTCCTTCAAGGGCATGCTCTTTTGAAATGTTGTCAATATACACAAGGTTATTTTTATATATACTTATGACCTGAAAGAGCTCCCAGTCTCCACTGCAAAACTGAACACAAAAATATTAAATATACAAATAAAACCTTTCTAAAAAGCTGAACTACTCCATCTGAAATATCTTGAATATCCCTAATTTATCCTTTAATTGCAAAAGGGCAATGGCTCTTAAAAAAATCACTAAAATTATAAAAGGCAGTGGAGTTCATGAAAAATGTTCCTTGTGTCTGATTAATAAGAAAAATTATAACTGCGGTGAAAACAATCAGGAAGTATTCACACGTTCACACACCTGCCATTATTATAGACCAGGGATCGGCAATCTTTGGCAAAGGGGAAAGCCGCTGGTGGGCCAGGATGGTTTGTTTACCTGTAGCGTCTGCAGGTTCAGCAGATCATAGCTCCCACTGGCTGCAGTTCACTTTTCCAGGCCAATGGGGACTGTTGGAAGTAACATGGGCCAATGGATGTGCTGGCCACTGCTTCCCCCTTTCATACAAAAGTGCCCTAAACCACTGAGCTATGGGATAGCCTGAAGTAGGATTCCCTTGGGCTGTCCCGTTGAAGATGTTTCAGTGTGGATAAATGTTTCTAAAAACCAAATAGAGCAGGCGGACCAGATCCTGGGCCACCCACTTCTGAGGTAAGTGCACTAACCACTAGCTTACACCATGATTCTCAAACTTGTGCACACACGCACACATACACACAAACACTTATTCACAGTGGAACAGTTTCCAGGAGAACAGTGTAAACAGAAAAGTAGTCATGGTTTTTGTCATTGGAGAAAGTGCATGATTGCAGCTAACATCTTAGTTTGCCCACCCCTGTTATAGTTGCTCAACTCTACAAGGAGAATTCACTTTTTGGACCTTAACCTAAACTAACTGTCCAGACTAAACATTGTTTTTGTTCCTTTGTTCAGAAGTGCCCTTAGATTTTTCTATTTTTAAAGATTGTTATAATCACTATATAATCGCTATAATCACTTTTTTGGCAAGGAGTTATTTTTAAGTTAAGGTCTCATTGCAGATTAGTAATACTTCACTTCTCATGAAGGAAAGTTGTTAACACAATCTTTATTCCAAAAATAATACGTCTTAATTTTTTTCCTTCCATCTTTTTTTTTCTCACATGAAAAATATTCTCAAACAAATTTTAAAAAGAATGTGCACCCCCCTCTGGTATACTTTTAATGTCAGGAGAGTTCTACAGATCAAAATTGAATGCAGTACCCAGTTCAGGATATCTCTAGCTCTGTTGATCTAACAGTCACCATTAATGTTTTTTTTTATAAAACTGACAAGACTTCAGCTATTAGATGGCTAAAGTTGGTACTTTTCAAAATCTTTTCAGAAACTTCTTTTCCTCTTGAATTTTTAAATTTAGCCAGATCATGGAAGTCTCCTGGATTCAAAGATAATATGAAAAGAGATGTCTGGTACCTCTCAGTCATGTTTTCACATCTTCACTAAGTGTTAAAAATTAAACAAACATGCATCATCAGTCCCTGACATTGGAAGGAGAGATCTACATATCAGCTATTGGGTGAGCATAGTATCTATAACAAACATTTTTCATCATTCATCCTTTGTTTCTCTCCCTGGTGACACAGCACTAGACATCCTATTGTGGTTGTCCATGGGCTCTCCTTTTAGCAAAGAGGAATAGGAAAATGTATTTTCACTGACACCAGCATTTCCTTTCTTCTAATGGGGAAGCCTACAGATCCAGCCCATCTGGCAGGGAGGCTGAAACTGCTATATTGTCCTCAATTTTCTTAAAACATTTTATATATATATATATATATATATATATATATAAAAATAAAATACACACATCTTCCTGTAGTTGGAGTGAAATCTGAAATTGCCCTGCAGTAGAAAGTGTTATATTAATTTCTTGAATCCAATAATTTGTTAAAAGTTTAAAGGAATTACATCTAGAACTGCTTCATTGAGCTATCTCAGATTGTCTGGATCTTCATGCATGCAGCCACTCCCAGCCTACCTTGAGTGAGAGGTCTGGGATCTGTCTCCAAACGATGCAACCCAGGCTAAGACACACTATAATCGATCTATGGACTTCCCTGCTAGAAGAAAGGAATATTTAATTACAATAAATATCCCTATTGGACTCAGTAAAATGGTGGGGAAGGAATCTACTTCTGAGAAAAAGGAGCTGTATCTCGTTATGTTTTCAAAAATCCACTATGAAATAGCATGATTAAGTTCCTGACTACTATTTTTATGTCAACTGCATTGTATTCATCAGTATTTCCAGCCTCTGGATAAAATAAAGCATGGCAGCAGGCAGAGAACTGAGATCTTTTAATCTTGAAAAGGCACTCAGGAGTACTCTAAACAACATTGAGACTATAAAGGCTTTTCTACACTTCAAATGCTTCAGTGTAGACACTTTTTACAGCATGAGGGACTTTCCTGTTGGCATAGATAATTCATCTCCCCAAAAGACTGTACTTAGGTCAAAGGAAGAATTATTCCATTGAACTATCACAGTTTCCCCTTGGGATTAGGTCAGCTTAATTATGTTGCTTAAGGGTGTAGCTGGGCCAAACTAACTTTTTTAGTGTAGACAAGGCCTAAGTAATATAGCTTAAATCTTTGTACTAGCTGTTTGGGGATGCAGTGGTTGTTATAAAAATCAGCATTTGTTGTTACTATGGAGTAGCGTGTCATATTACAACTCCCCCCCAATACTTAAAAAATCTATGGTTACTGTATGATCATGTTTGGTAAATGTTGACTTTATAGTGACTTTTCAATATATAGCCTTCCTGACTTCACCTTACTTCTTCCCTTCCCCTTTTTCCTTCCCCACAACTCCCCAAACTACAGTGGAACTTAAATACTTCAGGGATCTGATTCTGATTAATGATTTTTCACTTTATGGAAAAATTTAAAATGCATGAATATGCACAATTTAGGTGTACATAAAAATCTTTTTAAAGTCATTTGCAGTAAACTTCCACCCATACTAACAAGCTTCAGGAAAAATCATGAATGATAGATGAAGCTATATTTCTGCATTTATAAAAGTAGAAACCACACTGATCCAAAAATGCATCATAAAATTGTTATTTATTGAATAATAAAGTTTTATGCTCAAGGCTACAGACATAGTAGTAATTGTTCCTACCCAGATCTTCTGACTAAAATTAACTCTAAATACATGCAGAGAAACATACTTTACAGTTACAGACTACAGAAAGTGCTGGTTTTAATGTTATTTTTATAAATTATGTTGAAAATGCTCCGTGATGATTTTTCTGGTAATGAGTAGAACTGGTCAATTAAAAAAAAACATGTAGACAAATATTAAATTTTAAAACAAATACATTATTCAGCCAACTCTAGTGATGAGAACTGCAAAAGTGGAAGGGAGTATAAGGATATAGCAATATCATAATGTGAGCAAACTGGATCACTAAAGGATTCAGCAAAGAGAGGATTCCAGAACTTAAAGTGTAAGTGAGGTTAAAGGGATCAGATGGAAGAATGACCAAACCTCCTTAACCAAAAACATTTTACAGCAGTGTAAATTTACTTAACCTTTATGACAAAAGCCATTACAGTGATGACTAGTGCTAAGGATGCTCCAAATTTCAGCCTAAAAATTGAAGAAAACTAGTTTCAGGTTTCTCCTATATTGTCTTGCAGCACAATTCCAGGTATCAGCAGGAATAAGGGAGCTTACCTGAAAAGGAAGATTTTTTTTTTCCCTGAGGAAAAATTAATCTGTGATTAATGAGCATGAATGTTTCATGAAAAACAAAGGCTGGAAAAACTATGTACTTAAAAAAGGCTGCTATGATGATAATAAATTACAGATGTATATGAGCTGTGTACACACACACAATCAGGATGCAGAAAGTGCACAAACACCCCGACAAGCATACATATTCAGCATGGTGGGTCTTGAAAGAGTAGCACATGCATTCATGGGAAGACACTGTAGGAATTTAGGTAGTTGGGATAGATCATGCCAAATGGAATGGTTTCTAGATCAAACAACACAGTAGCATCCATAGTATAATTGCAGATTTTACTTGAAAATGTGCATCCTCTGTAATTACTTTTCAGTCCTTTTACAGATGTGGATGCTGAATCACTGTGGGCTAGATTGTGACTTGACTGTTTACCCACACAAGGGCATAACAATCCTCCTTGCAACTCTGTAGGCTACCCAGACACATGAGTGTTTGCATGTGCTCTGTGCCACTGCCGCCCTCCCAGGAGCAGGAGTGCAGGGAATATATGGAGAATTGCCTCCAACCCCTCTACGGGTCAGTATAGCTATGATGGCAAAAGTTGTGTCATAATTCAATGATAATATAGGAAGCAGCATATTATTACCCCTGTAGCAAGGAGGAAGCGAGGAAGGAAGTTTGGAAAGGGTGTCTGGGTTTAGGGTCTCCTTGGGGAGCACAGTCTACGTACCACCCCTTGCTCAGAGTTTTGTCAAGAATTAACCCAATTTCATATAATGACAATTGTGTCATTCTTTTAATATTTAAAAGAAGCCATGACCAGGTCAATTCAGTGGGTGTCACTCAGTCTTATACAAATCTCTTAGGGTACATCATCTAGACGCAATGAATCGATCGCTGAATGCACTCCGTTGACTCCAGATCTCCATCTCCGCAAAAGAAGGAAGCAGAGTCGACGGGGAAGTGGCAGTGGTCAAGTCGCTGCTGTGAAGACAGCCAGGTAAGTCGACCTAAGATACTTCAACTTCAGCTATGCTATTCATGTAGCTGAAGTTGTATATCTTAGGACAACCTCCCTCCCCAGTGTAGACCAGCCCTTAGTTTTGCAGGGAGTTGCTTCTAAATTAACAGTGAATTTCTTGTAATCAGCACCTAGGGTTCTGCTTGATATTTATTTAACCAAATCTATACCATTGTAATGTTCATCTGTTTGTAAAGTACAGGATTTGTGATTAATGTTTGTTAGAAAATCAGAACTCATTCATTTGCTCGTTATACAATAAGCATTGTTCAAAATGAACTATAATTTCTTGTCAGAGGAAATTAAAAAGATTCAGTGAAGAATAATCAGATCAGATCCCTGCTCAATTTATTTAAATACTTCATTATAATCTGATAATGCTGTTACAATTTTTTTACACCTTTAATCCAAATGTATTTAAGATTATGTAGGCTACAGCATTTTAGACCCAATTACTCTTACAGTTGTTGGGTTTCATTAAAAAAGGGAATTAAGACCCCAATTCAGCAAAGTACTTAAACACATATTTAACTTTACATGTTGAAGTCAATGAGACTTAATCACACATGCATTAAGCAAAGCACAAAGCACAAACCTGATTACTCACATGCCTAATGTTAAGCATGTGCTCAAGTGTTTTCCTGAAATAGGATGTCAGTGCTTATGAAACAAGGGAGAAGTCAAGCAGTTTCTTAAAAGGTGCCATTAAAAATAACATTAATTAAAAAAAAAACCTTTTGCTTCTGTTCTGACTTTAAAGGAATCTTATATCAACCCATCTTATTTGTAAATAAACAAAATCTCCAACCAGGAATGCAGTGTTTTTTTAATCTCTCAGCCCTCTGTATTGACCTGCAACACTTCTGTTTATCCGTTACTTTTAATTAAGGCTACAAGTCTGTTACAGAAGTCACAGATTCTGTGACTTTCCGGGACCTCTGGGACTTCTGCAACTGTAGTGCAGCTGACCCCAAGTCTGGTCAGCTGGGGCAGCCATGGGGCCCTCCGCACCTGCTGCTCCTCCGGCAGCCCCAGATAGCTTGATCTGGGGTCACCAGAGAAATCACGGTGTCTTGGAGCAGCCCCTCCTTCCTCCTGGAGCAGCTGTGGGGCCCCGGGCTGCATACCTTTCCTCAGCCTCTAGAGCAGCAGCACCCAGGAAGCCCCCAGAGCTCTTAAGATTTTGTCAGGGATATATAGTACAAATCATGGACAGGTCATGGGGCTGTGAATTTTTGTTTATTGCCCGTGACTTGTCCATGACTTTTACTAAAATACCCATGATTAAAACATAGGCTTACTTTTAATTATACCAATTTGCAGTGTACTGTAGTCTAATTTTTACTTGTGACCAGATTCAGGATTTGAATTCTAGGTCTCAAGAAGCAGAAAGCTGGTGCTCTAGCTCACAGTGCTTCCCAGTTCTATTTTTATATTTTAAGAATAAAAGTGGAAAGACCCACTCTAGAGATAAAAATATCTACACTTAGGAAGGCGTTCATTTGCGGGAAGAGTGTTCCTCTCCATTTGCCCCCTTGCAAAAACTGCATTTTTTACTGTCTTGGCTGGGCCTTCTGGAACTCACTGATGCTGCTTTTACAGCATGTTTTCCACATCTAGAAAGCCATTCACAGTGTCCCTACCAGGACTGAGCATACTCCCCTCATAGCCATTACTATGCTTGAAAGAGAGCTGAAACCAAGGAATTTAATACAAAGGCCAAATTTTCTGCTGGTATAACTCCACTGCAGACAATTGCATATCAGGAGAGAATTCTGGATTACTTGTGAGGTATGGCAGATCCCTAAAGTGGTCATTATGGTACACATTTTAAACAAGTGATAGGCACTAGATAATAAATTTGGGTTTGGATTCAGATCAAAATTTGAGCTTCTGAAAAGAAAAAAAATCAGGCTCACTCATACAGTGCAGTAAAAACTGATTTAACAAGTGTCTGACTAATTATTTTATTTGCGTTTTTAAAATATGGTCCCCACTGTTTTATACGGTGTTAAAAATTTGCAAATTAAGCATGTAGACAAGTATAGTGTAAAATAGGAATATTTCTTTCATAGCTCATTGTTTCAAATATTCATTTGTTTTAAAAGATAGACACACCTGATCTTGTGAATCATTTTTAATTGTGAATACTGCTGCTAACAGTTCTTCAGTGCCACTGCCACCAACACAACTGATCCTTATCACCTATCTAGCACTTAGCAATTGAAGATGTTTAGAGTAACTTGCTGAGTGGAGTGAAGTTAATGTGATAGGGATGTATGAAGGCTTGACTGCTTGTGCTGTCACTGAGTTTCCTTAGATTACAAATCTTCATGTCCGTCTGAAGATGACCCCCATGGTAAGATTGTAATTAGATATAATTTGTCTTTCCCAAAACTACTGTGTGGGCTCCTCCATAGCCACCAGAACTCTCACATGGGGGCCACACTTACTTCTAGTTCTTGTTGCTGTTGAGTTTACTGCAAATCAAGAAAGCAGATGGCAGAACAGACTAATTTGGGCTGGACTATGAGCCATTACAGTCTGAACATGAAATAAATTTACTTTAATTCCATAATACCCAGTAATAAATAGAATCCTAATTGAATTAGATGACTTCCTGAATTAATTGACTGGACATTATTACCTTACTTCTGTACAGCACTGTCTTGAAAATGCTGTTTAGTTCATGCACAATTGAATACCTAAATTTGAAGCACCTCTTATGACATGATTTTGGTGGTCTTAATGGAATGAATATGTTTTTATTAAACCATCCTGAACAAGCATGACTCAGCTTCTTAGACTAAAATTTGCTTTTATGCCAATATAATTTATATATGCGTATTAAACTGGGGAATTAGCAAAAGTTACCCATTGCTCCCCTTATAGATCCATTCTCACCCTATAGTCCTCAACACAGTCATTTATCCCTCCTCTACTTTGCCTTGTATGGACCTACTTCAGCCATGACCTGCATAAGAATATCAAGTCCCAAAATATAGGGCCTCAGATGCATTGATAACCAAAACAGCTGAATTACAGATTTCTACTGCTCTCACACAGAAATTCACAGCAAGAATACTTGCAAGTAAATTATAGAGATTCACAAAAGCACAGTGGCTCTAAAACCTCAATGGCAGAGGTGGTGAGTTTTGTGTTTTTTTATTACTGAGTTGATAACAGCACTACTTACTGCAAAACAATAAAGAATAGAAGTTGCACAGATATAACTGCTAGAAAGGAAGGCCTCTATATTTCCTACATGAATCTGCTCTGAACTGGTAGAAATGGATAGGGGCATGTAATCTCTGATGTGCAAATCCAATGACTCAAAGCCTCTACATTTGGGGAATGTAAGCGTTCATTTGTCCCACAGGTGGTATTACAACATGGTGTGTGTGGGTATGAGAAAATGAAAATTTCATCCTGTTCCCTTACTACTCTACAGAATTCTGCACCCAAATCTCAGCTATTCAGCCTTTGATCAGAGTGGTGAATTTCATCCTACCTGCGTACCAGACAACCTAAAACAACCTAACATTCTCTAGGTATGTATCTTCGTAATAAGACCATACAATTTTTTTATATTGATGCCCACTCTGTATGTTGTAGTGTCCAAGCAAAGGACTTATGATCAAGGATATTGATGGAATTGTTTTTACAATCTACAGTACCCATTCTATAAAGTAAACATCTTTACTAGATTGTTATTTTCAAGTTGAAGCTGGTCAGCTCTCTTGCTCAGTTGAATGTGACAGCTAATACTTAGCAGTCTCAAGATGTTCAGAGTGATAGATGTGGAATGTTTCTAGCACAGATTAGGTAAGCATTAAGGGTGCATGAAAATTTGAGGACAGACTTACAAGAGATTAAGAATCTGGGAAAAGAGTGTACAAAACAACTTAATTATAAAATAATGATTTTCTCTCCAAGCCTTTCCTCCCATCTCTTTGCCACTATCTGTACCTGGTTTGTGATTTAGTAGACCCAGGTTTCAAAACAAATACCTCTAGAAATGTGTGCTTACCCCATGTCACCTCTGGAGGTATCAAATAGCTTGCACTTTAGTGATATCCCTCTTGTACTGTTGATCCCGCCGAGGGAATGGCACTACAACTCTCAGCAACTTTTACTATATCAGTTTACATGCCTCTGAAGGTATTCTTAAGATCACCTCCCTGCATACTGAGTTTACAATCTAAGGGCAAAACATTATCATGAATTGCGCCCCCTCCCCCTGTTACTGAAATTGATTTGCATTTGATACAAGTCAGATAAAAAACACAAATTCATGTCAGGAAGATCAACAGATAGGAGGAAACTGCAGGACATCTTATTAGATGACTATGGATTCATCTGTTCCAAAGACATAGGTTAGGACCCAAGAGACAGCCCTTCATTCAAAGTGTCCAAATGTTACTTTGGAGTCCCAGCAGAAATAAAATATTTTGCTCTGAAAAAGTTTATTAATTCTTTCTCAAACTTCCCCTATCCCATTTTTTCTTGCTTGCAAATGTTCACAGAATTGATACTAATATTTTTGCACAGGTCTAGCCAAAAAAATTTATATATTTTTCTCTCATTAATAGGTGCCTCAATAGTCATTAAGATCTTTGTCTGGAAGTGCACAATGTATTTTAAAATGAACATATTTATAAGTTGAATTCCCTCCATCTCACAAACTGTGGCTTAGGAGTATCCTTCGCTTTGTGTGTGTTTTTTCCTTCAGAGTAGCATGTCTATGTTGCTGCTGTTGCTCCTTCCTAATTCAATCAATCTCCCAGTCCAGGGGCTGGCACTCTTCTCCCATAGTCAGAGTTTCCAGTTAGCTCCAGCCCATCAGGGCTTCAGGTAGACTTATAGCTTATCCCTGGAAAAACCTTTCCCCATTCAGCTTTCTTTTCAGAGTGCTCGCTGAAAAAGAGAACTCTGTCCATCTGTTCTCCTCAACTATGGTCACCCAGATCTTTAAAGAGATAAAGCTGGTTTTCCCCCAATTGGGTTTCCTTCCTAATTAGCCCTGACCCACCCTCCAGGTGCACCTTGGCTGGTTAATTGGCCTTTCGGGCCCTTATTAGCCTTTTCACACCTAGTATTGGGTAAACACTCCAGCACAGCTTATAAGAAGGGGTTTTGCCAGACAGGGAGAGTTGAACGTTGTGGGGAAGGCAGGACAGCCTGACTTCACAGTGGCTGTATCTACACAGCAATTAAAAACCTGTGGTTTATCTGAGTCATCTGACTCAGGCTCACAGGGCTCGGGCTACTAGACTGTTTAATTACAGTGTAAATGTTCAGGCTTGGGCTGGAGCCCAGGCTGTAAGACCCTGTGAGGAGGAAAGTTCCTGGAACTTGGACTGTAGCCCAAGCCCAAATGGCTACACTGCAGTTGAACAGCCCCATAGCCTGAGCCCTGCAAGCCAGAGTCTGCAAATGGGCCAGCCCATGGGTGTTTAATTACAGTGTAGAAATAAACCCAGGCCTCACAGGGTATCACTCAGGTTGGGGAAACTTTGGTTTGTTCCTCCTTTTGTTTGCCACCTTGAATGATTTGTGTTTATAAAGATTCTCTCCTGTTCAGCAGCTTTCTTCCCTGGTGTTGTAGTTTGTATCTGCTCAGATATCGCAAAACCTTACAATTCCTTATATTCTAGGAAAACAATCAGAATACACTAGATTTGGTTGAAGTGACAAAGAGTCCTGCGGCACCTTAAAGACTAACTAAAAGTATTAAAGCATAAGCTTCCGTGGGCTAATACCCACTTCATCGGATGCATGCACTGCATGCATCCACTGCATGCATCCGATGAAGTGGGTATTAGCTCACGAAAGCTTATGCTTTAATACTTTTAGTTAGTCTTTAAGGTGCCACAGGACTCTGTCACTTCTGCAATTCCAGACTAACACAGCTACCCCTCTGATTCTAGATTTGGTTGGTCACCAGTGAGGGAGAAACAAGTACATATGCACCAAAAAAGAGGTTTATTCAACAAATTATTCACCTACTGTCAACTTATTATCGAGGGTCTTGCCCCAACATTTTTTTTTTATAATTGTGAGTTCTTTGATCTCATCAGAGAGGCCATAATTTTTGTATGAAGGTTGTGGAGAGGGATGTAAGCCTTCACTCCAGCAAAAGGAAGGGGTCTACCAGCGCAGAGAAGAAGCACCACTAAGTATGTGTTTCCCTTAGGGCATGGAAAACCCATCCTATAAACACCATAGGACAAGATTTCTCAAAAGTAACTAGTGATTCTGCGTGCCTTAATTTCTGAGTGCCAAAGATCTGAAGCCTTTAAGGGGCTTGATTTTCATAAGGTTCAGCACTTTCTGAAAATCAGGCCCTTTAAGGCATGTCCAACTGGGCACCCAAAGTCAGTAACAATTTTAGAAATCTTGTGCAACTTAGCTTCTCTTCCTCTAGATCAGTGGTTCTCAAACTTTTTTTTTTTTTTGTGGACCACATGAATATTGCTGAGAGTCTTGGCAGATCAATTAATGATCTTTATGATTGTTTTTTGTACCATTAGCTATAAATCACTTTGGATAAAACCGCTATATGTAAAAAAAAACCCTTCATATTTTTTGTTCTACAAATAAAACTCATTTTTTAATATCAGTAGCCCTACTTTTCTAATGCAATGGATGTACCCTCTCCCCACACTGCAGCAGCCCCCAAGCTGGGGCTGGGAAGGAGGACTGTCTCTCCCTGCCAGCTGCAGCCCCGGAGCTGGGGAAAGTCACCTCTTTCTCTGGCCACTGCAGCGCTGAAGGTCCCAAATTCCCCCCATCCCCTCTTCTCACCCCACTGCCCCCTCCAACCTACGCCCATATTTCCTTCAAGAACATCAGCTCACCTTACATGTGTGTCTTCTCCATGGTCTAGGCACCTATTAGTGGAGCCACGTCTGCATGGCTCCACTAATTAGGTGGGTGGCCTTTATTCCTGGGAGTGGCTGCCCAGACCACCCAAATGGAGCTCACAAACCACTGGTGGTTCACGAACCACAGCTTGAGAACCATTGCTCTAGATATTCTCCTTATCCTAGCTTCTGTTGGCAATGGGAGATGTAGAAGTAGCTGACAATGGCTCTTTACTGCCTTCACTAAGGCTATGCCTACATTAAGTCAGGAGTGTGAATGGCAGCTCACGTAGATGTATCAGCTTAAGGCTAAGATTTAGTCATGGGTATTTTTAGTAAAAGTCATGGACAATTAAAATTCATGGCCCATGACTTGTCCGTGACTTTTAGTATAAATCCCCCTGACTAAAACTTGGCAGTTCCTGGGGCCCTGAGGCACTGCTACTCTGGGGGGCCCTCGCAGCTGATGGCTGGCTCCTGTCCTTGTCGTGGGGGTTGACTGCCCTCTGCTGCTGGCTGCTCCAAGGCCCCCAGGAACCACTACTTGTCCTCCAGGTTAGCCTCTTGGACTGCTGCTGCTCTGGGACCACTGCTGCTCTAGTGGTTGTTGGAGCCAGCGGTACCAAATACTGCTCAGGCAGCCTCAGAGCCATCTGCCCTGGGCCTCCCCAGCAGCACTTGGTGGAGCAAGACCCAGGGCCACCCCATCAGCCACCCAAGCCACTGGCCTCAGTCTGTCCCAGCAGCCACCCGAGCGGCTGTCCTGAGACCAGCTGCTTGGGCAGCCCTGGGGTCAGCCGCACTGATATCAGCAGCTGTGCAAGTCACAGAGGTCCCCAAAAGTCATGGAATCCATGACTTTTGTGACCTCGGTGACAGACTCGCAGCCTTAATCATACTAGCTGTACTCTAGCTATCTCACTGAAAATAAAAGTGAGAACTCTGTAGGACAGGCTTCAGTGCGGGCTTCACAAACCCACCGAATCCCCCTAGGTACATACTCACTTGCAGAGTTGGCACTGAAGCCTGTCCACAGTATCCTCACTTTTACTTTTTAGTGCACTAGTTAGAATACGTCTAAACCTGAATGCAATGTGAATGTACTATATGTGGTAGGAGAGGAGGTTCTTGAAAGGAGGAGGAACAGGGAAGGAAGGAAGAAAATAAGACACCTATCAGAACAAAAAGATACATTCTGGAACATCACTTCCAAGTGATAAAAGAAATACGGCAAGAGATTCTGTTTGTGCAGGTCCATAAGAATTGGGAGTTTAATATATATAGCTATGTCCAGTTTTGGTTGCAAGGTTGAAGCAAAATGAGAAGCATTGTTCAGACTCATGGGTTCTTGAATTTGACATGCATGTCCTGGCTGCTCTCTAACTTCGAAGCCAACCAATTAAGCTTTGGACCAAATCCTGCCCTTATCTCCATGGGAACATTTCCCATAATAACTGCATTATTTTTCCAGTTTTTCTCTGATAGTTGCTATGCTAAAATCTTTTGCCATGCTCTGGGCATAGCTTAAGTATTCCATAAGATATCTGAAATTGTTTTGAAATTGGTAATTGACATCCATAAGTGCTGATCTGTGTGAATTAGCTCACTTCCCAAGATTTCCTGCTTTCTCCACTTTATATTAATGCGCAGTTTTTCTGAAATTGCTCCACCTTCTTAAGTTCTGTGCATGGTGTCTATTCTCTGGCATCACAGCAGAGCACTGTATTTTCCTGACCCTTTCTCTACTATTATCTCTGCTGCCAATAAATTTGCTTCTGTTTTACTGTTGCTTTGCTTTATATTATCCTGTCTTTAGTTCATTTGTAGCAATCAGGCTATATCACATTTCTCTCTCAAAGTCTCCCTTAGCGTGCTTTTGACAATCCATTTTGACATTAGTTCAACTTTAATACATTAGAGGAGTTGAGCTGTTGCTTGCAATTTTTGTCTTCCATAAAGGGTGCATGCTGCTTTTTTTTTTTTTTTTTTTTTTGGTCAGAAGGAAAGTCTGCTTTCGGGGAGGAGAACACTAAGTACAAGTTTCTTTGTAAGCATTACATATATTTTGTCAGATCCTTTGGCAGTTTAAATTGTATTTTTGATGCTATTTTATTAACAGCAGCGGCTATCCTCTTATAGCCTGAAATTGTCTTATATCTCTCATGTGGCATCACTTGCATATTATTTTTGTAAGGTTTGTCTCCTCTGTTGGCATGTCCTCACCTTCTCCCGTATTCTCTTCTCCTTTTGTCTTCTTTGATACTAGCCATTTATGATCTGTCAGTGCTCTGCTGTTCTATCCTCTGATATTCACATTCTTTAACCTTCTGAAGTCTAGTTGTAGTTCATGATTTAAATGTATTATCCTAGGACAGTTGTTCATTTAAGTCTCTTGTTCTCTTCCTCTGACACTCTCTACGTGAGAAATCTTGAGTTTTCCTTCTGCTCTTTGGTTATTTGCTGTCAAGCAAGTCTGGCACAATGAATGCTGTACTGAGAGCAAGGTCTCCTGCTTTTCAGGATTATTTTTAATATGCTGTTGATATTGTCTCATCTGTTCAACTTGATTACATTTTGGCTTCCCATCTTCCTGCGTGGACCACAAATTGAGCACTTCTAAGACTTGAATGTAATTGAATGTGTAATCATCAATTCCCTTAAAAGAAAAACAAGACATGCTAAAAATGAAGAAAGCACCAAAAATAGAAAACACAAGGGCATTTCATTGGCTAAAATAAAATGAAAATAACCTTTGCAATAAAGGACCTTTTGTTTAATTATATTTTCAGTAAAAAAACAATAAAAAACAACCATGGATAGTTTTGTTAAAAGGACATCACGTTATTTATTTTTACAAAAATTATTTATTTTTACAGTGCCTGCCCCAGTGAGGGGTGGGCAGAGAAAGGTATTCCCTTTTGTTTCGGTGTGTTATAGACTTTTTCCCTTTGTTTGGTAGAGGAGCACTCCTCAGGCCTCCCCCAAGGCCTACTGGGAAGCCTCTGAAAAAATAAACCCCAAAGAGGGATTTGTGAGGGAGGGGAGGGCGTAGAACTGATTTACTCCAGTTCCTGTCTCTGCCAGAGAAAGGAGTGCTAAGTCAGGTGAGGCAGAAGGGATGCCTTGCCACAATATGAATATATACTGGCCAGCCTGTATTATCAACACCTTGTGATGTGCTTCAGTTCTACATCTGGAAGACCATCATAATGCCAATGATTATGTTTCCCTATATGTGTCTTATCTTTCGTATCCATTGAGTGCAAATGGTGATGGTGGATACCTGTCCCCAATGAAATACATATATGTTAACTTATTCCACATATCAGTCCTTAATTAATTGCAGCTTTCAGTAACTACCAAGCATTGTCATATGTGAACCAGTATTCTTGAAGTGAAAAGCTCTGTAACCCATTACTAGTACTCTAAACAATCCATTGCAAACAAAATTCATAATTTTTTATAAAGGACTTATTGTTGTCTGTAAGATCTGTTGAAAGCCAGAACATTTCAGATATCATTTTCTCTGCCAGATTTATTGTTTTCCATATCACTTACATAATCTTTGCTACAGTAGGGTTGTTCATGACATCGAAAGCAACTGCTATTGATTTACATTTTTCTCTTTAAAAAAAAGAAAAACAAACAGGGGAGGGATAGCTCAGTGGTTCAAGCATTGGCCTGCTAAACCCAGTATTGAGAGTTTAATCCTTGAGGGGGCCATTTAGGGATATGGGGCAAAGCTCAGTTGGATGATTTAAGTGGGAATTGGTCCTGTTCTGAGCAGGGGGTTGGACTAATTGACCGCCTGAGGTCCCTGCCAACCGTGATATTCTACAATAATCTAAAGAATTAATTACACTCTGTGAGTATAAAGACAAAAGAGATAACATAGATCAAAATCTGTGCCTACATATTTCCCTCCTAAAATTTTACAATTGAAACTTGGGATTCCCTAGCTTTTGAAAAATTGAATATTACTAACTCAGTATTTGTTTCTACTGCATTTACTATCTTCAAAGACTACCAAAAGGCCATATCAGAACAGTTAAACCTCTTTTCCACCAAAATAAATAAATAAATAAATAATAGATTTCCCTTTATACATTGATTATCTTCACAAAGATGTATTTGTAATTGTAATGGTCCATTAATTTAAGCATTTGTAATTTGGCCTAGAAAGTAGCTCAGAAAGCACACATTTTTGAGAGCTACCAGTTGTTCATGCAACATGCAGAGCGATCATGGGGTGAAAGTGACTGGGGAAGTGAAAGATTCCATGCTTCACATGAGTTTTAAAAGACATTAACACAAACCATCACTTTTTACCACTGCAAAGAATATTGCTTAACATTTAATCAACCACATTTTTAAAACATTATCATTATTGCACAGTTTACCTAAATATGCTATAGCTCATACCAAACAACTGTGGCTGGACTGAATTCTGCTCTCTGTGATGCTCTCTCAAACCTCTGGTTAAGTCTGAGTCAACTGCAATTGGGTGCCTACCTCCCCTAAACCTATTTTGAATATCCCAAACTGTGGGTGCAATGTTATGCATGAACTCTGTGAGTGGCAGAGCCAGTTACATAATAAAGAACAAAGATAACTGTGCTATTCACTGGGCAATGGTTCTGCCAAAAGTATTCTAATGTACATTGGAAAAAAAGAACACATTTTATACTTAGCTGTGTAAAACATAGTTGGGAATAGGTTAAAAACGTTTCATTAAGAATAAATAAAACTCAGCATGGATAGCAAATTCATTTTTTTAAAAATATATGTTTGTCAGGCTTGCCTCCCCACTCTGAACTCTAGGGTACAGATGTGGGGACCCGCATGAAAAAAGAAATAACGCCCCCAAGCTTATTTTACCAGCTTGGGTTAAAATGTTTTTCCTCAGAACACAACTTCTTCTGTATCTGGACCTGGTACGCTGCCACCACCAAACTAGGTCTAGGGTAGTTTGGGGACCCTTCTTTCCCTTTCCACTAACCCCCCCAAACTTCTTCCTTCCCTGGAAAGCTTGAGAGAATAAAAAACCCAAACCTCGCCTGATCCTGCGAGATGTGCCCGATCCAAAACCAGGATCTTACACAATGGAAAACAAGCAGTCAGCTTCTTAAAAGAAAGATTTTAATAAAAGAAAAAAAGAAAGGAATAAATCCCTTATAACCATTAATAGAACAGCATCTACCATAATCAACAAAAGGATTCAGAAACCAAACCTCTCCCCCGAGGCAACTTTCTCCCACTGTTGATATCTCTGCTGAAGCTTACAATATCAAGAAGCACCCAGCCAACCTCACCACTGAGAACCCTCCAAGTCATAAAAAGAAGGTAAACTTACTGACTACAGTACTTGATAGAATCTTATAGTTACAGTGAAAGACATAGCTGTGTCCATCCCATAGCCAAGGTGAACAGAGAGAGACCCAGAGAGAAACTGAAACTTAAAATCCTTTGTCTCCTGAGGAATTTCTCATTGGTCAGTTGTCCACCTCTCAGGTTACCTTTAGCTTAACCTCTTACAGGTAAACACTAATTCTAGGCTACTTCACACTTATGACAATGTTTATATAAAGAGTTGTGCATAATGAGAGGGAAAAAATTGCACGAAAAAGAATATATCTTCCACTGTGGTCAAAACCTACATGCAACTTCATACTAAACCTTACAATGAAGATGTTTTTATATGTTACCTTGTAGTGTGGCATAATTAATTTTCACCCAATCTCTTTTAATGTATATCTATTAGCAATTGCCTGTTATTTAACATGACAAATACTTCACCTGAAATGATCCATGTTGCTAATTATAGTAATAATAATCTCCAAAGAACAGTCAATTACCAATTGGTTCTGTCAAGTGGACATTATCTGAATCTTACTCCTGTGAAATATGGAGGGCAGCAGCCAAGTATGAAACAATGATTTGTAGGGGAGGAATGGGTAGGACAGAGGAAGGATGTGAAGATGCACATAGATCCCCTTCCATATCCTCATAGATAAGGTGAAAAAGATAATAGCCAGGAGATATTTTCATCTTTGTATAGCTGCCCACTAGATATCTTAATTGTCACAACAGCTTGTAGGGAAACCATAGAACTATTGCACTAAGGAATAACACTACAAGGAAGGGTATGAGGCTGTGGAGAGCCAGATCAAGTAATGATGCATATGGACTGTATATAGGTGGTCCTGGCCTCCTACAGATCCCTTGGGACTCGCTAAGATTTCTGGGGATCAACGTCTCCCCTGATGAGATGATGTGGGAGAATCTCTGAAGGTGATCCTGACAGAGATTTTTTCCCATAGAGATCTCTTATTTTTTTCTGCAGGTGCGGATGAACTAAGCCAAGGTCATTCTGGTCAGTAGGAACAGTGTGTGGAGAACCACCTCCTTGGAGCTCACTGAGGAAATTAAAAAAAACAAACAAACTGTTATTGAAAAATGGGACATCAGCCTCCCCAAGTGGACCTGTTCACCAACAAGAAAAACCCTATGCCCATTGCTAATTAAGCTTAACGCTGGAATAATTTATACTTGTTGTGTGGCTAGAGATAGAGGAAGAGTTCTATTTTGTTAGAGCCTAGAGGCTGTAATCAGGATTCAGGCCCAGTGTGTTAGGTACTGTACAATCTTGTAGAAGGAGATGGTCCTTACCCCCCCAAAGTGCTTACAATCAGAATGGAAAAGGTAAACAGCAATACACACACACAAAAGTTTAAAAGGATAAAACTGGCAGTTAATTCAGTCTTTGTTTACTGATTCCCACAAATGTTCCCTTACCTCTCACCTCTTTGGACAGGTGTCTCAGCTAACCTGCACCATTACAGGTGACACCCAACAACCCGCCAACCCCACATAAGCAGCCCCCTTCCTTAGACAAAATTAGCAGAGACCCACTGAGATCAGAAGGTGGCTTTCAATTCTCTAAATATATGTTCCCTCCACCCCACCATGCTGCCACAGATGCCTCTGCAACAGCCAGGGAAAGTGTTCACATCACAATGTTTCTGGCCCCATGATAGAGGTAGGAGAATAGAAGGAAGTGCTCACATGTCCCTGTTGGTTGGAAAAAGGCCACTGGGTTCTTGTCTGGAATGCCAACCATTAGGAGCTGTGGTATGTAGGAGGCAAACAGTTAATTTTTCTGAGATGAACTCCCAGATGGAACCACAATTTGCAGCCCCAATGGTGGTAGAGTACATTTATTTGAGTTCAGAGAAGGAGTGGAATGCCTTAGAGAGCTCACCTTTCTGCTGAATAGATTGACCTGCTTTGGATCCAGAATCAGAGGACTTCTGGGATTTTCACAACATAGACGGTTTGAGATATTTTTGGCTAGATTGAGCCCCAAGTGAGCAGTTGTTATAATCAAGAACATGACTATGCACTGATCTGTCTGACCAGAAAGCTGTAAGTCATTATTAGTAGTAGTAGGCTAGTAAACACTGATTAAACATTTCCACCACTCACTGTAATTTGTATTCACATTTATCTTATCCAGTTGCCAAAATATTTTTAAGCAGCTATCTATAGCAGAGAGTTTATCTTAAATCAGTCCCTTTGAGATTCACAAAAGTACTTAGGTGCCCAACTGTACTATAGTTTTCTAAATCTCATAATCAGGTCCCACAAAACACTGGCTCAGCTGCCCTCTAATCCTGTGGATGCTTAAACTTGCACTAAATTTGTGCAGTAAAAGTTCCGAAAGTGCCTACGTTTTTGCCACTGCGTATGTATATTGCTGCTGCATTCTGCATGCCCAGGTGCCTAAGCTCCAATGCAATGAATGAAGACATTCCTCTACCTAACTCACCTGCAGAGTCTAAGCTGATGTGTGTGTTCAGAGCTCACCTCCCAGATCCAGCTCATATAAGTGAGTTTACACAAAAGGGAGAGGACAGAAGGACCTGCCCCAGAAATTTTAGTTCAGGGGTTAGATTACTGACCTGGAATATGGGTAGTTTCACCACCCCCCTTGGTCTGAGTGGGAGAAGAGATTTGAACAAGGCTCTGCCATTTCTCAGGTGAGTGTCCTACCCAGTGGGATAAAGGTAGGGTGACCAGATGTCCCTAATTTATAGGGACAGTCTCCATATTTGGCCTTTTTCTTCAATAGGTGCCTATTACCCTCCACCCCCATCCTGATTTTTCACACTTGCAGTCTGGTCACCCTAGATACAGGACATTCTGATGTAGGGCTTTCTCAGTCTCTCCTGTTAAAGCTGTTCCACTGTGTATAAATACTAAGCCATTGGACTAGCAAGAGAGAGCACACAAGCATAACAATGAAAGTAACCAGGTTGTTAGAGCACTCAACTTGGAGGTCAGAGATTATAACAGGGTGCTGGCTAGGAGAACCAAGCCAGGCCCCTGTTAGCCCAGCTGTGGTTAAAAAGGGTATTAGTTGGAGCTGGCTGGGAGGCCATGCCCGAATTATCTGAGGGGAGGCACCTGCAGGCCTGGGCAGCCAGCCTGCTATATATAAAGCTGGCTGGACGGAAGCAGGGGAGATATAGGAAAGAACAAAGCATGGGGATCTAGATTCCTGTTGGCTAGGAAGCTAGTGGTCTTCCAGGGTGTCGATCTTTGTAATATATGTAAATAGTAAGTGGTAGGGATGGACATGAATAATAAAAGTACACAGGTGCTGCATTTTGGTTGGTCTCTCAGAGTTTTTGTGCGAGGACCTACAAGGGCTCAGTTACAAAGATCTAGGCTAGGGGTCTCCAAAGTTTTTGAGACGAGGGCCATATTAGATTTTTAAAGAGGCTTCGTGGACCGCTGCCACGCACCCCCCCCCCCTTTGCTCCTCTGACAATTGCTGTGACCCCCGCCCTTTGCACCTCCAGGCATGCCACTGCCACCTCCCCCCACTTTTGCTCCTCTAGCTGCTGCCGCGACCCCCCACTTTGCTCCTCCAGCCACACCACGGCTGGCAACAGCTCGCATGGGCGGGAGGAGGGGGTGGGTAGCAGCGGCTTCTCCAAGTGCCTTCCTGGCTGGGGAGCTGGAAAAATCGACGCCATGGGCCAGATCCGGCCCCCGGGCCGTAGTTTGGAGATCCCTGATCTAGGCACTTGTTCCACTGACTTTCTTAATCATTTAGCAACAGGGAGCCTTGAACTGGGACTGAGAGTCTCCTACATCCCAGATGAGTTCCCTAATAACTGGGTTAAAAGTTATGAGGGAGATTCACCATCTTTCAATGAGCTTCTTTCAAAAAACTGCATGGGCACCTGTTGCCAAGAAAGGGTTGGCAGCTGTAAATCTCAAGTAGGGAGAGTCACCTCCCTGCTGCCCAGACTTATGCACCATATGCTTTGAAAGAGACTATATCTCGTGCCCCCTCCTTGGCATCTCTCCTTGGCTAGCATAGGCAATGAGCCACTTAACACGCTGGCTTTTGTTAATTCTATTCTCAGGCACCTAAGTCCCTCTGTTAATTGTATAGGGAGCCTAGGAGCTTAACTTGGGCTTTGTGAGTCACAGAGATTTTCTAGATACCTAAAAGTTATGGGTGATGATGCTGACACGCATTCTCCAGGCAGACATTTTAGGACACTGCAAGGTAATGAGAGGTAGATTTACACCACTGCCTGCCATAAACTAAGTGTTCATGCAGACAAGTCCTCTGTCCTTCAATTATGCTTAAACCATTTTCTGAAAGGGGAAATAATAATTTAAGACTTCTCTACAAAAACATTTAGTTTAATGCAAGCTGGGGATATGACTGTGACCTACATTAGCCTGCTGTGGTCCTCTTTGAAACAGAACTAGATCAAAGCACATTAGTGAACTGTTAAAGCATGTTAGCAGGGTTCATATGGACAGCTGGTCTTCAGCAGGCTCATATGACTCAATTCATATTCAGGCTTACTGTGAATTAAATATTTATGTAGACAAGCCCTCTTTCCATGTCTATTCATAACGTGATCTCTTTACTGATACTGCAACAGGGACACCACTAGGCCATCAGCAAGTTGAGCAAGGCAACCAGTTACACATCAGCTGATTACAAATCAGCTGCCAAAGAGCTATGAGAAGACAAGTTTTTGTCCACCACTGAAAAGGGGTGAATTTGAACTGGTGGCTTAGAGCTGAGAGATTCTGTAGCTATTACCAACCCACTGAGCTATCTAGACCACTGTAGATGAAGTCCTAAACGAAAAATCTTCTGTCAATATTTCTGTAGAAATGTTTCCGTAGACTCCTTGTATTAACACGAAGGGAGAAAGCATGAGGTAGTTCACAATGTTTATCATATAGAAAAACCTTTCCCTTTGTGTTGTAAATAGTGATCTCTTACTGAGTACTTCTTGCAAAACGTCAATTTTGCCAAGATATATTGTGTGATTGATCAATTACAGAGCTTCAGATGATCTCTGTATTGTTACAATTCCAAGGCAAAAGTAATATACACACTCAGGGTCCAGTCCTGCAATATGGCACACAATTGCCAACCCCATGAAGCTGGAACAGACTTCACTGAGACCCCATGAGGTCACAGGGGTCCAGACTAGCAGATCCTATTAAAGAATCAGAGCCTAGGGCTAAGTTTTGCACTCACTACCAATTCATCCTCATTATAGTTAGTGGGGTCTTGCCCTTGAGGACTAATTCTGTTTTCAGATTCCTGCACACTCTTTTCCCATTGACATTGGTGTAAGCCACAGCTTAGAATTGAACTGATCCTCAGTGATTTACTTACATTGAATTTAAGGGACTTAGTCTCTTCCTGCTAAATGAGCAAACTCCCATTCACCTTAATTTGAAAGGAAAATAATAGGTCTCCCAACTTGTTACCCCGATATTCATCTTTTTAAGTTCTTATTTATTCATTCCCCCACATTATACAAAACTTATCACTGAGCAACATGGGACACATTTCTTAAGAAACAATAACCATCAGTCAGATATAACATGGTCCTCTCTTTTTACAGTCTTCTCAAAATAGCCTATTCTCTATAGAAAATGAGAAGTGCATTTTTATATGATGAGTTTTAACAGATTGTTTTATTCCATGCCAGACATTTTTCCTGCCATTTGTAATTTTACAATATATTCTTCATATGAGGGGAAAAAAAATAAAGATGAAGGATTACCTTTGAGGGAGGATGGATCTAAGGGATTATGTGTGATCACTCATTACACTGGTCTACCATTTTTTAGAAGTCATCTGCTTCAGAGATAAAATGTGATATTTATTATGTATTTTGATGTGCTGAATTCATATGTGACAATTAAAACAACTGATTGGCTACTGTTTCTAAGATATTTAAGTTTTTACATTTTATGTCTATGTATATTGTGTAGATAGTAGAATTTTAATCATAAATTGTAAACCTAGGTCTTTTCATGTGTTTATGGTTGCTTTACATGATAATATTTCACTTGTCCTGTTTATGTAACACTTTAAAAATCAGCAAAAAGGTTATATAAATAAAATGTATTATGAAACAAAAGGCAAAAAACTATTATGTACATAATTTAGTCCTATTCAGTGTCTACTCAGCACTTCTTGGCTTGTCTCTTGTATTCATTAAATGGAGCATCTCTTGTCACTGTCCAGCAATAGTCTGCAAGCATTGGTGGGCTCTATTTGTCCTGATAGCATTTCTCCATTGTTGCAATGTCCTGGTGAAATCGCTCACCGTGCTCGTAGCTCACTGCTCCGCAGTTCGGTGGAAAAAAATCTAGATGAGAGTCCCAAAAATGTATCTTTAGTGACATGTTGCAACCAAGCCTTTTGTATGCCTTGAGGAGGTTTTCCACCAACAACCTGTAGTTGTCTGCCTTGTTGTTTCCGAGAAAACGTATTGCCACTGACTGGAAGGCTTTCCATGCCGTCTTTTCCTTGCCACGCAGTGCATGGTTGAATGCATCATGTCGAAGAAGTTCACGAATCTGAGGACCAACAAAGACACCTTCTTTTATCTTAGCTTCACTTAACCTTGGAAATTTTCCACGGAGGTACTTGAAAGCTGCTTGTGTTTTGTCAATGGCCTTGACAAAGTTCTTCATCAGACCCAGCTTGATGTGTAAGGGTGGTAACAAAATCTTTCTTGATTCAACAAGTGGTGGATGCTGAACACTTTTGTTCTCAGGCTCCAATGACTGTCGGAGTGGCCAATCTTTCTTGACGTAGTGGGAGTCTCTTGCATGACTATCCCATTTGCACAGAAAACAGCAGTACTTTGTGTATCCAGTCTGCAGACCAAGCAAGAGAGCAACAACCTTCAAATCACCACAAAGCTGCCACTGATGTTGGTCATAGTTTATGCACCGCAAAAGTTGTTTCACGTTGTCATAGGTTTCCTTCATATGAACTGCATGACCAACTGGAATTGATGGCAAAACATTGCCATTATGCAGCAAAACAGCTTTAAGACTCATCTTCGATGAATCAATGAAGAGTCTCCACTCATCTGGATCATGAACGATGTTGAGGGCTGCCATCACACCATCGATGTTGTTGCAGGCTGCAAGATCACCTTCCATGAAGAACAATGGGACAAGATCCTTTTGACGGTCACGGAACATGGAAACCCTAACATCACCTGCCAGGAGATTCCACTGCTGTAGTCTGGAGTCCAATAGCTCTGCCTTACTCTTGGGGAGTTCCAAATCCCTGACAAGGTCATTCAGTTCAGCTTGTGTTACGAGGTGTGGTTCAGAGGAGGAGGATGGGAGAAAATGTGGGTCCTGTGACATTGATGGTTCAGGACCAGAAGTTTCATCCTCTTCCTCTTCCTCGTCTGACTCAAGTGAGAATGATTCTGGTGCATCAGGAACCAGCAGTCCTTCTCCGTGGGGTATTGGGCGTATAGCTGATGGAATGTTTGGATAATGCACAGTCCACTTTTTCTTCTTTGACACACCTTTCCCAGCTGGAGGCACCATGCAGAAGTAACAATTGCTGGTATGATCTGTCGGCTCTCTCCAAATCATTGGCACTGCAAAAGGCATAGATTTCCTTTTCCTGTTCAACCACTGGCAAAGATTTGTTGCACAAGTGTTGCAGCATATGTGTGGGTCCCACCTCTTGTTCTGATCTCCAATTTTGCAGCCAAAATAAAGGTGATAGGCTTTCTTAACCATAGTGGTTATACTGCGCTTTTGTGATGCAAAAGTCACTTCACCACAAACATAGCAGAAGTTATCCGCACTGTTCACACAAGTACGAGGCATCTCTGTTCACTTTGGATAAACAGAAATGTGTCCCTTTGCAAAATCAAACACTGATAAATAAGAGAGCCTGACACTATATGATTTCTAGAGCTGATATAGGGCAATTTGTTCAGCAGAGTGATGTAAGCTTCCTTATGATTGCATCATCCATGACTTCTAGGAATAACATGATGCAATTCATATCATGTATGACGCAATACCAGCTTCAGATTGCATCATTCATTGTTTTGCCTAAAAAGCAAGTACTGTCCAAACCCAGTCATAGATTTATTCATAGATCCAGTCAAAGATGTATTTTAGTCATTTCTGGTTTAAATTGAGATCCCTTCCCTTGATAACTCACTTATCCTCTGCCATTCCCATGTCAAGGGTAGTATATACTGACCCAATAGCATATCTTGAAAACTAGAGCCAATCAACAATTTTAAGCAGAATTTTTGTTCTCAGTGACCCAGAATTAGTAAAGTTTGACTACATTTATTTCAGAAGCATTTTGTCTGTAGAGCAGTGTTACAGAGTATGATCATCTTGTTACAAAGTTCTGTTACAATGAGGAAAGACGTTTTCAGGCTCAGCAGGAGGTTGTTGATCAAGACTGGAAGCCAGTCTTTCTTTCCTACTGCACCTCTTGTCCTCTTCAGCTTACTGGTGAACAAGTTCAAAATGCAGGTGACTATCACATAGGACTTCACTCCATTTTAAGCAATCATGGGGAAAGTGTCTCCCAAGTGTCAATGTCAATATTAAACTTCTTTAGATTGTCTTTCAGCAAGTCCTTATAACGCTTCTGTTGTCCATCCTCATTACAATACCCTTATTTCAACTGAGAGAAAAGAACTTGGAAGATGATGGTCCGGCATCCAGACAATGTCAGCAGCCCAGCAGAATTGCCTCGATATTGGTGGTCTTTGCCTCTTCCAGAACACTAATTTTGGTGCGCCTGTCTTCCCACTTAATCTTCAGAACCTTAATAAGGCAGTGTTGATGGTGCCTCTCAAGGACGTTCACGTGGGTATCTATAGGTTGTCCAAGTTTTGGACCCATACAACAGTGCTGGGAGAATAACATCTTGATAAACAAGAAGCTTGGTGTCTCTTTGAATGTCATGATCTTCAAAGACCCTGTGTCGTAAAAGTGGAAAAGCTACACTGACCCAGCTCAGGCGATGTTGAATTTCTTCATCAATACCTGCCTTGGATGAAAGATGACTTCCAAGGTAGAGGAAGTGATTGACATTCTCCAGTGCCACTCCATTGATTGTGAAAGATGGGGCATGTAATACCTCACTGGGAGAGGGCTGAGCACTTTAGTTTTCTTGATATTAAGAGTGAAACCAAAACATACGTAAGCATCGGCAAACACATTCAAGATAGTTTGAAGATCTTTCTCAGAGTGGGCACAGATTGCATTGTCATCAGCATACTGAAGTTCCACAATAGATGTTGTGGAAATCTTCCTCTTGACTTTCAGCCTGCTAAGCCTGAACAGCTTTCTGTCCATTCTGTAAATGATTTCAGTGCCAATTGTAAACTTCCCCGCAATTACATAAAGAATGACGGCAATAAAAACCGCAAACATGGTTGGAGCGATGATACAGCCTAGTTTGATTCCTGTTTGTACTCTGAAAGGTTAACTCTGGGAGCCAGTGCTGCTCAGAACAGTCACTTTCATGTTATCATGAAGCAATTTTAGAACATTGATCTATTTAGCAGGACATTCAGTCTTAGAAAGTACAATCCAGAGGACACAGCGATTCACTGAATCAAAGGCTTTAGTTAGATCAGTAAAAGCCTGGTACAGTGGTCGGTTTTGCTCCCGCCACTTTCCTTAAAACTGCCATGCTGTGAAGATCATATCCACAGTTCCATGACATGGTTGGAAACAATTCTGTGACTGTATCTCCCTCCCTTTGCAGGTAAAGTTCTGGTGCAGATCCTTGCAACCTGCCTTCTGCCCCTGTCAGAAGACATTTTACCGGATCTAAGGGACTGAATTGATACTTGTCATCTTTGCCCTAATTTTGTTCCTTCTTGGGGTAGCTATTACTATTTTGCTAAAGAAAGCTCCACATTAATTCCTGATTGTTAGCATCTGACTAGTCATTGTGAACAAAAGGATCCCCCCACACACACACACACATCACTAATTGATTTTCATAAATTACATAATCACATTCCTTCTACCTAAATTCCCCTGTTACTTTAATTGGATGTACACCTGTTAGGATTGCCTCCCCACTCTGAACTCTAGGGTACAGATGTGGGGACCCGCATGAAAAAAATAAATAACCCCCCCCCCAAGCTTATTTTACCAGCTTGGGTTAAAATGTTTTTCCCCAGAACACAACTTCTTCTGTATCTGGACCTGGTACACTGCCACCACCAAACTAGGTCTAGGGTAGTTTGGGGACCCTTCTTTCCCTTTCCACTAACCCCCCAAACTTCTTCCTTCCCTGGAAAGCTTGAGAGAGAAAAAAACCCAAACCTCGCCTGATCCTGCGAGACGTGCCCGATCCAAAACCAGGATCTTACACAATGAAAAACAAGCAGTCAGCTTCTTAAAAGAAAGATTTTAATAAAAGAAAAAAGGAAGGAATAAATCCCTTATAACCATCAATAGAACAGCATCTACCATAATCAACAAAAGGATTCAGAAACCAAACCTCTCCCCCGAGGTAATTTTCTCCCACAGTTGATATCTCTGCTGAAGCTTACAATATCAAGAAGCACCCAGCCAACACTCACCACTGAGAACCCTCCAAGTGATAAAAAAGGTAAACTTACTAACTACAGTACTTGATAGAATCATATAGTTATAGTGAAAGACATAGCTGTGTTCATCCCATAGCCGAGGTGAACAGAGAGAGACCCAGAGAGAAACTGAAACTTAAAATCCTTTGTCTCCTGAGGAATTTCTCATTGGTCAGTTGTCCACCTCTCAGGTTACCTTTAGCTTAACCCCTTACAGGTAAACACTAATTCTAGGCTCCTTCACACTTATGACAACACCTCTTCATTCCATGTCTCTAAACTGGTGTGTAAGCATGTTATAAAACTCATATAAACCCTGGTCACCAGGGAGCTTTCTGGATGAGCAGTTCAATAGACCAATGATAAGCCAGGGATGATGATTCTCAGGAAATTAACTGGAGGAAGGGACAGACTTCACCAAAAAAAAGTTTGAGTTTGGAAGCCGGGAGATAGACAGTGTCCATTCCCCTTGAAACAAGTTTTTACACTGTTCTGAGACTCTTGTGGCATGTATCAGGCAGTTTCAGCACTGCAGTGACCAGCATCCAGATACCAGAAGCCAGAAAAGACCTCAGATGAATTCAGGCAAGAGAACAAGCAAGACTCGTAGGAATCAGGAAAGGAAGGTCCTGTCCCATCAAAGAGTGGTGAAAAAGTAAGGTGACTTTTGTTTAAGTTGACCAACATGACAGTGCTGTACCAGTTCATCTCAGGACCTGCATCCTCAGCTATAAAATCCACCTTGGGAAAGTGCCATGGAGGGAGGGTTGTATGAGTTTGTGAGTTTTAGGAGGAAGGGAACTGGCTTATTCATTCATGTTTATTAATTATTAGTTAATCTTAACTCTTTTCTTCCCCAAATTCTATATTTCTGTTCCTCTGAAAGTCCCCTGTCTGTTCTTACACTATCATTAGAGTATCCTTCCTTTGTGTTTGTTTTATTGTCACCTATGTCCTCGGCTTTACACTACTTGCCAGCTAGTAGTATTTTCATTGATTGCCTCAAAGGACATCACCACTGTGTATATGGCACAGTAAAGAGTCACTTTGAGTGAAGGCACCATCCACCAGAAAAGAATCCAAGACTGACCCACATATGGTACTAGCAAGCATCTAGGAGAAAAGAGGAAGGAGGCATATACCACACTTGGTGGGAAGGGCTACAGATGTTGGGGTTTGTTTTTGTTTTGCTAGAGCTGAGACATATCCCACAACGTTGTTCATCACTTTATTCTACATTCTAGAGGACAAGAGTCACATATGTTCCTTTTAAAACAATAAATGTAAAGCAGCTAAAACCTTTAAACAATGGAGAAAATGAATAGTTTAATTTCATCAGAGTTGCAAGACTAATTGTTTTATTATTAGGATACTTTAAAGAGGGAAAAGAAATAGAAGTTTCTTTGTGACTCAACCTAGCACAAAGCTGATTGCTACATTAAATTTTGTTTATTGTATTTGCAAAAGAGAGTGGGGCTGAGATTTTTGTTAAGGAAAATGCTGCAGATGCAGGCAGAAAAGCATAGAATAAATCAATTACAGTGATGGAGGAGTAGAAAGAATATTGAAGCTTTTACATTTATGAAGGGGCATGAAGGGAATGAATAACATTGATCCAATTATACGATATGCATTTGCAAAATCATAAAAGCAGAAGCAAAACAAACAAAACCCGGAGGAATTTTTAATGCAGTAAAAACAATAAATATTAGGAAAACTCTCTTTTTTTTTTCCCAGGTAGAATTTGGAAAACCAGTGAGCACAAGGTTCATTACATAAACTGTATATAAAGACAGAAAAAGTTAGGGAATAAAAAAAGTACCAAAAAGGAAAGCAAAGAAAGTTGCAGTTAAAATAATGATGGTCTTCGAGATAAAATACTACATTTGGAAAGCTGAGAACTGGCTTCTTTTCTTGGCTCTGTTACTAACTACTTGCATGACCTTGAAGAAGTCACATAAATTCTGTGCATCTCAATTACTCATCCATTAAATGGGAATAATATAGCATCCTTACTTCACAGATATATTGCAGAATAACTGTCTTAGTACTTGTGAGGGTCAGCTACTGGACATGTATAAGTATGTAGTTCCAATTCTAAAAGTATGTCTTAATAATTTCTAGGAGACTATGCAAAAGAAAAGCAGAGTTTAGAAGATTAGGCTTAACTGGAGGTCAATATATAGAGATGAATGGAAACTATTATAATGTAATCTTTGTTTTCCATTTTTTTCTTTTTGGTATTTGGACAACAATGTTGGACAAAATTACCCATTTAGCTGGAGTTAAAATGTTCCTTTGGTGGGTTTTTTTGTTTTTTTTTTTGTTTTTTTACTGATTTCCCCTTCAAATATATTTATGAAAACATGTTTGTGAGTGAAGTTTTATTTTTTTCACCAAGCTCTACTAAAAGGTTGGATGGGCAAAGTCCAAAGTATTAATTTAGAGAAAAAAAAGTTATGATCCATCATGAAAAAACCTGCTCCAAGGCAGATAGGCGGAAGCTGAAGAATACCTACTGTCAATATTAGAAACAGAGGAGAAAAGGGTGTGTGGCAGCACGACTTCAGAAAATATAGCCTCTATATGTCAATAGGGCAATGGTATCATACCTTTTGTTGCTGCATGCTGTTAGCAGGCCTTCCCTTCACTCCTGCCCTCACCCCAATGATTCTTGTCATGCAGACAGAAAGCAGAAAACCACAAGTCCGAAGTACAGGCAACTAGATGTTTATTGGGGTTAGTTCCAAACAAACATATCCATAGTCCTACAGACTGGTAGAGTCTGTTTCCCAGTGTTGTGATGCCTTAGAACCTTGCCTATGTTCCCCTTACCAGCTCTAATGCTGCAGAGCCTTGACTGTGTCCCCATTCCCCCCTTCCCTATACCCTGTTCCCTATTCCCCATTCTCATGTTCCATTCCCCATTCCTTATTTTCCCCATTCCCATCTCCTCCTCCTTAGCAGACCCAAATATATCTGCAATGCATGCCCACAGTCCCAGCCCTTACAACTTAGGGTCATTTTCTATTTCTTTAGTGATTTTGATTAAATCATATTTGCAAAGCATTCCTGTGGGAAAAGGGCCCATTTTCTTTCAAAATAGCTGTAAAGGCTTCTGGGAACAAAAACATAATGGTGGTAGTCGCCACCTGCCCTCCTTGTATAATTTGTTTAACTATCAGGGTTTCACTTAATGTGACTGCACCTAGTTGCACAAATATAACTGGGTTTTATATAACTGGGTTTTATCATCAAACCAAAAATGCTCTTCTTATAACACCACAACTATTACTTTTTAATGTCTTCACAACCATTACAACTCTTAACTGTTTACTTCTCTTCAATCTCTGTAGTATTAATTTCTGCAAAAGCTATTTGTAACTCTTCACTCACTTTAAATCACACACTTCTGAAAGTACAGATTAACAGCAGCAAATTAAGCAAACGAAGAAGAGGAAGAAGAGGAGGAAGAAAAGAAGAAGAAGAAGAAGTTGTCAGCTCTGAGCAAAGGGTAGGACATCCTAAGTGTAAACAGTTGGGAACCCATACCCGCAGGGATTTTATCCGGGCTCTGAGAGAAGAGTGGGGGTTGCTCTTGCTTCTCAGGTCAGTATCCAGAACCCCATTTTGCTATGGGGTATCCTGAGGTGGCTATCTTCTTTTCCACTTTGTATAAAACACTGAAATAGTCATAGAGGCAGAGCAAGAGTGAGAATGAATCTGGCTCAGAGACTCAGGTTCCATTCCCTGCTCCCATGAATATTTAACTGTTTTATACCATGTATAAAGAGGGACAGATGATGAAAGTCCCATGTTAGAAATACCCTAGAACTCTGTGATTAAGGTACTCAAGTGATAGGTGGGACACCTGGGTTCAGGTTCCTGCTCCAAATTACTCCGATCAGGAGTTCAGTTTTAACTCTCTGACATCTCAGGTAAATGCCCTAACTGCCGGATAGAATGGCCATCTCCCCACATCTGGGAGAGGTTTCACATCTGTGAATTCTGAGTGGAGAAAGGTGCCTTTCTCACTGGAGAGGAGGCAGAGGAGCTAAGCCCCATCTCTCTCTTTGACTAGTTTAGGCAGCTCCTTGCTCAGTTTTGCTGTCTTCTGTGAATCCCATTCTTAGGTGCTTATCTCTGCCCAGGTATTGTTGGGCACGCTGAGTGTTGAACTCAGGTTTGAGGATTCCACTTGGCATCAATGTACCTTTGTGGACCTAGATCACAGACTGCATTCCACAGAATAAAAGAACTGCTCCGTTCTTGAGTCCAGGTGCACAGGAGGTAGAATTCACTCTAAACAGAATAGAAAGACACCTATCCACATAGAGTACCCCACACAGAGCTAAATGGCCACACAGTGGGGATAGGTTGCAGTATTCTAGGGCATGTCATAGAGTGTACACTCTCATGTGTCTAGAGCAGGGGTCTCAAACACCCAGCCCACGGGGTTAATTCCTGCGGCCCACCATGCTCCCTGTACCCCATCTGCCTGGAGTTATTTCCTGAAGCCTGCCAAGCTCCGCTTCTCCTGGCCCCCTTTCCCCCCACAGGGGAGGGTGGGGGCAGTGCTGGGGACAGTGTGGGGAGGTGTTAGTGATGCAGCCCTCGGGCCAATGTACTAGTCCTCATGTGGTCCCCTGGTGATTTGAGTTTGAGATTCCTGGTCTAGACGGATTGTGCCTCCTTCCTGGATCTCTCCTTAGTGAGCTACAGAATCACCTGGTGATTATTTTATACCACTTAACACTCTATATATCTATGCAGCCCTACATTGCCTTCAGCACAGGCCCTTGCATTAATCACACAATCAGGCCCATCATCAGAAATACAGAATGAAGTAAAGCCGCCATGTTTTGTTATTGGAATACTGCCACATCTAGTGATCTCATATTAAGTGAAAGATATGTTATAAGATAGAACTTTGAATGTTCTCATTCTATAAATATTCTAGGTTAAATGTAATCTTCAATTGTACATCGCTCTGAAGGATGTATAGGTCCTGTTGGGGGTGAAGAGGGCTAGCTGAAAGCCTGAACAGTAATTGAAACATTTGTATGTTTGAAGATGCAGGAAAGATAAGAT
Source organism: Dermatemys mawii (assembly GCA_007922305.1). Taxonomy (NCBI): domain Eukaryota; kingdom Metazoa; phylum Chordata; order Testudines; family Dermatemydidae; genus Dermatemys; species Dermatemys mawii. Next base: position 7,405,979 of record ML677365.1, on the reverse strand, counting down.
ACACTGACACTTTTACTTTGCACTGTCTAGAACTGATATAATGGTTTGGGTTTTTTTTAATGCATGGCCCCAGTTTTTAGAGTGGATTTCCAAAGTTAGGCACCTAACAAAAAGTAGTCTGATTTAACCACTCAGCGGCAGATGCCAGTTCCCAGCTCTTTTGCAAATCTGGCCACTTTTAATTAGGAGCCTAATTTCACGTACTCAGGTTTAACATTTTTGGCCTGATTTTTTTAAACATATGGCCTGACATGAAATCCTTTGAAGCCAATTGAATGATTCCCCTTGACTTGAATAGGCTTTGGATCAGGCCCAAAATAATTATAGCAATATTAAGCATAAGAATGGTATACATCAATCATTTACTTCCATTCTAACAAATACTTAAAGAATTATTTTAATTTTATTAATATCTGCTGCTGTATCAGTTTTCAATTTTACTTGTGGCAGACACATTGCAAGGGAAATAAGAAGAGTAATTTGTCAATTTTCCTTTCTCAAATAACCTTCCCTAAATCATCAACTTACAATTAACACATAAAAGAAAGGAACTGTAATAGCAACCTTGTATTATTGGGCCTGGTGATATAGTCATTCAGTGCCATTAATGCCCAGTGGCTTCTATGGAAATTGCACATACAGAGTGGATGCAGGATTATATTTGTAGTTCCCAGTTTAGCAGGCAGAGGTGTTAGGACTGATACTAAAAAAAATTGTACCAAATCCTGAGTGGGTGTAAATCAGTCTGATTCTGTTGACTTCAATGGTGCTATACCAGCTGAAGATCTGGCCTTTTGTTTTATGTAACTGTTTACTGTAATTATATTGGAAATCTTATAATAAATGTAAGATTGAAATATGTTAAATAGCAACGGCTTGTCTAGAGTGTGGACTTTGTAGTCAAATCTCAAATTACTCATGGGTCTCTAATGCACTATGGCCTTCTCCATTGTTTGAGACTCATGATAAGGCTATAGAGAGAGCCAAATATGGTCCTGCTACAGCTGCCATTGAAACAGTAACACCCAGTTACACCAGAATATGTTTAGAGTAATTCCTTTGTCCTCATGGACTTATTTTACAGTCACACTAATGTCCATTAGTATAATTTGGCCAAACAAGAGCAACATAGAGTATCTGTCTTTAAGACAGCAGTTTACTAGTATCCCCACTAAGAATTCAGAGTCCAGCCTTTGAAGTAGTTGACCACTCTCAACTTCCATTGACATAAAATAACAAAATATTGAATGCATGGATAAGAGAAAATGTTTACAAAATGAAGCTACAGTACTGAGCTATTAGGGTGGGGAATGATCTATGGGAGAGATTTTTCCAATGGTGACTTTTGATAAATGGTTGTTGCAGAAGGTTCTCATCCTGCAAGAGTGCTGGTTGTCCTCTACCCTCATTTACTGGAGCAGGCTCACTGATGCTCAGCACCTTTTCAAGATCATAGAATCATAAAAGATTAGGCTTGGAAGGGACCTCAGGAGGTCAGCTAGTCCAACCCCCTGCTCAAAGCAGGACCAACTCCAAATAAATCATCCCAGCGATGGCATTGTCAAGCCAGGCCTTAAAAATCTCTAAGGATGGTGATTCCACCACCTCCTTAGGTAACTCATTCCAGTGCTTCACCACCCTCAGAATGAAATAGTTTTTACGAATATCCAAAATAGACTTCCCCTGCTGCAATGTGACACCATTGTTCCTTGTTCTGTCATCTGCCAACAGTAAGAACAGCCTAATTCCATCCTCTTTGGAACCCCCCTTCAGGTAGTTAAAGGGTGCTATCAAATGCCCCCTCATTCTTCTCTTCTGTAGATTAAATAAACCCAGTCCTCTCAGCCTCTCCTCATACGTCATGTGCCCCGTCCCGCTAATCATTTCCATTGCCTTCTGCTGGACTCTCTCCAGTTTGTCCACATACTTTCTGTAGTGGGGAGCCAAAAACTACACACATTTTTTGAGATGCTAAATAGAGGGGAATAATCACGTCCCTCGATCTGCTAGCTATGCTCCTACTAAAAGAGCTCAATATGCCATTAGCCTTCTTGGCAATAAGGGCATACTGTTGACTAATATCCAGCTTCTCATTGACTGTAATCCTTTGGTCCCTTCCTGCAGAACTGCCACTGAGCCAGTCAGTCCCCAGCCTGTAACAGTGCATGGGATTCTTCCTTCCTAAGTGCAGGATTCTGTACTTGTCCACGTTGAACCTCCTAAGATTTCTTGTAGCCCAATCCTCCAATTTTTTTAGGTCACTCTGGACCCTATCCCTACTCTCCAGCATATCTACCTCTCCTCATAACTTAGTGTCATCCACTGATGGTGAAATCCATCCCATCATCCAGATCATTAATCAAGATGTTGAACAAAACAGGCCCCAGGACACACCCCTGGGGCACGGCGCTTGACACCTGCTGCCAACTAGACATCAATCCATGATCACTACTTGTTGATACCAATGATATAGCCAGCTTTCTATCCACCTTTTGGTTCATTCATCTAATCCATACCTTTTTTAAGGTGCTGGCAAGAATACTGTGGGAGCCCATATCAAAGGGTTTGCTAAAGTCAAGGTATATCGCATCCACCACTTTTCCCATTTCCACAGAGACAATTATCTCATCATAGAAGGCAATCATGACTTGCCCTTAGTGAATCTATGTTGACTGTTCCTGATCACCTTCCTCTCCTCCAAGTGCTTCAAAGCCCTTTCATCACTGCCATTCTTCAAATAATCCCTACTGCATCTTTCATAAAGCATGACAATTTCCCAACCCAATATTTCTGAACAATAGCTTCATGTTGCTGCATGCAAATGCTCCATCTTCTTTCATGCATTCAATTATTTGCTGTTTCATGTGTCCGGACATTTAATTGATTCTACTCCTTACAGTGTTGTTAGAAGAATTGTTTTTAGATATTTTGCAGCTGAATTCCCAAACAATTCTCTGCACATATCTCTAACTGTAGGCAAAATTAACTCCTCAGCAGATAGACAAGCCTTTTTTTACCTTTAGAGTAGAGGAAGAGGCAGCAACATTTAGCACACAACCCATCAGGGTAATCCACTGGCAGACTGTGAGATGTTTTGTTTACATTGACTGTCTGCAGGCACGGCCCCCTTGCAGCTCCCAGTGGCCGTGGTTCGCCATTCCTGGCCAATGGGAGTAGCGGGAAGTAGTGTGAGCCTCAGGGACATGTTGGCCACCATTCCTGCAGCTTGCATTGGCTGGGAATGGTGAACAACTGCCACTGGGAGCTGCGGGAGCCATGCCTGCAGATGATCAATGCAAACTAAACTTCTTGTGGCTCACCAGTGGATTACCCTGATGGGCCACGTGCCAAAGGTTGCAGAATCCTGAAGTAGATTGTTGAACAAAATATGCGGGTCTGGGGGAAGTCCTGGGTAGTAACTCAGATGAATAGATCTGGGCCTGGTTTATTTTTTATTCTCTCTTTTCAAAATTTTCTGCTGACTTTTATACAGTCTGAATATTTTGATTTAAATGTGTCTAAATCATGACACTGATCTGACTTCTCTGTTTGATTTCTGTATTTATTGTTCCTGTTTTAACATGATTTTTTAAAATTTAAAAAACACCCTGGAAAACACCCATGCAAAGGTGTGGACTCTTACAGCTATTCTTCATCTATTCTGACCCCTTTTCTTGGCCAAGGAAGGGCTGTTCATTACTCCCCTCAGTGTGGAAGTGGATAGAAAGTGAGTCCTCCTTTCCATAGTCCCTCCTGGAATAAAGGACAGTAGGGACACAGTAGGCATTGTGCTGCTTCATGCAAAGAAGTGAGCTGATTTACTCCTGCTCCCCTCCAGTCAATGGAGTAATCTTCTGGTGAGCTCCTGGAGCAGTGTAGCTGTGTGCTATCCCTTATTCAGGGCAGATTGCAAAGTTATAATGTATCCCTATAGGAAGGGTGCATGAGTAAAATATTTGTAAAGATGGCAGGATTTGCCCTGTTGATTGCTAATTTCATATTTTTTTTTCTTTTTTGAATTGTTACTTTTTTCTATAGAAATATGTAAGCCTATCTAGTCCACTACTCCAACCCCTCACCTCTCTCCAAACCCCCCTTACTTCCCTTTTTATTGAATAGTTCTTCATTGCTTTGCCTTTTTCCATTTACTGGTTTGCATCCTTAAAGTATTTCTGCATAGGCAGGATCTGTCTGCTGGACTTAATATAAATGGACAGTAAGGCAGTTCACAGCATTACTTATAATCACTGAAAAGATGGAAGTAGTGCAAGACTTATGTTTTCTACACTAGAAGAATCAAAACAAGGATATAATATAATCTCCTAAGTGAAGTGTACCTAAAGTCAGAACACACACCTAGCTCTTCTAATAGCCAGTAGAGATCTTGTTTCTTCCAATAACTATATTTCTATTAGTATATCAAGAGATACATGCACTCAGCTGTGACTGAAACTGTCCATTGATCTAAAACTGGATGATCTGGTACATTCATAGCATAATGTTCCGTGTTTAAATGAACTAGGTTATCTTAGCTCCTGCTATTTCACTGTCATATTCAAGTATTCCACTATCCACTCCTCGATACAGCCAAAGTCCCAATTGTCTGTTCAGAAGTGCCTCTTATTTATGAAGCCTAGGTCAGGAAACAGAAATAATGACATGTGACTAATTTGACCCATCACATAATGCAAATAATGAGGCATAAATATGGAATGCTAGAATGAGTTGCTGCAGCAAACACTTCCCCAGAAACACATAGTCTTAAATTTGTTTATGCTAAAGGGAGTGATGTTTTGACCACACCTCCTTTGCCCTGTGCTGATTGTCTGTTTGCTCCAACTCTTCCACTCCTTCACAGTTGCTTCACTTCAGCATCATTCCTCTTACCCTCTTCTTCTCTTTCCTGTTTCCATGCCCTCTCTCAATGCCTTTCTCCCTTCCCTTTATCTGATCCCACCCATCCAAAAAAGGGAGAAAAAATCATGGAAATAAGATGATTTTTACCATTATCACACTGTTCACTCTACTTAAGTGTCACACCCCTTCTGCCACTATATATTTGTGCTGTCTATTTAGACTGTAATCTCTTCAGGTCAGGGACATTTTTTTTATTCTGTGTTTCGACAGCACGTGCTACATGATGTCTTGGTCCATGACTGGGGTTCATAGTCACTATGATAATATAAATAATGTAATAAATAATAATTGTTAAATGTGAGTCAGTTGATAAAACCCACACTTTTATTGACACTTTGTGAACTTGTGAAGGGGGATTAGATCTCTGAATAAATTATTTGTGAATCTCTCTTCCAGCTCTAGTAAGAAATGTCAGGAAAAGGATAAACTGTTAGACAAAATCCTAGTAAAATTAGGGGCAAGGAGTTAATCAATGCTGAAATACATGTTTTGAATGAAGGAAGGGATTATTATTGTTAACTACTGTGAAATGTGAGTTACTAGCAAATTGGAAGAACTATTCTAGATTCCTTAGAAATAAAATCCTATGTTTAGGCCAGTGACATGCCTTAAAAGTGTTTACTGCTATGCTATGTCACCTTAAAGACTTCTAGCATATTACGTTACAATTCCATCGCATAAAAAAATATTACTATCTAGTTAATAATCTTAAATTCAGGGAAGTGACAGCACAGATCAGGATTTAGAATTTAGTGAAGATAGCATGTGAAATTTTGATTAGGAATCCAAATCATGACAAATGCTTCACAGAATTCAAAATGAGTTCATCTTAATCCTCTCTCAAACAACAAAACATAAATTGGGGAAAGAAAAACTATGGAAGAACTATGTTAAGGCAAACAAACTTAGAAGATGTGACAAAAAGAATAGTGTGGGTCCAAACCAGCTCATTTTATTATTCCCTCACTTTCTCCCAGTTGAGTTAATGGAATATTTCCAGAAATATGGGGAACAATTCTTGGCCCACTGTGTTTTATATGACCTGTACCATCCACTATCTCATAAAGCAGCAAGTTGGTCACTGTGTTTCCTATAATTAAAATGAACAGTCCAAGGAAGTGTCTGTACTGTGTCATGGCAAACATTTACCTTTTACTTGTGCTCACTGTATTGAATAAGGATTCTGATTGGCTACACATAACCCATGTGAAGCCATTATGACTTCTCACTATGACACTCATAAGAAGCCATTATGACTTCTCTCTGCAACCTTATGTTGGAAGGAAGAAGCTATACCTCCAGAAAATGAAAGAGGATGTGGGATGCAGGTAACAAACCACCAGATTTTCTTCAGTGAAGATAATATTGCATGTGGGTTTCTTTTTGGCAGTGGACCCTGTTGTTTCAGCTGACTGTTCCATAAAGGAGATCAATTGCTTTTTCCATTTAGCCTGAATGAAAGGCATCTGTTACACCTACCTGATTCAGCAAGTTTAACCCAACCCATAACAGGAGGTATAGGGACTGTGTGAGCAAGAAGACTGGGACAAGGATCTGGGGAGGAGAGGAAGAACTCAACGAGGCTGGTCAAGGAGAGTGGAACTAGGATGAGAAACTGGAGGTGTGAGTGATCTTAACTCCCTAGCCGTACATTGAGGCTATTACCCTTCATGTCACAAGATATAGTAAAAATAAATTAATTAATGTTTGTGAAGCTTATAGGTACGATGCTGTGATGGTGTGTAGAATATGTCTGTGTATACCTAAAAATCCCTTTTGGTTTTATGAACCTAGTAATTGTACCAATCGTGAATTAGAACTTCCATTTTGGAGCAGAAAACAGACTACCCGTGAAACTGACAGAAAGCCAGAAACTGCTGCTGAGAGTCTGCTGGGGCTTTGACCAAGCAGGGAGCTTCTGAGGCTGTTGCTGGGCTTCACTGCTACCAAGACAGAGACTGACTGGGGTTGGTCTGCAGTGAAGGCAGTGTGAGTAGCTTCCACCACATTTGTTGTTTAGGAACATGCTTGCAAGGAAAAAGGGATAGTGAAGAGACTTAAGGGGTTCTCTGAGAAGAGACAAGTGGTCTTGTCATTTAACTTGGATCCAGGCTTACTGATTTATGGTTAAAACAGTTCCTATTTTCAGAAAGGTTGAGTAGCTAGGAATGACCTTTAGAATTGCTCTAACCCTTGTTGCCTGGCCAGCACTGTTTTACTGGACCAATAGAGCATGATCCCCAGCTTCCAGACATGCAAGAGTACCCACACAGGTGTTTAGAACTCTGGTATTCAGAGGAGTGCATGCTCGGGATGGGGTGGAGGGTACTAGTGTAAATGCAAGTTGGTTAAGTTTCATTTTCTGCTGAAAACTGTATTTAATAATTGATTTATTGAAGTGCCCCCTTTTAATTTAAATTGTGACATTTTAATTAATCTCAGTCTGATTTTACTATGTTTTCTTAAATTGTTAAGTAAATGTGTGTTAACTCTAATTTAAATGTACAGTGGGTATAAATTGTTTATAATTGGCATATTGTTTCTAACTGGTACTTTTGAGTTACACCCCTTGCATAGATTCATTCATTCATTCATTATGCCCTCCACCCCTCTCAGGGTATGGGCTGCCAACAATAGATTGCCAGAGGATTCTGTCCTGGGCCATTCTTTCAAGTTGACTCCAGTTGTATCCCATCTTCATGATGTCTGCCTCAAGGTCACATCACCAGGTATTTCTTGGACGACCTTTCTTCCGCTTGCCTTGGAGGTTCCACCTCAGAGCCTGTCTGGTGATGTTAGTTGGTGATTTCTGCAGGGTATGTCCTATCCAGCTCCATCTTCTCTTCTGGATTTCTTTTTCTACAGGAAGTTGGCTGGTTCTCTCCCAGAGGTTGGCATTTCTGATAGTATCTGGCCAGTGGATCTGGAGAATCCTTCTGAGGCAGCTGTTGATGAATGTCTGGATTCTTTTGATGGCAGTTTGTGTCATTCTCCGGGTTTCGGCCCCGTACAGCAGTACTGATTTTAAATTGGAGTTGAACAGCCGAATCTTTGTTTTCAAGGCCAGCTCTCTGGAGCCCCAAATGTTTTTGAGCTGTAGGAAGGCCACTCTTGCTTTGCCGATCCTTGCCTTGACGTCCGCGTCTGTACATCCCAGCTGGTCTATAATGCTGCCCAAATAGGTGAAGGACTGCACTTCTTCGAGGGAACGTCCATTCAGGATGACTGGTTTGTTACTGATGGTGCTAATCTTCAGGATCTTGGTCTTGTCTCTGTGGATGTTGAGTCCAACCTGCGATGATGTGGCTGCCACAACATTTGTTTTCTCCTGTATCTGCTGGTGACTGTGGGAGAGAAGTGCAAGGTCATCAGCAAAATCCAGGTCATCAAGCTGGCTCCACAAAGTACACTGAATTCCGTTCCTGCGTTCACTGGTGGACCTCTTCATGATCCAGTCGATGATGAGAAGGAAGAGAAATGGTGACAACAAGCATCCTTGTCTAACTCCTGTCTTCACCTGAAAGCTGTTGGTGAGCTGCCCTCCATGGATGACTGTGCACGTCATTCCCTCATACGAATTCTTCATCAAGTTGACCAACTTGTCTGGGATGCCGTAGTGTTGAAGGAGGTTCCAGAGGGTCTGTCGATCAACGCTGTCAAATGCCTTTTCACAGTCAATGAAGTTGATGTACAACGATGAGTTCCACTCCAAGGACTGTTCGACTACAATGCGGAGCGTTGCAATCTGGTCTGTGCAAGATCTGTTCTTCCGGAAGCCCGCTTGTTCATCTCGAAGCTGTGGGTCTACGGCGTCCCTCATTCTTTCTAAGAGGATTCAATTGAATACCTTGCCTGGCACTGACAGAATTGTGATGCCTCTGTAATTATTGCAGTTGCTGAGGTCACCTTTCTTGGGGAGCTTGATAAGATAGCCCTCCTTCCAGTCATTTGGTATCACTTTCTCCTCCCAGATCTTCGCAAAAAGGGTGTACAGCATCTCGACTGAGGCATCCAAGTCTGTTTTCAGGGCCTCCGCTGGGATGTCATCAGATCCAGCTGCCTTCCCGTTCTTCATCAGGGTGATGGCCTTCCTGATCTCTTCTCTGGTGGGCTTGCTGCTGTTGATCGGGAGGTCCACCTTGGCTGGGGCGATGGCCGGAGGATTTGGTGGTGCTGGTCTGTTCAAGCGTTCTTCAAAATGCTCAACCCATCGGTTCATCTGTTGTTCTATTCCTGGGATTTTCTTTCCTTCTTTATCTTTAATGGGTCGTTCTGGGTTGCTGTACTTTCCAGACAGTTTCTTGATTGTGTCATACAGTTGTTTCATGTTGCCGCTGTACGCTGCCTGCTCAGCTTGAGCTGCCAGTCCATTCATGTATTCTTTCTTATCCTTCCTAATGTTCTTCACTGCTCTGTGTGCTTCTGCATATTCTTCTTGGGCCTTGGCTTTTGCCGCACTAGTCCTGCTGTTGTTAACTGCTACTTTCTTCTGCTTTCTCTCCTCCACCTTGACCAAGGTCTCAGCTGTGATCCACTCTTTGTGATGTTGTTTCTTCTCTCCGAACACTTCCTGGCAGGTTGCTCTCAGTGTCTCTTTAACTATCTGCCATTTGTAATGTACAGTGTCTTCCTCTTCATTGTGCAGCTGTTGTAGTACCTCAAACCTGTTCTTCAACTGAAGTCCAAAGTCTTCCCTAATATTGGAGACCTTCAGGAGGCTGACATCATACTTCATTCTTCTATGTGATCCTTCCATCCAGGTCTTCTTCAGCTTCAGTTTCATACCAACAACTTGGTGGTGGTCGGATGCCACATCTGCTCCTCTTCTAACTCTAACATCTAGAAGGGAACTTCTGAACTTCTTACTAATGCAGATGTGTCAATCTGGTTTTCTGTCTGCATAGATTAGCTCAGGTTTATTGAATTTGTATGGGAGCCAGCCTAGTTGAGGCACCACCAAGAGTTATTTCCTTTAAAAGTAAAAGGACTGCAACTGAGAGGTGGATAGAGCATTTCCACCCTACCCATATCACCACTGGGATACTCAGGATCTTCTTTACTGTCAAAACATCAGATGCTTGTACACACAGGTGAGTGTTTCCTGCTGTTGAACAACCCAGGGAAGAAAAAGGGGTGGGTTACATATACATCTAGGAACAAAGAATGTAGACTATACTTAGAGAATGGAGGACTCTATCCTGAGAAGCAGTGACTCTGAATAAAATGTAGGGGTCATTGCAGAGAATCAGCTGAATGTGAGTTCCCAGTGTGACACTGTGGCCACAAGAGCTAGTAGGTGAAGCATGATCCTGGAGTGCATAAATAGAGGAATATTGACTAGGAGTAGAGAGATTATTTTATCTCTGTATTTGGCATTGATGCAATCATTGCTGGAATGCAGTGTCCACTTCTGGTGCCTGCAGTTCAAGGAGGATGTTGATAAATTGAACAGAGTTCAGAAAAGAGCCACCAAAAATATTAAAGAATTAGAAAATATGTCTTATAAGTTTCTGTCTTTGAATCTATCACTGTTTAGCTTAACAAAGAGAAGGTTAAGAGGTAACTTGATAATAGTCTATAAGTACCTACATGGAGAACAAATATTTATAGTGGGCTCTTCAATCTAGGAGAGAAAGGTATAACATGACCCAATGGCTAGAAGCTGAAGCTACACAAATTAAGATTGGAAATAAGCATTAATCTTTAATGATGAGAATAATTAACCAAGGATCATGGTGGATTCCATCACTGACAATTTTTAAATTGAGATGTGCTCTAGGAATTATTTTCGGAAGTTTTATGTCCTATTTTATACCAGAGGTCAGACAAGATGATCACAAAGATCCCTTCTGGCCCTGGAATCTATGAATCTAAGTGATCTCCTTCCATGATGTGCACTGAATGAAGCAGAGGTCCTGTGAAAAAGTAATGTGATCATATATCTAATGACAGTATCATAATGACTACGTAGAATGGGGCCAGATTAAGGTTTCATAGGCAACTTAAACATTGGCATTTCCTTACTTTTGGGTGCTTGGCTTTGCAACTTTAGTAATGTTCTTTTAAAATAGGTGTGCTTATTGTTGTTAGTTGACTGATTGTTTTGGGGAATTCTTTGTTTTGGGTTTTTTGTAATATGTAAATACATTGGCTGTGATGATGATGGGATATGCTTTTTTTTAATTTTACTTTATTTTATTGCCCATATAGTCTTGGGAACAGTCTTAATATTTTCTTAAATGATCCAGAACAGGAAGTAAATAATATGTTAACGTTTGCCTTTATTACTACATTGGGAGGAGCTGCAGAGGCAAGTGAGAGCAAAGAAATATTGCAAATTGGAAAAATGCAAGTCTAGTGTATCTGTGGACAAATAATCCAGATAACATCTGCTAAGTAGGCGAGAGTAATCCATGAAAACCTAATGCCAAAAGAGACTTTGAGATGAGAGTGGGTTGAAAATTAGACATGGATTTTCAGTGATTTGTTTGCTGTACTTTTGACTCATACTCACAAAGGTATCATATCATCAGGAAGGGAATGATCGATCCTTCTATAAGACTCCGATGTGGCCACACATTATTTTCTAGATGCATTCAGTGTAGCAGGAACTAATTAATTACCTGAGCCACAGGTTAGGTAGCTAGATAGTTAAATGCTAACATATATGTGTTCTTAATTTTATTCCTCAAATCAGCTGGAGGTACAAAGTTTTGAATGCAAAATTGGAAGATGGTTGACATTGTTTTAACAATTTGGTCATTGGTTTCACTTTTGGCATCATATTATCAGAAAGATATTGACACACTGACATTTAAGTGATAAAGGGAATTAAAAAAATGATTTGTATGGATGAGGTAAATAGCACTGGTGTGACTAGACAATGACTAAGGGCTAATCTACAAATATTTGAAGAGTCCTCGGATCAAGGCAAGATAAACAAAGAGAATGTAAAAAATGGAATGGAATCATCCTGAAATGAGTTCTGTTAGACTGTTGAATAGCCTATCAAGGGAATTGTTAGAAGACCCAGTACTTTGAAACTAGACTGAACAAAATACTAGAAAACATTGTGGAGTGATGAATATGGTATTTACAGTGGAGTTGGACTGAAGATCTAATATATCTTTTCCATTTCTAACCTCTATAAATCTGTTCATATATCTGAGAGATTTCTTTTTTTAAAAAAAGCAAAATAGTCATCAGTTCTGCCAGTGCCTACTAGATAAAGCTATTATAATAGTATATATAAAAATAAACAAAATTAAATAAATTGGCCCAATATTTTTTCTTGTGCTTAAGTATGTGTATCTTGATTTACATCATCTGTCCTAGCTCTCTCCTAGTGAGTGAATTCTGCCAATTGAAGGATAAATTACAGGACTGTTTAAGATAGGACACATTTTACTAATAATTGTTATGTACATACCTTTTTTTTTCCCAAAAAGGCCAAGACACCAATATCATGGCATAATTAATAGTCTTCATTTTGTTCTGTTAGAATTTAAAATCAAGTGAACATTATATGGATGTTCACAAGTAGCAAAATGTCCATTGAGGATAATGAGTTCCCTGAAGTATTTTATGTCTTTGCTGATTGGAACCCTGATGCTGGCATATTTATATAGAGCCATCAATCACAAATGGAGACAATAACAAGCCTTTCACTGGTAGTTTCTTTCTTAAAGTGACCCTTAAAATGAAATATGAAAAGAAACAGTGAAAACAATTGCATCATGTCATTACTATATAACATAATAGATGTCTAAGGATGTAATGTCTCTGTTAATATGTACTTGTACTTTTTTTACAACTTTTGTAAAAGTATTTACTGTTGCTGTTACTATATATCTGCTACACTTTGAGTCTCCCACAATATGTGCATTACAAGGATACACAGCATGGATTTAATGCTCAACAGAAGCTGAAACTGACATGGAGAATTCCCTCTTGTGTGTAACAGATTTGCCTTTTATATGGCTATTTATTGCATTATGCTGTCTCTGCTGTTCCTGTTAGGATGGATATGCATGTTATTTATGATCAGTTAAAGTCTTGGTTTTTTGCTGGAAAGCACGTTTGTATTTTCCTTGGCAGGACTTCTATATTCTAGAGTGAAGATTGTGTAAGAAAGTATTAAATGTGTTTTTGTTTCTTTGTTTGTTTTTATTCCCTACAGCTTAATAAAAAGAAAAACTTTAGTGCTTATGTCCTTAAAAAGGGTCTGTGAATGAATTTCTGGCTATATTAAAATCGATACAAAACTCCAATTGACTGCAATATATGCAAGAATGTAATAGTACATTCAGTTATATTTTCAAGGTTACTAATACCAGATATCAAAGTGAAGTGGTATGAAGTTCCAGTACCTCTCTCAAGCTGATACTTTCTGTCCCAGAATCCAAGTTGTTGTTTTTTTTTTCCCAAATATAAGACCTTAGGTGGTATGGTTACTAAGAAAACTGTAATGATACAAACCAACTGAAACCATTGTGGCACTGTGTGCCTGAGTCTGTCGAGAGTGTGAAATGATAGCTCTGAGAGGAGATACCTACTCCATTCATCTCAGTGTGGTACTAACTCAGATGCCCACTGATGATAAATGTCAACATTAACTATTTCACTGCTTATCAACCCATGATAGAAAGGAATGGGACAATGATGGTAAGATCTCCACAATATAAGTAGTATTTTGTCACCAGGTGTAAGTGAGCTGCAGAGAAATGCCACTACTTACTTTTTATCCAAATCAAGAAGGAACCAGGCCCAAGGAGCCTAGCAGAACATCTGAGGCCTTCCAATGGAAAGCCAAGCCCAAGATTCCCTACCATGGGTATATTCCCACTAAGAGGGACACAAAGTCAAGGATTCTATAGAAAACTAGCGGAACACACATCATTATATTTTGCTGCAGTGTCTCATTTTGACATCTTAAATTGTTGGAACTTATTTTTTAAACAGAGATTGGTTTATAGGAGGAGTTTAAAACAGTATTATTAGGATTTTTTTCTAATTCAACCTCTGAGTGATATCTAAAAGTTGTTATTAACAGGTGACCTATGTGAGCTGAGTTTGTCGCAGTCAAATTCCCATAGCTATTTGGTGCAGAACTAAAACACCACCAAATTTTCATTCATTGTTACCCTTATTGGCAGTGTGAGAAAGGAAATCAAGGACTGATGATAGGAGAAATTGAACTCCAAACATATTCAAAGAGACAATCGCTTAAGTTCAGGCTTAAAGTGCATTGTTGGCAAGAATCTTGCACTGTCTTTCGTCATATTGTGCTCACTTTGTGATTAAAGAAAAAATCTGGGATTCTCCAAGTCTGCCACTTAGAAAACTTTCATATACACATAATAATATTATTATTAATAATAAATTAATAATTAACAACAACAATAATGCCATGCCCTGTGATAGATTATTTTAGTTTATATGCAATAAGATGATCAGACACATTCCCAGTAGGGCTGATTTGCTGCCAGAGGAAATACAAATTTAATTATTTCCTTCTTATTATTCATTCATGGGTTTATTTTTACCAACAAAAAGAAGGGGCAAATATGTGACCACTTTATAGTCATGTTATTAAGCTAAAATGTTTAAAGAATTGTCTGAGCAAAGGGTTATACTACTATATAAATAATGCCTCTTGTAAACACATTGTTTGTCTTTGTTAACTACATATCTTAGGAAAGTCTAAGGCTGGTGTCAATAATTTGGCATTATTTTGAATTTTTTGTTTATATTACATTATTGAAATTGTCTGATCACAGCAGTAATGGCATCTAATGAAATTAATATGGTGTATAGTATTACCTGTGGCTGAGGATGAAGTGCTACCATGACCCATTTCAAATTGCTATGTAAGACACATGGAGTTAGGAGTTCAGCTTCAAGTGGGGCCATCTAAGTGACCAGATAAATAGATTGGAAATAGCCGATATTAAAGAACAACTGGCAAAAATATTGAGGGAAAAATAAGAAAAGTTCTTTTATAGAAGGACACTGCCGTTGATTAAATGACATTTGTTATATCATCCAACCTATATGTCACCAAAGATAATCAGGTCTAAGAATGTACTGAATAATTATTCTTTTCACCTGCCACTTTCATATCTATAGATCACACATACTAGGTTTAAATCATGGTATTGATTGGTACAATCTCTTTCCATTTACTCAAAAGTTTTTGTACTAGAGTTAGCAAAATAGCAACATAGTTTTTGGGGGTTTTTCAGTCCCTTCTATACTAGCTAAAGTAGAGTTGATTTGAAGATTGAGAAGTTTTCTTGTAATATTCTTGTTTTCCCCAAGTAGCCAACTTTTCTTCTAATATTTATTAGAAACAGAGTGGGTGAAATAATATATTTTATTGCATCATCTTTTGCTGTTGAGAGAGACTAGCTTTTGACCTACACAGAGTTCTTCAGGATGGGAAAGATACTCAGAGTCTCATAGTGAAATACAAGATGCAACAGATTGTTTAGCATAAATATTTAACACATAAACTAAGATTGTTGTATGTAGTGTTGTAGCTGTGTTGGTACCAGGATATTAGAGAGACAAGGTGGATACGGTAATACCTTTTATTGGATGAACTACTGTTGGTGAGAGAGATCTGAAGAAGAGAACTATCAGAGTAGTAAAGTTCTGTAACAGTCTTCCAAGTGGAGCAGTGGGGGCAAAAAAACTTAACTGGCTTTAAGATGGAGATTGATATGTGTCATAAGTGTGAAGTAGCCTAGAATTAGTGTTTACCTGTAAGGGGTTAAGCTAAAGGTAACCTGAGAGGTGGACAACTGACCAATGAAAAATTCCTCAGGAGACAAAGGATTTCAAGTTTCAGTTTCTCTCGGAGTCTCCCTCTGTTCGCCTTGAACCATCGTCCCCAAACGTGTGGGCGTAGTTTTTCCAGAGCATATACAATGGCGTAACATTCCTTTTCGGGAATTGACCAGTGGCTCTCCCTCTCAGACAGCTTCTTGCTGAGAAACATGACAGGGTGCAATTGTTGATCGGGTCCTTTCTGCATTAAAACTGCTCCCACACCATGCTCGGAGGCATCTGTGGTTACTAGGAAAGGTTGGTCAAAGTCTGGGGCCCTGAGCACAGGGTCAGACATGAGTGTCGCTTTAAGCTGGTTAAAGGCCTCTTGACATTGGTCAGTCCACCGGACTACATTTGGCTGGTTCTTTCAAGTTAGGTATGTCAGTGGGGCGACGATTTGGCTGTAGTGTGGTACAAATAGCCTGTAATATCCGGCCAAGCCTAAGAAGGATTGGACTTGTTTCTTGGACTTTGGGACAGGCCACTTTTGGATAGCATCCACCTTGGCCTGTAAAGGATTGATAGTTCCTTGACCCACCTGGTGTCCAAGGCAAGTCATTCTGTTGAGGCCTATTTGACACTTTTTAGCCTTAACCGTTAGTCCTGCCTCCCGTATGCGTTCAAAGACCTTCCGGAGATGTTCTAGGTGCTCCGCCCAGGAGTCAGAAAATATGGCCACATCATCAAGGTAGGCAACTGCAGATTCTCCCAATCCCACTAGGAGACTAGCTACAAGTCTTTGGAAGGTAGCGGGTGCATTTCGCAGCCCGAAAGGGAGCACATTAAACTCATACAGCCCTAAGTGCGTAATGAAGGCTGACTTTTCCTTGGCAGATTCCTCTAACGGTACTTGCCAGTACCCCTTGGTTAAGTCTAAGGTGAAGATGAACTGGGCCCGTCCCAGTTTCTCCAACAGCTCATCTGTGCAAGGCATTGGATAGTTGTCTGGACGAGTTACCGCATTTAGCTTACGGTAGTCCACGCAAAAGCGTATCGCCCCCTCCGGTTTGGGGACTAGAACCACTGGAGATGCCCATGCACTGTGAGAAGGGCGGATTACACCCATCCGTAGCATGTCCTGGATCTCCCGTTCTATAGCAGCTTTGCCGTGCGAAGCCACCCGGTAAGGCTGGGCTCTAACTGGGTGGGCGTTGCCTGTGTCAATGGAGTGGTATGCCCGTTCAGTCTGTCCTGGGGTGGTTGAGAATAGTGGCGCGAAGCTAGTGCACAGCTCCTTGATTTGCTGGCGCTGCATGCATCCGAGGGTCATTGAGAAGTTTACCTCTTCCACGCCACTGTCACTGCTTCCTTCATAGTAGACACCTTCAGGCCATTTAGCATCATCTCCTCCCTGGGCTGTAAACTGACAAACCTTTAATTCTCTGGAATGAAAAGGCTTTAGAGAGTTAACATGGTACACTTTAGGCTTTAGGGTTGAGTTACGGAATGGTATGAGGTAGTTAACCGCTCCCAGGCACTCCTTGACCATAAAGGGTCCTTCCCATGACACTTCCGTCTTATGGGTTTGAAGCGCCTTCAAGACCATCACCTGGTCCCCTACTGTAAAGGAACGTTCTCTGGCATGTTTATCATACCAGGCCTTTTGCTCTGCCTGAGGTTTTCTTTAGCAAGGTTTTCTTTAGCAAGGGCTAAAGAGGTTCGGAGGGTGTTTTGTAGGTTGGTTACAAAGTTCAGAATGTTAGTTCCTCGAGGAGGTGTAAACCCCTCCCATTGCTGTTTTACCAACTGTAATGGCCCTTTAACCTCACGGCCATACACAAGTTCAAAGGGTGAGAACCCTAAACTGGGATGTGGTACAGCCCTGTAGGCAAAGAGCAACTGCTGTAACACTAGGTCCCAATCATTGGAGTGCTCATTTATGAATTTTCATATCATGGCCCCCAAAGTTCCATTAAACCTTTCCACCAGGCCATTTGTTTGATGGTGGTAAGGGGTGGCAACCAAGTGGTTCACCCCATGATCTTTCCACAGACTTTTCATGGTCCCTGCCAGGAAATTGGTTCCCGAATCTGTAAGGATGTCAGAGAGCCAACCCACCCTGGCAAAAATGTCTGTTAATGCATAGCACACAGTTTTAGCCCTGGTGTTGCTTAGAGCTACTGCTTCTGGCCATCGGGTAGTGAAATCCACGAAAGTCAGTATGTACTGCTTTCCTCTGGGTGTCTTTTTTGGGAAAGGACCCAGAATATCCACAGCTACTCGCTAAAATGGAACCTCAATTATGGGGAGTGGCTGGAGAGGGGCCTTTACCTGGTCTTGGGGTTTTCCCACTTTTTGGCACACCTCACAAGACCGGATATAATCAGCAATGTCCTTGCCCATCCCCCCCCCCAGTGGAATGACTTCCCCACACGGTCTTTGGTTCTGTTCACCCCAGCATGCCCACTAGAGTGATCATGGGCTAAGCTCAGGAGCTATACCTGGTACTTAGCTGGAACTACCAACTTTCTCTGAGGCTGCCAGTCTTCCTGGTGTCCCCTAGAAAGAGTTTCCTTGTATATAAGTCCATTTTTGACCACAAACCGGGATCGATTGGTAGAGCTGAGAGGCGGTGGGTTGCCCCGTGCCGCCATCCAAGCTTCCTGGAGGCTTTCATCTGCTTCCTGTTCGGCCTGGAACTGTTCTCTTGTTGCCGGAGATATCAGTTCCTCGCTGGGTTGTGGACTTGGGTTGGGTTCCTCGGGAAGTGATGGAGGTGATGGGGTTGTTTCCCTTGGCGGTGGACCGCTCTCCGCTGGTACACCTGGTTGCATTTCAGGCTCCGGCTCAGCCTCTTGGGTTAGTGTAGCTGCTGCTGTCAGTGCTGGCTCGAGGTTGCCCTCTGGTGTTGGAGTGGTAGATGGGGTTGCAAGCACTGGACTCAGTGCTGGCAATGGTTCAGGTGTTGGTTGATTCGCCAGTTCCGGTCTGGGGACTGGCTTGGGCTGTGTCTCTGGGACTGGATCCTCCACGGCTGTTTCAGTTGTTGATAGGGAATCCAGCTCCACCATCGTCGTCAGGGTCTCTGGTAACCCAGCTGGGCCCCTGGTGGAAGGCTCATGAACAGGGATAGGTGTGTAAGCTTGCTTAGCCTGGCTGCGGGTGATCATTCCCACCCTCTTGGCTAGCTTCACATGATTGGCTAGATCATCCCCCAGCAGCATAGGAATGGGATAACCATCATAGACTGCAAAAATCCACCTTCCTGACCAGCCCTTGTACTGGACAGGTAGATTGGCTGCAGGTAAGTCGAAAGAGTTTGACTTGAAGGGTTGAATTGTCACTTTAACCTCTGGGTTGATTAACTTGGGGTCCACTAAGGATTGGTGGATAAGTGACATCTGAGCTCCAGTGTCCCTCCACGCTGTGACCTTCTTTCTGCCCACTCTCACAGTTTCCCTTCGCTCTGATGGTATCTGGGAAGTATCTGGGCCTGAGGACCTTGGGGATGACTTTGGGGTAATGCACAGCGTTCGGTTGGTGTTCTTGGGGCAGTTGAACTTAATATGCCCCAGCTCATGACATTTAAAACGTCACTCAGCTGACTGGTCACTGGTGCGAGGTTGGTTGCCGTGGACTGGTGGTGTGGAATGGTGAGGTGTTTAGGGTTTTCCTTGGGAGGTAGGTGGGGTCTGGGGCTGCCCCTTCTGATAAAATGTGGTCCCGGGTTGCCCCTTCTGGGACACACTCCAACCGCTATTCGGTTTTTTCTTTTCTGCCACCTCCCCCCCTTGTGTCCCGATTTTCCCCACCTCTCTGGCGATCTGGGACTGTTCATATTGATCCGCATAAGAAGCAAGACTTTCTGCTGAGTCCATTTTCTTATCCCATAACCACTGTTTTACATCATCACTGGTCATAGTCAGGAACTGCTCCTGTAGAACTAAATCACATACTCCTTCAAAAGTAGTTACACCCCTTTCTTTGACCCATTTATCTAACAGATCCTTCATCTGGTTTACATAAGGCAGATGACTTAGTCCAGCCCCTCTCTTAAGGGCTCTAAATTTTACTCTGTAAGTGTCAGGTGTAACTTGAAATTCTTTTAAAACCAAATCCTTAAATTTACCATAGTTTGAAGAATCCTCAATAGGCATCTTATTGAAGATGTCCAGAGTTTGGCCAGTCAATTTTGCTATCAATGTGGTCATCTTTTGATCTTCAGGGATTTTATGTAGAGTGCACAGTCTCTCAAAGGTGATGAAATATTCGGCAATGTCGTTGGACTCATCATAGTGTGGGCACAGTCGCTCTCATTTGTGGATTTTTGGGGAAGTGGAGTCAGCAGCTGGAGGAAATTGTCTCTGCAGCTCCAAAACAGCCAGTTCATGCTTTGGTCTCTCAATCTGGGCCTCCATAGCCCTTCTTTGGGTGGCTTCCTCTCTCTCCATCAGCCTTTGATGTTCTCTTTGTCTCTCCTCAGCTTGGAATTTGGCTAATTCTAAATCCTTTTGGCCCTTACCACCTGTCATTTTAATCTTTCTGTGTTTAACTTACTAACTGAAAATTAAACAAAATTTTCTTATATCACTTGGAAATTCTCAGCAGGGCTTTTATCCTACCAGCAGAGGGAGAAAGATCCCCTACACTGATTCTCAAAAAACTGAACTGACCAGTTCCCCCCCGCCACAGGGACCGCTGGGATGGTTGCTTAGCACTTAACGAGCCTATTAACTCTTAACTGCAAACCTGGGCTACTCTCTGCTATCCAGCAGGAGAAAACCCTCTCAAAAAACCCCCGAAAAAACCTTCAGCTTTCTGCCCTCAGGCAGCTGAAAAAGACAAAGTGTGGAGCTATCTACAGCTTCAAAACCTGCGGAACAAGTTTTACCAGAGTGACCCCCTGTGGTGTTTAACTTAACACTGTTACCTGCTTTGTACTTGCTGAGGTCTCACCTTAGAGAAAAGCTGCTTTCTGCAAAATTCTGTTTTTAGATTCACAAAATTTCATCCCACCACTGCCAACCATGTCAGGATTGCCTCCCCACTCTGAACTCAAGGGTACAGATGTGGAGACCTGCAAGAAAAAATAAATAACGCCCCCAACCTTATTTTTACCAGCTTGGGTTAAAATGTTTTTCCTCAGAACACAACTTCTTCTGTATCTGGACCTGGTACACTGCCACCACCAAACTAGGTCTAGGGTAGTTTGGAACCCTTCTTTCCCTTCCCACTAACCCTCCAAACTTCTTCCTTCCCTGGGAAGCTTGAGAGAAAAAAAATAAACCTCGCCTGCTCCTGCGAGATGTGCCCGATCCAAAACCAGCATCTTACACAATGGAAAACAAGCAGTCAGCTTCTTAAAAGAAAGATTTTAATAAAAGGAAAAAAAAAAGAAAGGAATAAATCCCTTATAACCATCAATAGAACAGCATCTACCATAATCAACAAAAGGATTCAGAAACCAAACCTCTCCCCCGAGGCAACTTTCTCCCACTGTTGATATCTCTGCTGAAGCTTCCAATTTCAAGAAGCACCCAGCCAACACTCACCACTGAGAACCCTACAAGTGATAAAAAGAAGGTAAACTTACTGACTACATTACTTGATAGAATCTATAGTTACAGTGAAAGACATAGCTGTGTTCATCCCATAGCCGAGGTGAACAGAGAGAGACCCCGAGAGAAACTGAAACTTAAAATCCTTTGTCTCCTGAGGAATTTCTCATTGGTCAGTTGTCCACCTCTCAGGTTACCTTTAGCTTAACCCCTTACAGGTAAACACTAATTCTAGGCTACTTCACACTTATGACAATATGTTTATGGATGGATGGTATGATGGGACTGACTACAATGGCATGTGGCCCATCAGTGACCGCCCATAGCAAAAATCCCCAGTGGCTGGATATTGGATATTAGACAGGGTGGGCTCTAAGTAACTACAGAGAATTCTTTCCCAGGTATCTGCCTCCTGGGTCTTGCCCATATGCTCAGGGTCTGATTGCCATATCTGGGGTTGGGAAGGAATTTTCCCTTCAATCAGATTAGCAGAGATCCTGGGGCATTTTCAGCTTCCTTTGCAATGGGTCACTTGCAAGTTTAAACTAGTGTAAATGGTGAATTATTTGCAAAAGCGACAAAGAGTCTTGTAGCACCTTATAGACTAACAGATTTTAGGGATCATGAGCTTTTGTGGGCTAAGACCCACTTCATCAGATGAATGTTGTGGAAATCTTCAGAGGCAGGTATAAATAGCAGGCAAGAAAGCAAGGTAATTTCAATTGGGGGAGGTGAAGCCCACTTCCAGCAGGTGATCTGGAGGTGTGAATACTCAGAGAGAAGAAACTGCTTTTGTAATTGGTGAGCCATTCACAGTCAATATTGAGTCCAGACCTGATGGTGTCTAATTTACAGATGAACTGGAGCTCAGCAACTTCTCTTTGAAGTCTGAGCTTGAAGTTTTTTTGCAGAAGGATGGCTGTTTTGAGGTCTGCTATTGTATGTCCAGGCAGGTTGAAGTGTTCTCCTACAGGCTTTTGTATATTGCCATTCCTAATATCTGATTTGTGTCCATTTATCCTTTTACGTAGGGATTGTCCAGTTTGGCCGATGTACATAGCAGAGGGGCATTGCTGGCATAAGATGGCGTATATTATATTGGTAGAAGTGCAGGTGAATGAACCAATGGTGGTGTGGCTGATCTGGTTAGTTCCTGTGATGGTGTTGCTGGTGTAGATATGTGGGCAGAGTTGGCATCGCGGTTTGTTGCATGGACTGGTTCCTGAGTTACAGTTGCTATGGTGAAGTGTATGGTTGCTGGTGAGAATCTGCTTCAGCTTGGCAGGTTGCCTGTGGACGAGGACTGGCCTGCCTCCCAAGGCCTGTGAAAGTGAGGGATCGTTGTCCAGGATGGGTTGCAGATCACTGATGATGTGTTGGAGAGGTTTTAACTGAGGACTGTAGGTGATGGCCAGTGGTGGTCTCTAGGTTTCTTTCTTGGGTTTGTCTTGCTGCAGATCCAGACTAACACGGCTACCCCTCTGATACTAGGTGAATTATTTGTAACTTGAGGTCTTTAAACAATGATTTGAGGACTTTGGTAACTCAGGCAGAGGTTAGGGGTCTATTTCAAGAAAGGGTGGGTGAGGTTCTGTGGCTTACTGGATGAGGAACACCACATGTTGTGATAGGCATGTGTAGGATCTATGGATCTTGAAAGGTGTGTTGGGGGATCATTGTAGCAGCGGAGATTCCATTTACAGGTTTTTCACCTGTTTTTATGACAAGATCTGATGCTACTTTAGTTGGTGTTTCTTGGTCTCTGGGGAGCTTGCTTCTGATAATGAGCTTGGTGAGGTTGTGGGGTTGTTTGAAGGCCAGAATATGGGGTCCAAGGAAGATTTCTATCAGGATGGGGCCCCTATTGGGTATGGATTATAATTCTTTAATGATATCCCATATTGATTCCAGTGTGGAGTGGTAGGTGACAAATAGGGATGTGAAGTCAGAGGGATTTTTTTTCCTGTATTAAAGCAGGTTCTCTCTTTATTTTGGTTCTATGATACTGTCTACTTCTCTGGTGGAGTGTCCTTGTTCTCCGAATGTGGTTTTAAGTTTGTGCTAAGGTGTATATCCCAGGTTTTCTCCTTCAAGCATATTTTGTGATATCTGAATGACTGCAGAGGTGTTAACAAGACATTTCATCTTGGATGGTCTCTTAGAATATGTCTGAACTATGGATGCTAAACAATCTGTTCCTTCTTGTGTTTAGCTGTGACACTCTGAGTACCTTTCCTAGACCTGAAGAATAACTGTGTAGCTGGAAAGCTTGTTTCTTTCATCAAAAGAAGTTGGTCCAATAAAATAAATTACCTCACCAAACTTGTCTCTTTAATATCCTGAGACCAACAAGGCTACAACAACATTCTTGACAGCTTCAAACAATAGATGAAGAAAGACAAATAAATACCTAGCTCCCACAGAGCACTTTTCATCCATATATCTCAAAGCACTTTACAAAGGAGGTCAGTATTATTACCCCTGTTTTGTAAAGGTTGAAACTGAAGCACAGAGAGGACAAGTGACTTACCCAAGGACACCCAGCAAACCAGTGAGAGCTAGGAATAGGGTTTAAGTCCTAGTCTAGTGCTCTAGATACCAGGTCACGCTGCCTCCCTCCGTATACAAAACTACTATGAAATAGAACATTTGAGTTAAATACTGATTTGATGAAGTAACTTGCCTGAGAGGATAACTAAATTGAATTCTACTGAAATTGTTCCTGTTTTACAGATATGTTGGCTTTCTTTTCCCATTCTCATACATTTACATTCATAACTTGAGTTTACATCTTTGAAAATTGCAGATGCAGAAAGGTTGGTTGCATTTCCACTTAACATATTGCTGACAGGAAAAGAAGACTCAAACATTCAACTTTCCTAAATTTCTTCATTGTAAATATTTTATGAAGATGATGTGGCGATCTCACGCCTGATTCTCATTTACATCAAGGCCCTTTTGTAGTACTCTATATAAATGGACTGCAAAGTGGGCAGTAATGGCCTGCTGAGAATGCTTTTTGCAGAATGGGCCTCTTTGGCCCATTTAGAGTTGGCTTAAGGGTTCTAAACCTGACCTATTTTCATCTTGAAGCATAGAATATTGGGGTTGTGGGGACCACGACCAGGCCTAGTCTACTGAGCTATTCCATGGGCAACAGAGCATAAATTAGAACACCACAGGGTTGCTTTAACTTTCACCATGGCCCAGGCACATTCCTACATGGTCCCAGACTACAAAATGTACAGAAATGGCTAACACTTTACCTTTGCTCCTTCATTTCCTCTCTATCCCAAACAAAGGCACAGACCGAGAATTAGGCCTAAAAAATTAGAGGCTTATGTGTCATAATGTTTTTAAATGATTATCTATAATAATAGTACGTACCGGAGTTTGAAAGTTCCCAACACATGCCATATTTTGGCAAAATACAGTCCATTTCTAATCCTTAATTCAAGGTTATGACAAAGAATCACTTTAGTCAGGGTCATTTACTTATAAATTCTTGATCTAAAGTGATGAATATTTGCCATGTAATTTTGATAAATGGATGGTGAATTACAGACTTTGGTTGGCTCACTAGAGTGGATTGGATTAAATAAAATGGATATGTAATGGATTCCATTAAGGAACAAGTGCTATTTTTTTTTCTGCAAGGGAACCGGTAACCACAACCATATAATCCTTCGTTTTTGTGTTTGTTGTTGGCATTTTAAAATTCACTGTATTTATTGTTTCAATTTACAGTGAGGTGCCCCAAAATATCAGTTGCCTTTGTAAATTGCAAGATAATAAGAAATGCAACCCTTTTTTCTGCTCTTGATCCACTGGGTATAGTAACCCAGAAACAGTGGAAAACAGAAGAGCTATAGGGAGGGCTGTAGGGATGTCTGCTATCTCCTCTGCGTTGCTGGTCTCTTTTCCTTGAAATGACATGTGGCTCCCATTAATAATAATGCCACATATATAGTGCTTTGCATTTTTACAGGGCCCTACAAGCATTAAGTAATTCAGTAGGTAGGTAAGTATTATTGACCTAAGGTTTTTTTCGGATGGGGCAGTAAATATTAAAGGACTGGATTCTCTTCTGTGCTAAACAAAGCACCCTGAGTTTCTGGACCAGCTTAGGGCCTGATTCAAATTACAATACTGTAGGATTGTCATGGTGTTGTGGAGATCTGCAGGTCTGTAGAGATCTGCCTTCTTCCAGCATGCCCTTACACTGGGACTGGGGTGAGGTTAAAGGCTCAAGTCCCGGATCTGATCTATCTGCACAAACAGGGAGTTTCCCTCCAATAGGAGAATTCTCTGATGAATGGTGCAGACTGGTTGGGAACTGATTGGAGAAACTAGCCCAAATAGTCTAATGCTACTGCCATTGACATCAATGTTAAAACTTGTACTGATTAGAATGGTAAAGGATTGGAATGTAAGGATATATCTATATTACCCACCAGATCAGTGGGTAGTGATCAATCCAGAGGGGGTTGATTTATTGCAATCCCCAAGCACTCTCCCATTGACTCCTGTACTCCACTGCTGCATGAGGAGCAGGTGGAGTCAACGGAGGAGTGGCAGCAGTCAACTCACTGCAGTGAAGACACCACAATGAGTAGATCTATGTGTGGGGAAAAAATAAATCATTTTTCTGTTTTATTTTTTTGTTTGTTTGTTTTTATTACGGCTTTTTGATGCTTCTTTGCAGATTGGAATATGTATATAATCCTGATGGAGCTGGATTAAGACTGTCAGAGCACAAGTCACTTGGCATATAAACACATGGCTCTGCATTAGATCAGTTTTTAGGATATCACTAGCACTCTGTATTTCTTGGCTCAGTTATTCTTGGCCTTGAACTCTGGCTTTGGATACACTATGACCAATAAGTACACCGTTACCACAGAGGATCCTGCCTTCATAAAGATGCACGGTTACCTGCATAAACCACTAAACAATAGTTCACAGACAGCCTACAAGCCACGCCTCTCTGTTTACTCACTAGCTACACATATTGGATGTCAAGGAAGGTGAAATTACTCCAGCCATGGAGCTAATTTCCTAAGTAGGAGAAATTCCTACCAACCCCAGATGGCTATTAGCCACAGCTTAGAATGTATCAGGAAGCCCAGAGCATTCTGGCAAGAGACCTTGTTTCCCATGCCAATCAGTACATTAAGTTAATTCTGCTTCCATAATGTCAAAAACAAACCACCAATGAGAGGACAAGTAGGCAGAAAAAAACACGTCTTTTAGCCAGGGCTTAGAAATGCTTTCTCTGGGAAAAAGGTCACCCAATTCCTTTCAACCATTGTCCCCCACCCCATCAGACTAAGCAAATCTACATAGAAAGAAGGGGATATGAATCCTCATCATCATCCCTCCAAAGCCCAACCTCACAAAAAACAGGGCATGCTTTATCAGCAATGACAGTAGGTTGGGAATTAGATTAAAATAGGAAATATGTTAAGTAATTGTCAAAAAAGTCCATTACATCTGATGTTATTTGCTAACAAAGAAAAAAAAATTAAGCCATACAAATCCTAAAAACATCAACTGCAATCTTGTTTCACTTGTGCCACTTTGTTTCAAAACAGGATACCTTTAGTGATAATGAAAGAAAGGAGAGCTATTTCAAAAAGGATTTTTAATAAATTGGGAGTGGAGGTCAGAGAAGAGCCCTGAGAATGATTAAAGGATCAAAAAACATGCCTTATAATTATAGACTCAAGGAGCTCAATCTATTTAGTTTAACAAAAAGGGTGACTTAATTAGTCTATAAGTACCTACATGGGAAACAAATATTTAATAATGTGCTCTTCAGTCTAGCAGATAAAGTTATAACATGATCCAATTGCTGAAATTTAAAGCTAGAGAAGTTCAGATTGGAAAGAAGGCATACATTTTAACAGTGATAGTAATTAAACATTAGAACAATTCACGAAGTTGTGGAATCGTTGTGGATTTTCCATCACTGACAATTTTAAAATGAAAACTGGATGTTGTTCTAAAAGATCTGTGCTAGGATTAATTTGGGGAAGATGATCATAAGGGTCTCTTCTGGCCTTAAATTCTATGTGTCTCTGATTTTCTGCTTCCCTATCTGCTTAAAGAAGGTTGGGTGTGGGAGAAGATCAGCAGACAGACCACATGGTCTACCTTTGATCAGGAAGTTCTGCAACTAGTTGTGTCCATCAATGATATACCACTCAAGGTCATTGACAAGTTGTGCTCTCTACTGTCTTTTCATCAGATACAATGATTGACCACATTACAAGACACATTGGTGCAGCCAGCGAAGCCTTCAGAAATCTTCAATGTCATCTCTGGAAGAAACATATGTCAGACTGCAAACAAAATTTATGTTTACTCACCAGTATCATCACCACATTTTCTCTATGGTTGTGGCACGTGGACTACTTATTAACATCTCATAAAACACTTGGATCAATTCCACCTACAATGTTTATGGAGGATAATGGGAATTAAGTGGAAAATTTGGTTCCAAACACTGAGGTCTTTGAGTGCTGCAACATCACAGGCATTGAAGCTTGTATAGTGAGAGCACAGATTAGATGGTGTGGTCATGTGTTTTGTCTGACAGCAGAAGGCTGGCCTTTACAGAGAATTTCCAACTGTAATTCATTTTGGGGATAGACCAAGAAAACAGTACAAAGACACTCTCAAGGGAAACCTATGGTCTTGCAATTGACCCCAACACTTGGGAGCAATTAGCTAATGACATGGTCCAATGCCAACACCTCTACCACTTTGGACTGAAAGATATAGAGAGCTTGAGAATTGCTGCAGTCAAGGTGAGACGTGTGAAGCATAAACTTAAAATCATTGGGAATTCATCTACAACTCTCATTGCTATGTGACACTTGTGGATGGTACTGCAGGCCCAAAATTTGTCTATGTGGATCCTGAGATGAGACCAATAAATGATTGTAGCTCATCTGTCAAATTCAATGGAAAACTCCACCACTTACAGGAGAGGGAAAAATAATTTTGCTTTGAGTTTTACACTGTGACATACAATCCAGGAAACACAGATTTATGTTTTCAGTGGAAGATTTGAATGCCATAAATGAGCATTTTTTATCTGGCAGACTATGATTTCTTGATGTAAATAATTACTTTGAGTCCTTTTGAGTAGGACAGTAAGGCTTACTTTGGGGGCCCATAAAAGGCTCTAAAGAACTCTGTAATGTTAAAGAAGGTCACAAACAAAGACACTTCTTTTGGTCAGATTTTTTACTAGAACCAATCTGTCATAGAACTGAAGAATACAAAAAAAATCTAAATTCCAAATGTGTTGAACAGTTGAGTCAAATGAAATATTTTATGTAAATAATAAATAAAAAGTGACTACTGATTTTTCAAAATTTATTTTGATGATCTAGTTATAAATAACTGTTTTTCCCCTCCTTGATTATTCATTTTATTACACTGTTTTGTTTGGCACTCAGCCACCACTAGCGTAAATATGATCAGGACCATATTTCACCAGTTTCACTAGTCTGGATTAAATGAACTGCCTCCTGTGACATGTATACAGTGGTTGCCAGTCTGCTAAATGTTTGAACGTTTTAAAAATCTAAATTATTCTTAGTTCATTACAAACAATCTTCATCTATCCTTACACCCACTGTAGTTTTCAATAGTGTAGTGGATGGATAAATGGGCTAGTCTGTGCACATTTTCTCTCTATTTGGGTATGTTAGGTTCTGTATGTTTGTAATATTGAGCTGTTTCTTAGATACATTTTTCTCATTTGTTTTGGAAGCTAATCAAAATATACATCAAAGTAGCAATTTCTGTCTTCAAAAAATATCACTGAAAAAGACTGAGAGGCTTAGTAAATATGGAATAAAATGCTTAGAGAGACTATTATCCTAATTCAAACTGTTTAAAAGAACAAATTTCATCCAAGCCTGCATTTAACCTTCCAAGATTTCATCTCCATTGTAAATCCCCCTGAAGCCCATTCAAATACTGCTGCAGATAAGATCATCTTCTTGGTACAAATTCTGTCCTAACATTCAAAACTCTCCACAGCTTAACCCTCCTCTTCCTCTCTATCCTATTATCTCATTACACTGTGACCCCTACTTTATCTCTGCCAGTAATGCCAGATGTGATCAACCACATTTCCCACAATCATCTTCAAGTTTTCCCCCATGCAAGGCAAAACCTCAATCAAAATTTTTAAAATAATCCCTTTATTCTCCTTCAAGTCACTCTTGAACACTCTTCTGCATATGGAAAATAGTTACCTGAAAATGGCTAGGCAAGTGACAAGTGGTATTTACTATTACAGATGTGCATACAATTTTTAGCCACTCAGTACTAAAGCATCTATTATTTCTGTTACACCATCCTTCCTCATGCTCCTATCCTTCAACTATTTAAATGTTTCATCCTTCTGCTATGCCTTGCCTTTTATCTTAGAAGCTTTTGGGGATAGTGACTGTCATTGGTTTATGTTTTGTGATTTAGTTAAACCAATAAGGTTGCAGCCTGGATGAGACCTGTAGGTTCTACCACAGATCTAATTATAAGAGATCTTGAACAATTGTAACTCTCACTGAAATCAGTGGGGATTAAGAGAACTAATCACCTCTTGGTAGCCAGCCCTCAGGAAGATTAGTTACCCTCCAGTAAACTCCCTGTTTATGGATTGTGATAGGCCCCAATCCTCAGCAGTTAGTTGCAGAATTGAGGCCTTAATCTCCAGGTAGGCCGTGCTTCTTGAAGACCGAAATGATGTGACTTCCAAAATGTCAATTAGCGAGAAATCTTTGGGTATAACACTGCCATAACTGTTAAAATTTTGTGAACCAGGAGTAACTCAGTATAAGTAAGTGGCTTTATAAAGGTGTCCGACTGATTGTAGCGAAAGGAGAAACCCAGATTCAATGTTTCTACTCAAGACATGATTATTACTCAGTCTGAACTCTTGCTTTTTAATTTTGGGTAAGAAAATTCTTTCCTCCTTTCTTTCCTTCTTTCTATTTAATAGACAGATGATCAGAATATGTTTGGACCAGTGATGCAGAATAGAGTGAAGGTTAATAATTTGCTTCTCCAGGAGACAACATAAAAGTAGGTTTATTTTGGCAAAGCCAAAATCTCTATATGTACCACAATCAGCATTTTTTAAATGAATGTAATGTTGACAAGAGCTTGATTAGTGCTAATATATTGTCCTTATTAAAGGCAGTAACCTCATAATGGTCAGCCAGTTGGGCTTTCTTGGCAAGTCCTCCTACCATCAGTAAACCTATATAATACTCATAATTTGTCTCTTGGCTCTCTATATTCATGTCCACTTTTAGACTGGCATTATTCCTGCCCACAGGTTGTTTGTTTTATTTCATTGTGGAATTTTTGCCAAGGAAATGTGCATTTACATGGTAAATCTGTATCACAATTCAAAACTTCACTTGCATTCTATAGAAAGTACCTTCTCTTAGACTTCGCTGCCATATGTATATCTTCTGCATCTTTGCCTGGCAATATTTGTGGATTTTTTCTATGCCAAAAAGGATTACATGATTGGAGAGTACAGGGGGAGAAATGTTTGACTGATTTTACGTAGGCTTGTGTCTGCCAGTAAGACAGAATGTGTTCCATTGGGCATGTGGGTAGCCCATTGAGAACAGCTGTGATGTCCAAAAATATACAGGTCAGGAGTTAAGTTAGATATTTTATCTGAGACTTACCAGTGGCAGACAATGACACCAAAAGATTAAGTCAACTGTACAGGAATCAGAGCAACAGATCACAAATAAGTTGAGTTCTTACCTCAGCAGCCAATCAAAAGTGCACAACAGTGATCTATGCCTTTTTTATACATGAAGATTTGCTTTATTCCTATGTAAAATATGATTATATAGTTCTATGTACATGTTACACTGACCAATGTGTAGGATTGTTCAGGACATAGTAAAACTTCAGAGTACAGAAGAGGATTACCTGAGGGAGGAAATGTAGTCTAGCAGTTACTATTGGAGGGTGTTTGAGAATCAGAACTCCTGAACAGCGCTGTGTGAAAGGCTTAGCTGTAACCCAGAATTCAACTAACATCAAATATAGTTTCAAGTAGCCAGAAAATGAAAATCCCTTCCCACAAAAAGTGTTGCATTTTTTAAAAGAAATTCATCCTGAAATGAGAAGAAAAATGAAAAATGCCCACAATTTTTTCATGAGAAGGGATTTCAAGAAAAAAATAAATTTCAGGAGAATGGCAAGAGATTTTAAGCTTCCCAGACAACAAGAAGCAGTCTGTGAATTTAAAAATGCTTTCCAGACTATTGATTGTAAGCACCCTGATTCTCTCACTCCCTAGCTCTCAGCCTCCTAGCCTGCCTCCCAGCCATGGGAACTGAACAGGCTGAGCACCATTGCTTTCTTCCCCTCTGGATTGCAGAGCTGGGAAGGAGATAGTGATCCAGGACACTGATCTTTTACACCCCCCGCCCCGGACAGTTTTTGTCAAATTCATTTTCTGTCTGCAAGCAAAGGGAAATTGGCAAGAACCTTCCCATCAGGCAG
Source organism: Dermatemys mawii (assembly GCA_007922305.1). Lineage (NCBI taxonomy): Eukaryota > Metazoa > Chordata > Testudines > Dermatemydidae > Dermatemys > Dermatemys mawii. Next base: position 7,374,174 of record ML677365.1, on the reverse strand, counting down.
CTGTCATTTTGATTTGATCGAGAGAATTATTTTCCAATGGAAATTTCCCTACCAGCTCTACTTTCAAGTTCCCCATAAACGTAAGAACAACCACCTCTGTTCTATAAACTTACACATACACCATTGCACAGAATTAATTCATTTCTTTCCCAGTCCTGACCCTGGCACATAGTCTCCACTTTACTTTCATTTTCTATTTGGTTATGCTTTAATTTTCCCCAGCTCTCCCCCATCCTGGAGCATTGTGGCCTCTTTCTCCAGGTGTTTAGTTGAGACTCAGTGGGACTGTCCTGTGGTCTTTCGGATAGACACCAAATAAGACTGTGACCCCCAGTTTTCAAGGTACAGGAGGTGTTCTCATTCTGGGGGTCCAATCCAGAGCAGTGAGGGGTTGTCACCACTTGCTCTGCACCTTTGGGTGCCTTAAAATACTTTGCTGTCATAACTCCAAACCTGGGCTGCTCACAATCAGCCTACTAGCATGCAGGTCACATCCTGAGAGTCTGTGTGCTTGACAGCCCTGGTTCTATAGCTATGACCCCAGCAGCCCATGTACTGCTCCACAGACCCACTCTAGTTTCTACCAGCCTTGATTACTACTTGCAGGGTGACCCCAGTACCCTTCCAGTCCTGAATTATCCCAAAACCATGTGTTCTGCAATGCCCAGTCCTCTCCTCGACAGTTCAGAAAAAAATTCCATTTTGTTTGTTCATCTAAAGTCACAAAAACACATCACAGCTTATTAACTCAACTGGGGGTGAATACACCCTTCTCTTTAAACACTATACTGAGTTGGTTTATGACAAAATCAAATGAATTTATGAACAACAGGACATAGGTTAAGTGCTGCTAACTGAAGGAATAAAGTTAGGATGGGTTATAAGCAAATAAAAGTGAAAACATGCATCTAAAAGTCTAAAACATATTCTAGCAATATAGAGGCTTTGTACAAGGTAGTTTCTGTCACCAGCCATTTTTCTTCCCAGCTCTGGCTGAGGAAAATTCAGCCTTACCTTCCACAAAAGTACAGATGCTGGCTTACCATTTTTTCTTATGTCAAAGATCTATGGCTAAGCAGTTTTTTTACCTCTATTTACCTCAAGCCCCTCTTGGTTGAAGAACGCATCTTTCTCAGCTTGCCAGGGCTTTGTTCCCTTGTATATATCTAGTAATGACTGCCAAAGATGGCCGAAGATGGCTTCTGTCCTTGCTCATATCTTCCACAGCTCAATGAACCTGTTTCAAGAGGCAGGATGATCTCACGCTGTTCTGGCTTTTCACCTCCTGTCTGTAAATATGGATTCCATTGATTTGATTTTACCATGCTTAATTAACGTAGGACACAGGTGGATAGCTGCGACATTCCCTCCTATCTGGACAGCTGGTATAGCCTAATATCAATGAGTATCCATATTACCTTATATAGTGTTGATACATACATTTCACAATAATATTAATCCCCAGTGTATCATTAGTACTCCCATTGAAGTGAGCAGCAAACCAAGTGAAACTAGAATTTGACCAAAGATGATTTGTGATGTATATGAAAGACCACGACACCTTAGTTTAAATGAAACAGCAATATGCAAAGCCAGCTGAAATGCTATTCAAATGAATTGTCATGAAGGAGTCAGCACAATATTGTTAATTCAGTTGTATTGCAATTAATCTTGAGTGCAGTTTGTTTATTTATTGTGTTATAGAGTTTAATGCAATTAAAATTTGCACTTACAGCTGGAATTGCTTATTAAAATTAAAAGCTGACAGTCAAGGTGATACAATGAAGAATGTTCTCTGGTTAGGAACATAAAGGCAATTCAGATTAAGAAGAGGGTTGGTTTGGGGTGGTGGGTTTGTTTTTTTTTGTAAATATGGAGTTCATTAAATGAGTGTTCTTAATATCAGAAATAAGGATGGCAATATATTAAAATTCTCCTTGCCCACTCATATATGGGAGTATATATATTTTTTAAAACAAGAAAATAAAATGACTTTTTTTTCTATGATCATCGTCTTGGATTGTTGTCATTATAAGTTTGGGCAAGTGACCTAGGCTGGTCAATTTTCATAACAACTTTATCAGTAAAAACCCAGTTAATTATGACCAACCTTAATCTGTGAGTATTGGGAAGGAATCAGGACCTGAAGGAAAGATAGGCAGGGGAACACCTTTTTTGTGAATCCTGCTGGAGCTTAGGCTTGAGTTGTGTGCCAAGCTGCTCAGTGGTGTTGGAAGTGAGGCAGCAGAGTGCAAGCCCAACCACAGACATTTAGGTACCTGGGGGACATTACCAGTGGAAATTATGTACCTAGGGTCTCTTGGTGCCCACTGGATAAGGGGGAAGCTGAACTGGGGTTTTGAATATCTAAATGTTGGACATACGTGACAGTTAGGCATCCAAACCCCATTTTCAGTCCCACCTCTAAATATTATTTGTCTGATTTTCAGAGGTACTGAGTGTTACAAAGTAACCCTGTAATCCACCACATGGACACCAGTCTTTTTGTGAATGGACCCAGCCATTGAGCCCCTCTTACTTCCTTTAGAACTCAGTCTGAATAAAGCCTGGCCACTGTTTCTAGCTCTGTGACCTGAGGGCAAATTCCTATGCTCAGATTTCTTGTCTGAAACCCCTTCTTGGATTCTTTATTCAGACTGTTTGTGGAACCACCACCCAGCCACCCTGGACCTGACATCAGTGTCTCAACCTCCCAACCCTGCTAGCTGCTAACATATATTCCCTCAGAGTTCTACCTATGATGTGGACACTCCGGGATTACTGGTTTAACCCCTTGAGACACAACATCAGGAAAGCAAGGAACACTGGCTCATCAAAGGAATGTCTTGTCCACAGCAACTCTATTCTTAAAGCACTCAAGGGTCACAGATCTTTGAAAACAACAATATTTCTAAATGCACTGTCCCCAAGTGTAATCTCCCCCATTCTGCAAGCCAGTGATTCAGCAGCATTTCAGGTTGGGCAGAGTCACACCTGTCTTCCCTCTCCTGCATGCCCTTATTGTATGTGGCCCGACCACTGAACAAAGCATGACCCTACACTTAAAAAAGACTCCTGACTCAATGCCATGAGCTCAACAATCAGTTCATGTAGTTGGGCTTGCCCCCCACCCTTGTGCGCCTCTTTGTGGAGAGACCATTGTTCCATGGGGGTGGGAGAGTAGCTGAGAATCATTCAAAGTCAGTGTCCCCAGACTGCAGTCTTTATGGATCTCAGCAATGGTCCTGAAACAAAGTGTCAAATGTCTTTCCCAGCTAGGGAACCTTTCTGAAATGTAGTTTAACAGGATGACCCGAGTAAATCCAAATTAATGCCCAATTTCCTTGATAGTTTGTTCCAGTGCGTAATCACCCTCCATGGTTAAAATGTATACCTTATTTCTATTTTGAATTTGGCTGGCTTTAACTTCCAGGCACTCGTGTATATATCCCTATCTCTTAAATGTTTGTATGTTTAGTGTCTTTTGGTATGTGCTTATTGTAATAGACGTTAAAATGTACTTTTCAAATTGTGGAAACAAGCATTCATGTTGATTTACTTATAATAATCTAGATGATCATTATTATTAGATGCTATGATTATGATTATGAGGTTATGAACATGGTATAAAGGACTAGATAGACAGATATAGAGAGAAAATGTCTTTGAATGTTCAAGTGAAATTTCCTGAATGTTCTGATTACATGCACACACAGTTCCATAGAAAAATAATAAAGCAACTCCAATAATATACTCCCTTATTTTCAGTACATCTAAGAGCCAAACTACAGAAATGTTTACAGAGTTACTTGGAATTCCACACCTGGGCTGAAATAAAGAGATGTGAAACTACTACAGGACCATCACAGAACAAGGCAATAAGAAATCTTTTGAATTATCTACTCAAAGTGTCATAAACTTGTAAGAGATAATAAAATACTGGCAAAGAAATAAAAAAGGGTGATAGCAAAAATAAATGAATAAAATAAACAACAATGGAGAAGTAACAGGATTCTTGTCATGGACTCTGAAACAGTAGGTCCCAACATCAAAAACATAATTAAGAGTGTTATAATTTAATATCTTCCCTGAAAAATATACCTAAAGTCATTTTACATATAAACTTCTAATGATTGCCTACAATGTACCACCTAATCTATATAAAATACAATTAAAACAAAATTAAAACTATAGTTACAACTTCAGAAATACAATACACTACTTTGATTCACCTGGCTGTGTTGCATCACATACCAGGTGTGTCCTTCACCATTAATCCCATGACAAATGTCAAAGCAATTGTAATTTGCAGAGTCGTCGTAGTCTTATTGGTCCAGGATATGAGAGAGAGACAAGTTGAGTGCTGTAATATCTTTTACTGTGTCAACTTCTGTTGGTGAAAGAGGCAAACTTTCGATAAAGTTTCATTTTAACAATCTGTAACCTACTACCTCTCCTTTGTGCTGTCACTCCAGAGCTGTTAATTGCACATTTCCTGTTCAATGATTTTTTTGCAGCATGTTTTAACTCCTTATGCTTAACAATCTGTTTCAGTTTGTATTTAGCTGACCTTTTACAGACCTGAAGAAGAGTACCGTGGAACTTGAAAATTTGTCTCTTTTATGAACTGAAGTTGGTCCAATAAAATATATTACCTCATGCACCTTATCTCTCTCAAAGCCAATATAACAAATATAGGACATCATTTTAAAGTGTAAGCCACCCTTTAAATGTATTATTTCTGCCTGACACATAAGCTCCAAATGAAAGAAAGCATACATGTTGCTCTAGTTACCATATACAGTTAGGATTCAGGGTTGTATGAAAAAAATAACATGGTCCATGTCTCTTTTGTCAGGCAGAATGCCCATTGGAACAGTTCCTATGTAGCTAACACTAGCAAATAATTCTATACTGCAATTTAGAAAACAGACATCAACTCTTAATTGTAATTTAAAAAAATAAAATAAAAAAAGCTTGTAGGAATACTCCAGAGTTTTCCAGTTAAAGTTGATGAGACAGACCTTCAATTGATTAAATCTGTATATTTCTACTGAAGTCACTGAATGAAAATTTATACTTGCTGAGTATCTGGTCCTATATACATATAACTATTCCAAAAATAGAACCTCTCTGTGCGGTCACTCCTGCCCCCTTTGAAGTCAATGACAAACCTTCCATTGGTTTCAGGGGTGGAGTAGATTCATAAAGGGGACATGACCTTAAGCATGCCTAAGATCAACATTTAGGTATCACACCACTGGCAGCCACAAAAGCACCTCTCAGTTGCTGCCTAATTCTATAGGCACCAAAACTCCCTAGGCATATAAACTTCCACCAGCAATGTCCCCATGGCACCTACATTTCTGCTACTGTTGTTCAAACCACCCAATTCATATCTAAGCAGTATTCACAAAGTGGGTGTTACCCTGATCTCACCACTGGAGCTCCATCTGGAGCTCCACTGGTGAGTGCTGTAGAAGCACTCACCAGTGCTGTAAAAGCAGAAGTGCTTGGTGAAGCACTTCTTCAGAAGTGCTTCACCAAGCGCTGTAGAAGCAGAAGAATCATCTGTAGAAACAGAAAAGGAGGACAGATACCAGAAAAAGAAGGTAGAAGAAAGGGGACAGAAGAACCAGCTGTAGAAGCAGAAAATGGGGGACAGATACCATGGTCACACCATCTCTTATGAAAAGTGAGAATAAGTTAGCTGGCTTCATTTGAAATACCTGGACACTTTCTGGTAATAAAATAAAGAAAAAAATAATTTAAATTATAGCTAAATTACATTAATCTGAGGAAAAAATCTGTTGTAGCAAACAGTACTTTTCTCAGAGATTTTCTTCCTGTCTTCAGTTCTCTTTTCTCCTCCCCATTATCAAGAAAAAAGAAGCCTCAGGAGAGTATGTTTTACATTTTTGTGAATTACCGTGTTTAGTTTGGTGGGGTTAAATTAGTTTTTAACCTTTTTGCCACAAGTACATAGTTACTTCTGAAACAAAAGCAAACAAAAGTATAGATTTTCTTTTAATCAGCCACAGGACAGAGATTTCTAAAGCCACTCTATCTATATCTGTCATGATCAAGATTCAACATCATGCTATTAATAGGTCCTGTGTTTGGTTATCATTAATGGGTATGAAATATCAAACAAAAAGCAGCAAAATGGCTAACATTGTGAGGTAGCAGGAATAGTAATGTAGAGAGTCATATGGTCCGTACTTTTGGTACACTGTCCATGATCCGCATATATGAAGGGGATACATGGGTTTAGGAAGCTCAACCAGACCTGGATCCTTCAGCTCTGTGGTAAAGTTCTTGAGAGAAACTGAGTGAATTCCATTCTGTAGCATTCTCATAACCAGGAATGGGAATCATTGTTTGTCTATTTTTCAAGTGCCCCAAAATGTGTTAGCTCCTCCACGAAATTACTTGCCCCAAGGATTGCCCAGTCTAGTTTCCATGAGACAAAAGAAGTGCATAGTTTAATTTAAAAAAAAAATAGGCAGAGGAGGAAGAGAGAGCATGGCCATAATATAACAATATGGTTAGGGCCTATGATCCCATTGGTTAGTTCTGAGCACCTCTTGAGTGATGGTGAATGATCTTAACCCCATCATAATGAGTCACAGTCATGGGTACTCAGTATCTTGCAGAAGGTTCTCATTATCTCACAGGATCACTCATTCAGTAAATCACGTAAACATCTTTCAGATTCCTCTTATGTATTGATTCCTTTCCACAGTAACTGAGGTATGAGTTCTTATGTGCTATGAGTTCTTGTGCATCACTTAAACCCACATTAGAGACTTGCATGTATTTTAAGAAATGAATAGAATCATGTAGTCACTCTGCACTGAAATGAATTTAACTCATCCATTGTTCACAAAATTCTATCTTCAGCAATGAAGGGACTAAATATGTGGGCAATGTTTTCCATTCCCTCTGTCATTATGCAAAAAGGTAGCCTGAAATCTTCAGTGAGAGTTGATTAAGTGAGCATTTGCTATACAGGCTTATGAAAACTGAGGATCCATCAAAAATATTTGAAGCACTTTGTTAGATTTCAGTTATTTGTAAAGCTGCAAAATGCTCAGTTCCCTATAAATACCAATCAGGTGAATCAAAAATTTAGAAACTTGTTTTATTTACTAACATTTTAGTAACTAACATAAACAACATTGTTGATAGTTGTCACATTCTGGTATGATGCTGTCAAGATAAATTCACTTTCACTGGAGTAAGCAGTTACTGGACCAAAAAATTTCTGTATATGGAAACAAACATGTTCCTAGGGAAAATATATTAATGCACCAAAGAACATCATCAACATGTAATAGTTGATGCTTTTGCAATAAACTTTTCTTCAAATGCAGTTCACCCCAGGCAACATTATTTTAGTTAATAACTTGTTGACCAATCTCTCAGCTTTATTAGAGTTTATTTACTGAGCCTTTGAAGCCGACACATAGACGTAGATCAATGTAGCAAGGTACAGAACACCCACTTCTCCCATTGAATAAAAGATGGTTGGCACCTCACAGCTACTACTTAATTGTCTCATCTATACTGGAGTTGTTCTGATAACTGTTTATTAAATATGTGACATTAAATTTCATCTCCAATAAGGACTGGATTTGAGATGTTAGATTTGAGATATATAGCCCTTAGGAATATTATAGCTGTCATATTAGTTTCCATTTCATGCTCAGCTCCTACATAATAATGTTGTTTAAAATGTTTCCTTAGTGTTATTTCATTCTTTCAATAATTCAACTCTGTCTACTCAAGAACCATATTTTAATGAATGTTTATGGTTTCTGAACCTGCTTTAGATCCCAGTCTTTTATTTACGGAATCATGTAATTAGACATTGTGACGGAGTCAGACCAGAAGGATATAAGAGAGTGCTGGAAGGCAGGTATATTAGTCTCAAGATGTTCAGGTCCCTGTTCCCTGGATAGCCAAACAAAGGCTACTCCAGGCCAATCAAGACACCTGGGGCCAATTAAGAACCTTCTAGAAAGGTGATGAAACAGCTAGCCTGATTGGGACACCTGAAGCCAATCAGGGACTGGCTGAAACCAGTTAAAAACCTCCCAGTTAGTCAGGTGGGCTGTGGGTGTCAGGAGCTGTGGAAGGAAGTTGTGCTGTTGGTGAGACTGAGTGGTGTCAACATATCATACAAAAGGAAGGAGGCCCTGCGGTAAGGGTGAAGTGGAGTTTGAAGAAGCGGGGATTGCTGTGGGGAAGTAGCCCAGGGAATTATATTGTGTTTTGTGGATAAAAGGTCAGCCATCTTAGCTGATACTGTTAGGGTCCCTGAGCTGGAACCTGGAGTAGAGGGCGGGCCCAGGCTCCCTGCTTTTCCATCTTCCATACTGGCCTGTGATGAAGGTAACTCACTAGGCGGTGACTCTTGCCAATTATACTGAGAAAGGGAGGTCACTCTGGGGCCTGGATGAGTTTCTGAGGCCTCTAAATCTGCCAGGAAGTACAGGACCCACAAGTACAAACTTTAAGCTTTGTCACAACATTTATTTATCAAAAACGGTAGTTTTCCCTGAAAGCTTTGCATGCTACTAGTTCTTGTGATCTAAAATTTTCTTTATTATTATTTATTAATTTATGTTATGATTTTATAATTTTATTTTATTTATTATTTCACAAGAGAGATAATAAAACCATCCTTGTCCCAGAATCCTGAATGTTTAAGAATTATTTTCTTTAATTTTTTTAAGTTACAGAGTCGGGGTGGGGGAGACAGCATGACAGTAAAAATAATAAAATCAGGGGCCACATTAAAAGAGTATGACAAAGGACTTATTCCAAGTACAGGCATAGTCATTGACTTTACAATGTTCGACTTACGATGAACAGCACTTACAACTTTTCTGAATTCATACCCTGATTTGATTTACGATGTTGGTTTCGACTTTATGAGGCTTGGTCCCACAATGGAGTGGATTGTGGTACAGAGTTATGATGTTTCGACTTACGATACAATTTCAAAAAACAATTGTGTCATAAGTCCAAGAACTGCCTGTAGAAGAAAAGATCATGAAATAATTAGTGTGTGTAAAATAGGAAGAACCTGTGGTACAATGGTATGCATACTTAGAGACCATTCCTGAATTGGGATCGCTATGGGCAGACACTTATGGCTACATGGATCCCCTTGTAGCATGGAGGCTATAGCTAAATGTTGTCTCATGTGTCAGCACTATTTAGACTAAGAATTAAAAGACTGATATAATCATGTGTTTGCACATTTTTAAAAATCTAGTATGGACAAGGCACACTGGGTAGAATTCACAAAGTTACTTACATGTCCAAATCTGAGTTTAGGCACCTAAGGCCTAGTTTGCACTAGGAAATTAGGTCAGTATAACTATATCACTCAGGGGTATGAACAATCCACACCCCTGAGTGATACAGTTTAAGCGATGTAACCCCAATGTAGGCAACACAAACTCAATGGGAGAATTATCCTGTCAACCTAGCTATTGCCTCTTGGGGAGATCAGGTACCAGGATGACTGGAGAAGCCTTCCTGTCGGCATAGATAGTATCTTCAGTGAAATGGTACAGCTATGCTGCTGCTGTGTTTTAAGTGAAGACAAGTCCTAAGTCCCAGTTTTATACTCAATTGTGGTCCACGAAACTCTCACTGCACAGTTAGGCACCTAAATTCACTCAGCATTTACATTTTTCAGGTAAAGGCTCCTTATGAATCTAAGTCTCTGCCTCTGGGCATGGGCTTTTCTGTCTCATTCAAGGCATTTGCCTTTTTGCCTTGCATAGATGTAGGTGGTCTCTTAGCACACGTATCGAAGTAGTTTCTATTCAAAATCTATCCAGTGGTGATGACACTGCCCACCTTATCACCTTTACCTCAGTGAATAGAGCACTCACTGGTGTGTTGGAAACCCATGTTCACCTCTGTCCAAGGTGAGAAAAATATTTGAACAGAGGTCTCCAGTCACTGAGCTATGGGGCCTTCACATATGAAGCTCTCTCCATCTCTCCTGTTGAAGTTGTTCCACTGTAGATTAAATAATTATAGAGCCATTGAGCCAGAAAGAAAATGTCTCTATAGCCTGGTTAAAGCATCCACTGGGGAGGTGGGAATCCTAGGGTTCATTGATGTTTGCCAATCTTTGTTATTTTTAACAGTCAGAGTCTCCTATTTATTTAAATGTTTCTTTCTACACTCTTGTTGTGTGAAAGACTCACACAAACAAAGAGCTGAAACTAGCTGACTACTGTGGTTGACTATAAAGGGGAATTTGTGATGAGGTATACTGGCTGACTGTGGATAGGCCGGCTGATAGCACCTTGCCTCAAGCTCAAAATCCTCCAGACTGGCCAAATGGCATCTTCTGCTAACAAGAACTGTTTCTCCTAGTGGAGTGAAGCTGACTGGCATTCTGAGCTTTGCTCTTTAGTGACGTTTTCATCTACCATATAAATTTATCTCATTTCTAGGGACTTTTAGCTTTCTCTCTGTCTTAGACAGACAGAAGTAACCCAAGTATTTCTAAGCCAAAGTTCCATGTACATTTTCAAATTTAGTGTTTCTGAAACAGAATTAGAAACAAAGGGTATTTTTTAATATTCTAAACTTCCACAGGCTTGCTTATCTGCTGTTGTGTGTGCCTCTCTCTCATACTACCATAAGACAAAGGTAACCACTCATACAGCACTGAATAGCAAAGCACAAAAAATAAAAGCATTGAACAGTTTGTGAGCAACCCATATGCTAGAAAAGTGATTAATCAAACAATATGGACCACAAACCCATTAGTTGGAATAATTCACTAACAGAAAAAAAGAATTGTCACTGAAATAAGAGTGAGTTGCTCACCCATTGCAACTCTTGCATTACTTCATTTATTACTTTTTGTCATTCTCCTCAATTCAGGAAATCTGACTTCCTTCCAAGAAAATGGAGAGAGCACCAAAGTGTTATAATTCTTTTTTTCTTATTGTGGAAAAAAGCCTAGGACTGGTGATAAGAGGCTATTTCTGACTTTTAACACTGAAACTATAGTTCTCATGAATAAAAGCTAAAAAATCATCTAAATTCTGTAAAACCTGGCTAAAGCCAAAAATATTTATATAGTTCTAAATAGAAACCCATCAGACTTTCCAATTAACCAGACTAATTGAGAACAGCTGAGAAGAGATAGACTGTTAGAAAGACACGTACTTTTTGTCAAAGTTTAAGTTTTAAAAAGCCTTGGAAAACTTTTTTGTTACAAGACCTTGTCCTCACTTTATGTCTGTTGAAGGTACAGTATAATGATAGTAAGGCTAATGTTCTGACTCCTTAATATCGCGCATCATAAGATTTTAATGGCAACTTGGCATATAAATCTTCCTACCAAACATAGTAAATCATAGTAATATCCTAATCAGAAATGGTGAAATTCAAAAAGAAAGAGGCAGCTCCTGCCATAAGAAACAGTGTGGAAACAGGCTTATAAGAAAATGTGAAAAGTTCAGTTTGGCAACACAGAATTATAGAAGTGAGACACAGAAAAGACTTATTATGTTACCTGCTATGTACCCAGTCCACAACAGTAATGGATTTTTCCCTGTAGTATAGTGTCTAGTCTTATTTTAATGTCACCAGAGAAGGGATATCTACCATTTTCTGTAGGAGACTTTTCCACATCCTATTAAATCTCACTACTGGTGTCAGGAAGATTTATTTTTTCACATATTAATCTGATGTTTTCCCTGTCTTAATTTCATTCTATCAGTCCCATTACCTTTCTTGGTGTCACTGCTTTATACTTTTCAACTATTTGTAGACTGATAGCAGTCAATTGTTGCTTAGCTCTTAATCCTTCCCCATAAGTCAGTGCTTCCAGCCTCCTCATCAGTTTTGTTACTGTTCTCTAAATGCTCTTTTCTGTCAGTAGCTTACCATTACCAAATGCAATATCCTGGAGCAGATGCAACAGAGTTGAATAGAGAGAGACTATACTCACCCAGCTTCATAATTTAAGTATCCTAAAATTACATGGACTTGTTTTGTCCAAATACTCTTTTGCAAACTCATGCCTATTTTGATCTTCATTATTCCCTTCCCACCCCTTCAGTCTCTTTCAATATTATTGCTTCTCTGGAGCTTAGTCATCCCACATGCTCTGCATTCAAATGGGACACTCTAAGTATGCATCTCCACTTACTGTGTGTGGAAGCTGGAGAGTTGGTTGGCCACCTTCATAGCAGCATCTTTTCCCTCCTTCCTCCAGACTCTGGAAGGTCATTCTGCTATCACAGCCCCACCAGGGGAAAGAGACAGGGAATAGGGAGCTGAGGCAGAGCATGAATGGCCCTGTGTTGAGTGGGTGTAAGGTCAGGTGGATGCACCACTTCTACTTTGTTTCCCCCACACTCCCCACTGACTTTGTGGAGATTATTGGGAACTGTAATATACCCTGGATCTCAATTATTTTTGGCATAGAGCCCATTTGCTGTGTTTCATATACCACATGCTAAGGAATAATGTGCAAGGATGCCATTCTTGCAAAAATAAACTAGTTATTTATTTAGAGAATTATTTACAGAGGTGCTGCTGCTGGCATTCCAGCCATATGTACACAGACCGACTTCCTGGTGCACCCTGCAAACTCTTCTTTCCTGCAACCTATATTCATCCCTTCAGATTCCATTCAGGTTCTCACATACTGGGGGGACTCCTTCTTTTTTAAGGGGAGTCCTGGTAGAACCAGAGCCAAGGATTATCCATCATAGTATGCACCACTGAAGTGAAGATGCCAAAGAGTTTGAAAGGGAGACTGTCAGAGGTGGTATAGAGGCACAAGACTCCACTGCAGATGGTTCTGACCTCTTGTGGTTGGAACTGCAGAGTTCAGAGCCTGGAACAATAGTTCATTCCCTGGGGTGGAAAGTTAGGTTCTCCCACTTAGTTTGAGAACCCCATTTTGGGGCCTCCAGGGCTTTGGTGAATTTGTGAATTCTGAGTGGCAGAAACATAGGCACAAAAGGTACTTGGGCACCTATGGGGTTAGACAGCAGTGTTCAAAATGACAGTGATACTTAGATGATGTATTTAGGTGCCTAAATATATTTGAGGTTCTGGACCATAATGCTTGTCTCAAAAATGCCCCATATTTTTCCAAATACTTTTAATCCAAAATCCACTGAAACTCTCTTAATAACTTTGTCAGTCTGTGACCTGTGAAAACCATTCATTGCTATGGTATATCCAAATAATTTAAAGTCATACTTTACATCCAGCTTCTTTATTATTCTCCTATTCTTAATCAGAACCTCTCTCTGGGTAGGAAGATGCTCTAGAAAAGCTTCTTTTGTTTGGTATTTCCTGTTGCTGGATCATAACACTGTTTTTTCACTGTAATCTAGGACTCTTTTATGCATATTTGACTGTGTCTGTCATTACCCAAAAGATACCTAAGTACTGGGATAATTTAAAATCTTGTGTGGGTACAATATGCTGTGATTTTGAGTACCTTAGAACTGTTTTATTCCAGCTTTTACCCACTCTTTAAGAGCTGAAGTACATGCCTCCAGGTACTCTTATATTTCATTCCACTGATGTGTGTGAGAGCAGTGGGTGCCATATGATGACTGTGTACCAAATTCTGAAGAATGTCAACAAGGACTGAGAGGGAGAAAGAGAGCTTACACTGCTTTATAGGATTATAACTAGGAGTAATGGGATAAAATTAAGAAAAATAAAATTTAAACTGAATGCCTAGAAAAATGTCACAATTACGAGTTAGCTTAATATATCTCCAAATAAGACTGATAGATAACCAAGCATTTGACTCATTTAAAAATGGACTTTACAAAGCACTTGATCATATACAGTGTGCCACAATCCTGCATTGGCAAAGGATGAAGTAAATGACCTAACAACTTTTTCTATCTCTGATTTATTTGGCTGTGAAGAATGGTCCTTTATTGAAGCTTTTTACCACTGTCATTAACAGAATACATTTTGTAACCAAAAGCATATATTAGATAAAAATAAACATTCAGTCCACATTAAATTATTCAGATAATTCTGCATATAAACAAATAAATAATAGGCACTTTGTAACGAGCTTCTCTGAATAATAAATGTTACTGAAAAAATCAGTATTTATACATAAGGTATATTATACTGTATTGTGCTGCTTGTAGTAAGATGAGGCCCTGAAATATAAACTCTTGTATTAGAGGCCTAGCATGAGGCCTGAGGCGCGAAGCCTGAACCAAAGTACTTCCAGGTATTGCCAAGCAAAAAGCTGGGCTGTAAGCCAGAGGCAGGCCCTAATTGCAGAACTTTGCAAGAAAAGGGCTGTTAGAAAGTACACGCTAATGATATAAGTAAGTTGTGCCAAGATGGCACCTGAACATCCTGATACGAAGACACTACACAGAGATAACAAGGAACAACCAGCTGCACCTCAGAGACAGGGTGAAAAGGACAGCATGATGGATAGATCTTTGTGCTTGAACCAGCATGATCAAAAGGGGAAACAGCACCCTAATTAGGCAAGGGACTGTATCTCAATGTGACAGGAGAGATGAGTGATTGGTCTTGCACTGTATAAAAGTAGGAGTCGCGGGACACATTGCTGTCCAGCCTAGCGGGTAGTGGCATGTCCTGTCACTAACTGAGCTGCGTCCATTGTCTGGGGAGCACATAGGGACTAGCAGACCTGTTGATCTCTAATCCGGCGAAGCTAGAGACTGTGTTTCATTTGACAATAAACCTGGCTCGGGTGCCTTCGTACCTTACTAGAGTCTGTGGTCTTTGGGGGTTCTTTTGGGGTCTGCTGTGTCAGCTATCTGCACAGAGCTGGGACAGCACACAGAGGGAACACGCACGCAGCTGACTGATATCATCATTGAACAAGAGCAGAGCACCACACCGGTAGCTACTGACAACACTGGTGACCCCAACCACTGATCTGGTCAGTAAGCGAGCTGTCCGCTGTAGGAATCGCGATCTAACATGGCAGAAAACCATGAGCTAGGGAACTGCCTTTTCCCATCCCTTCAAATCCCCACGGAGTTTGATAACTTCTGGACCCACTGGATTGCCAGTAAGGGGCGTCCATTTGAATTTAAAAAAGAAAGTGGGGAAACATGGACTAGCACATGTAGAGAAATAGTAGAAACAGAAGCTCTAAAGAATAGTAACAAAAGTAAAAAAGCTAAAATTTTGCAATTAATGTCTATGGCAGTAAAATGGCTTAAACAGCACACCACAAAACTGTCGGGGCAAGTAACAGTAGCAAAGAAAGAGTTAAAAGAATCAAAAGAAGCTACACAGCCCTGGAATGCTTCCACCCCCCTTGCAGGGCCGCCAGCAGCCCAGAGACAACCTGCACAAGAACAGAATAAAACGCTGGAAACAGCTGCAAGGAACCTACAAAAAATACGTGTGCCGTCCCCTGTTATAAATATTGATGGTAAACAGCAGGCTTCAGGTAGCTCCCCTGTGCCTGAAGAATGGGGACAGAAATGGAAAAAGGTGGCCCTAGTAAAACTAAAAGATGAAATGGGGTCCACTGCAGTGCAACCACTATCTTATCATAAAAAACAAGTTTGGGTAAAACCTAAACTGGAACCTAGACTAGTGCCTGTCAGAACAGGACAAGTAAGTGCATGGATGGAAAAAGTAGCATACAATCCTTTCACTGAATTGGTAAATCAAATGAAGGAAAAAATGAAACAGTTCACAGAGCATGTTAGGAGATAGAAGCTGCGACTTGATCATAGGGGAATGAATAAAAAGAAATTTCAAAGTCAAAAACTAATATTGAGCAGGTTAACACCTAAAATTGATGCTTTAACATATGGAGTTGCCCAAAAACAGTTAACTGCCACAAAAAAGGGCACTCCTAACAAAAACATGCAGACCAAAACAACAGACACTGGGGGAACAAATTCAAGTTTTGCAAGAGCAGCTAATTACCCCCACTCTCATTTCAGAGCCAGGATAAAAACCAGTGGCGCAGTTTCCAACTGTGCAGGTTCCCAATTCCTTTGACCCACGGAACCACACTCCGTGCTCATATCTGAAAATACAACCTTCTTTCTCAAATATTTTTACATACTGATTAAGACTTTTTCTTTATATGCTTTCTCACTTTGCTAAACTTGTTGCTGCTGCCTCTACTTCCAAAGATTTTGATAGAGTTAATTGCTCTTTGCTCAGGTCTTGCTACCTTCTGAGGTTGCCCTTGACCAGCCCATTCCCTGCCTTTCCTCACTTTGGCTTTCTCTCTTTGTTTTAAAAGTTAAATTATAGTTTTTATAGAAACCTCCAAAAGATAAAGCAATTGAAAACAGAACAAAACCCCAAGGAACAAAAAGAAAACAAAGTAAAAACTTTACTTTAAATAAATCCAGTAAATTAATTATTTTAACCCTTCAGGAATGCAACAGTTGGAATTATTCCTAACTTTCTTGAAGATATGGTCACCAAGCTACAGAAATGCAGGCTCTGCTTCTAATCCTAACCACACACTAATATTTGAAACATGGGCTTTTCTAATTTCATATAGCAGAGTTTTAAAATAATGTTAAATGTAAAGTAATTAAAAATTCCTTGTTACCAAATTGATACAATAAATTTGGCACATATTAATATATTTTACTCAATTTATATAAAGTTTTAAATAAGGTAATAACTTGTTTATTCAAATGTTTAACCCTCTTATTTTTTATTTTTGCTTGCCTTATTTTGTATAGTTATCAACAGAATTCTGGCACCATTTGTCTTTAATTGTAAGTTTGTCCTGTGTGTTGTGTTCATGGGCCTATATTTTTTTTATAAGTTTTATTTTGTTGCAACAAAAGTCAATTTTATACCCTTTTAAAAACATATACATATATGTGGTACCATGCTATTTTAAGACCATGGTCGGAGTAAAATCATAGTATTATTAGCACCAATTTTTTTTTTTTTGTACAAAGCTCAAGAAGGTTTCAGTTATATTTTTGCCTCAACAAATAATGCAATTGCAAACAAAAAGAATTCTCTTTTATCAATCACAGTTTTGTTTTTGAATTTTTTTTTATATTGGTTATTCAAAGAAAAATGTAGGGGAAACCTCAACATTAAGGTACAGATAATATTAACAAAATGTCAATTTCTTGTTTGGGCTTTTTATAAACTTATTTGGGTGTTTAAACATAGCTGTAAGAATGTGATAGCAAAAATGTTTCAAAATAACAATTTATGCATAAAGCTAACCAAACAATTTCAACAGGTTTCCACATTTCCAGCAGATTTCCACCTTTGGCTCCCAAACACAACAAAACATCATCAAAAGTTGAATACCCTCAAAGTATTTGCATAAACCCATATTTAAAATTTATTTTGGTTTAATTTTATAGTTGGTTTAATTTTATATGCTTTTCCTTTGCTATATTATGTTAATGGGAAGCAGTGGTTGTTAAAGTTTGTGCTTCTAAAGAGTTAACAAGAATGAACTTGGTATCTCAAGGAAATTAACTCTGAAAAGCTTGGTGAAACTCATGTTACTGACTCTTTTGCTAACACAATGTTAAAAAAAAAGCATTTATTGTAACCGTTAAGCATTACATTTAATATCAAATATTAGTAATTCACCCAAAATGAAAATGACTGTCTATACAACAATTGGAAAAGTATAGCTTGTGTTATAAAAGACTTGGTCCCTTGGTCCCCTTGCATTGTAAACAAACTAAGTTAAACTTTGTTTTAAGTTTGGGTTACTAAAAACAAAAAGGGAAAAAACAAACAAAAAACTTACTATGTTAACTATCAAAAGTGGTTTAAGTTGCATCCCACAGACCAAGCATGCTAGAAAATATCACACCCTGAAGACACCAGAAAATATCAATATACAGTGAAGAAACTCCCAAGCATCAAGAAAAGAAAAATGAAGAGCTTTATATATGAGACACTGGTCAAATACACCTCTGTCTACCATATATGGACAATTAATTAACAACCAGCTAAAAACCACTAGCTGAATCAGGATAAACTGTCATTATATTTCAACTTGGTTACTGTGTAAAAATAACTGTATTATTGCTATACTGCTGTATTATCACTGTATTGTTGGATTACTGTTGTATTATTCCTGTATTGTATTACTGCTGTACAACATTTACTATGTGTGTAACCTTGCTAAACTGCTTAACCACTATGTAGGTAAAAATCAAACAAATGGCAGCAAACGACATGAATAAAAAAAAAACAAATTGGTAAAGAAATACAGTAACTATAACTTGGGTAAACAAATTCCCTGTCAGTACTAGTCATAATTTGGGTTACTGACACTGCATCCTAACTAAAGCACGTTATTCAAAACAATCTATCTCAAACTGGAGAACCTGTGTTAAGCAGGACCTCAGACTATATGATTATGACTATGAGCCACCAATGTGGAGTACCTGTGAAAAAAGGAACTGCAATCGTCGTATGTATTAGGTGAGGAGTTTCTAGTAGACACAAAGAGGTATTAGTGCCATTGTACAAGGCATTGGTAAGACCTTATTTGGAATATTGTGTCCAATTCTGGTCACTATGTTCAAGAAAGTGTGACAAAGCTCCAAGTCTGTACTTGTGGGTCCTGCGCTTCCTGGCAGATTTAGGGGCCTCAGAAACTCATCTAGGCCCCAGAGTGACCTCCCTTTCTGAGTATAATTGGAAAGAGTCACCACCTAGTGAGTTACCTTCATCACAGGCCAGTATGGAAGATGGAAAAGGGGGGAGCCCGGGCCCGCCCTCTACTCCGGACTCCAGCCCAGGGACCCTAATAGTATCAGCTAAGATGGCTGACCTTTTAGGCACAAAACACAATACAATTCCCTGGGCTACTTCCCCACAGCAGTCCCTGCTTCTTCAAACTCCACTTCACCCTTACCTCAGGGCCTCCTTCCTTCAGTATGATATGTTGTCCTACACTCAGTCTCACCAACAGCATAACTTCCTTCCACAGCTCCTGACACCCACGCCCACCTGACTAACTGGGAGGTTTTTATCTGGTTTCAGCCAGTCCCTGATTGGCTTCAGGTGTCCCAATTAGGCTAGCTGTTTCTACTCCTTTCTAGAAGGTTCTTAATTGGCCCCAGGTGTCTTGATTGGCCTGGAGTAGCCTTTGTTTGGCTATCCAGGGAACAGGGACCTGCACATCCTCAGACTAATATACCTGCCTTCCAGCACTCTCCTATATCCTTCTGGTCTGACTCCGTCACAAAAGATTAATGTAAACTGTAACAGGTGCACAGAAAAGCTATAAGGATGACCAGGGGAATGGGCAGCTCATATTAAGAGAGGAGATTAGAAGAGCTGGGGTTGTTTAGTCTATTCAAAAAAGACTGAGTGGGGATAGATATTGTTTTCTATAAATACATTAGGTGGATAAATACCAGGGAGGGTGAAGAGCTATTTAAGCTAAAGGATAATGTTTGCACAAGAACAAATGGATATAAACTGGCCATTAACAAATTCAGGCTGGAAAGTAGAAGAAGGTTTCTAGCCATCAGAGAGATGAGGTTCAGGAGCAGCATCCCAATAGGAGTTGTGTAAACAGTTTAATTAGTTTTATGAGACATCTGGACAAATGTATGAGTTCAGTTGTATCATGGGACTGATCATGCAACAGCTCTGGGGCTCACTTCTGCTTTATGTCTTGTGTTCCATAGATATTTAAGTTGTGCAGCCCACAGCTTCCTGCAGCTCCCATTGGCCAGAAACAGCAAACCGTGCTCACTGGGCGCTACAGAGGGATGTGCCTGCAGACGGTCAATGTAAACAAAATGTCTCACGGCCCACCAGCAGATTACCCTGATGGGCTGCATGCTGAGAGGCAAGTGAAAGACAGACTCCCGAGTCGTCAAAGTTTTCTACCCTAAGCCAACTGTGCCATACTGAGTCTCTCATATTGAGCCTTTAGTAGTCTGTAGTCTAAACACCATCCTGTTATCCTCAATGAGACTGCTGGGTGTGCAACGAATGTAGACCCCATGAGCTAGTCACTGTTTTTCAAAGAGATTTGAAACTCCAAACTTCTTTAAGTCTGCCCTCACTGAGTTAGTTTTCTTTAACTATATAAGAGCTGATTCTTACCACTCTGTCTCTGGAAAATGCTTGGTATCAAAAATTTTTTAAATGAAGGTCTTGGATTAGAAAAAAGTTAATTGTCAGAAACTTACCTCATCTTTTTAAAGAACTGTTTTAATCTATTTTTTCCCATTTATGTCTCTCTTTTAAATGACTTTTTGTTCTAAATGATAAGAAGAAAGCCAATTTCATCCATCTGTTTCTGATATCCAAAAAGGAGAAAAAGTGGGCATCGTTTCCCAGGCAGTGTAATCATTTTAAGTGTTCTAAAAAGCCTCGTCTTGAAAATGCATCAGTTGTTGCCTTTCATAAAGTTCAAAATGTCCATAATGCTTGCTGTTTTAGATACCAGAATATTCTCTGTAAATTGCCATGAAGAGTAAGTTCTGATTTTATTATCAGACACTTTTGTAGTGATTTTTTTCTTCACTGGCCCTGAGCAGTAATTTTCTACTGTTTAGTTCTTGAGAAATGGAAGATAATGTGTACAATTATACCAACCAGTATTTAGTTGAGCATTTAGGGATCTGAATACTTACAACAAATTGTCAAAATATTTAAACTAAAATACAACTGTTTGAATAATTTACTTATTCTTTTGGGAGGATTTTCTTTTTTAAGCGGAAAGATACACCTAATAAAAACACACAAAGACACACCAAAAAACCTCATGTAGGGAATTAATTGTTTTGATCCCAGCATGAACCAGAAGTGCTGAATAGGAATATGTTGTGAGTGAAATACCACAATCCATAGCCACAAGCAGAATTTTTTCTACAGTTTATTAAGACTCAGTCTGGTCTTTCATAGCATGACATTTTCCTGACAAAAATACATAGATCTAGAAAGAAGAGCCTGCTTCTTTCAACTGCTAAATATTAAAGACAGTAGTAATAGTTAAAGTAAGAGACTGGGAACCAGTATTCATGGATTCTATTCCAAGCAAAGATATTGACTGACTGGATGGTTTGAATCCTTTACTTCTACATCATTCAGTTTACCTACCTATAAAATTGCATTGACTCTTTCTTTGCTACCTCACCGGAGCGTTGTGGAGCTTACTTAGACTTGGACTTAGTTAATATGGAAATTAAGAAGTGTAGACTTAGACTTAGTTAATATAGAAATGAAGAAGTGTATTGTAATTAATGCAAATCAACATGGTCTTATGGAAAATAGATCTTATCTAATTACTTGATATCTTTTTTATGAGATTATAACTTTGGCTGATAAAGGTAATAGTGTTGATGTAATATACTTGGACTTCTGTAAGGCGTTTGACTTGGCATAGTGATTTTTTTTTATTAAAAAGACTTGAAAGGAATAAAAGTTATATGACACATTAAATGGATTAAAAACTGGCTGTTAGGTCTCAAATGTAATTGTAAATGGGGAATTGTCATTGAGGAGACCTGTTTGCAGTTTAGTCCTGCATAGATTGTTACATTTTTTTATGAATTACTGGGAAGTAAACAATCATCACTAAAGTTTGCAGATGAAATAAAAATTGGGAGAGTGGTAAATAATGAAGAGGATAGATCACTGATCCAGAGCAATCTGGATTGATGGATAAACTGAGTGCAAGCAAACAATATTCATTTTAATATGGCTAAATGTAAATGTATACATGTGGATACAAAGGATATAGGCCATACACACAGGATGGGGGACTCTATCCTGGGAAGCAGTGCCTGAAAAAGATTTGAGGGTTGTGGTGGATAATCAGGTGAATATAAGCTCCCAGTGCAGCACTGTGGACAAAAGAGTTAATGTGATCCAGGAGAATTTTGAGTAGGAGTAAATGTTATTTCATCTCTGTATTTGGTATTGGTGCAACCACTGCTGGAATATGATATCCAGATCTGCTGTGCAATTCGCTTAACATACATAGCACCAGAATCTCAGTGTTATACTAACATTTGGCCAGATTCTCTACATAAGAGCCATCACCCAGGCAACAAATGCCCAACAGAAAATTATTCTAGTGTAAGGGAACTCTGTTTTGGGTAACTATGCTATTGCCAGAATTGAACCTCTGTCTTAGCCATTTCTCCAAAACACAAATCCTCTGCTGGCATCGGGTCCATTTAGTACATCTGTGACACAGTTTAGAGCTGTCTGATACTTGTAACATCAGTGTTAGGCCCTCAGAATCAGAGAGATGGTTCAAAGAACCATTGACCCAATCTTCCACTACTGAAATCAATGACAGCTTTGCAATTAACTTTAGTGGTTGCAGGATCAATCTTGTATGGAACTGTTTGAGTGTCATAGGAAAATTGCTGGAAGCAACTTCACCAGAATAATGAAATATGCCCAGAAATTAGTAGATGATGTGAGCATGGAAATCGGAGCTCCAGGAACACAATCACAGTAGATAAACTGAAAGATATTCATGCTATTTACTCATTTCTGTTTGTAGTGTGGGGTAATCAACATTGCAAAGATATGAACCCAGAGAATGTGAGCTGCTTTGAAAACTTCAGAGACACTAAACTTTAATATGGCCATCTTGTCCTTCTAGTCACAACATGACTATAATCCTCAATGTGTGATGATCCTCAATGTGTAATAATGTCCACTGGGAGAAAATTAAGCCAAAGGACAAACTTGTAGGGGAAGTGTTGAAATGATTCAGGCTTAAAACCAAGCAAGAGCTGTGTCCAATTCAGCAAACATGTAAGCACATGCTTAACTTCAAATGTATGCTTAAATCTTATCTAAGCATGTCCTAAAGCTGATAAATACAGATGAACTGTTGAATAGAGAGATGGACTGCTGAATCAGTACTTAAGTAAAAAACTGTGCTATTGCTTCAAAAGGCATTAGGCTAATGTGTGTTTAACTATAGTTATCAATCATTTCTTGGGGAGAATCTTTTGTGTATGTGAAATCCAGGTGTTAATGCATTCTTCAAGAAAAATAAAATGGCACTATATTGCTTTGGGGAAAATGGAAAAGAACTGGAACTGCATTGTGAAATAACTACCAAAACAATTAGCTAAAAAGGTTTTCATTAACTGGTAATTTTAAAATGAACTCACTAAATTCACATTATACCTCTCCAACATTTTTTCCTCTTCTATTACCAAACTTCACAATATTTGTCACCCTATATTTTTTTTCAGTTAATTCCCTTGGAAATAAGTTACCTAAGCGCCCCCCACACACACACACCCTACACACTCATTATTCAATTAGCCTTATAAATGGTCAAACAATATTTGTTGGCTAAACTATTTGTGGGTTTTTTTATTACAATCTGCAAATAATGTATTCCACTATTCTAAGTGGTTATCTATAATACCAAGTCTTACTCCCAAAAATTCAGTGAAAGGATGTTAGAGAGACATTTCTCCTTTTATGCCTGATTGTTTTCTAACTTCAACCTAGGAAACTTTCCCTTAATTGAACTTCATCACTGTTGACATATCTCATGCTTCTTATCCACAAGTCTTGTGATATTTGGTGTTTATCTTAAAGGCTTATTGCCTGAAACTGTGTTATTTCATTAGAAGATCTTTCAAGCGAAAAAATGTGACAAAAGTGTTCCCTAAAGGCTCAAAACCCAAAAGATAAATTTTTAAAAATATCTTTAAAAATTAGGCTTTTTAACCCAAACTGATTAGGGTGTTTTGGCAGGAGAGAAGGGAAGAAAGGAAGGATAACTCATGGTTTCTGAACTCTTGGGATGGCATTACTATGACTACTTCCTAAAAAAATTGCCATACTTGAAATAGAGCTTAGCATGGTTTTCCAAGAGCTGAAAAAAGGTGTGGTGTGTGAGATGCTGAAAGCTTTTACTAGATGTCTTGCAGAATTTTGTGGATTTCTATCACCTTACATCAATGATTTGCTTTGTCCTTTGTGGACTCTAGGATGCCCATCCATGCTAGGACACCCATTCCTGCAAGATGAATGCGTTCACCACACTCTTTAGATGACTGCACCGTATATCTTACTACTTGGAGTCATGTTGTTAGAAAGGTACAATGAAAGACCAGAATTAATCAGACTGAGAGACCTCTCCTCTAAGACGAAAAAGGAATCATGCTTGGCATTCAATGGTTTGACCAGGATTCATGCATGTGAGACATCTGATGGAGTCAATGGGAGACACATGCATGCGCCTGAAAATAGAGTTGGCTTTGTATTGGTTTCTGATCCTTTGCTGGCAGGAAAGAATAACCAAATAATTACAGATTAGTTTAGAGGAATTTATGGATAGCTAATTTGGAGGTAGTTCTCTCTATAACTCAGACTAATTAAAACATCAAGGAACAATTACGTATTTGTTAAGCCTTTATACAGTGTTTTTAATTCATCTGTTTGATTTAACTCTGGTTTGTGCTCCTTTGCTGGAAGTGGTTTCATTAACTGTAGGACCATGTAACAAAATCACCTTACATATGCAAATTTAATACAACTCTAAGCTTGTTAAGGCAAGATTAACTTTATTATCAATAGAGCCTCAGTGTGCTATCCAAACATATCAAGACAATCACTGCCCTGAAGAGTCTACAGATTCACTAGATAATATAAAAAGGGGGGGGGGCACAAAGAAGTGAAGTCACCAGCAAGTCAGTGGTCTAGCCAGAGATAGAATAAAGTCTTGTTTCATAACCCAGTTTCTTATCCACTTGATCACACTGCCTCTTTTAGGACCACATTTATAATTCTTGATAGAGGTGTAGATTAAGATTAACCACTGAGCTACTGTAATCTGGACAGTTAGTCCAGATTTACATCAGTGACAATGAAAGCAGAATTTGGAGCTAAAGACTGCATACAGATTTCCTGTGAACTTTAGATCAGGGAACATACATGGGTCATTTAATTTCTAAAACAACACACAAACACATTTGTTGTTTTGGTATTGAAATTACATTATGTCAGGGGAGTGCTGATCTATTTGTACTGCCAATGCATTCATTTTATTAGGTTTATCTTGGTACTAGAATATTTTATTAGAGTGCATATGAGCACCAGATGGTATTTTACTATTGCTGTGTAAAAGATGTGTGTGTGTCTGTGGCTGTGTGTGTGCCTGTATGTGTGTGCACGTGTGTGTGTGTATTCTGTTTGAAAGGAGGAGCATCAGTTGATGAAACTGACATTATATCACAATGACATTATAGTAGAACTAAGATTATCTGAAAGTCATAAGAGACACCTGAAACCTTTGACTAATTGGAGGAACTCATGCACAACTTTGCTCTCCTCTGCAGGGAAATTCCCTTGCACAACACTCTTCTCAGATCTCAGTGAAGACTACAGTAAACCCTGGGAGATATAACTAACCTTTGAAGAACAAAATTACAGTTAACTGAGATTTTGCTGTCTTTAAAGTGTAAGTTTACATACTGTGATATCTAATAATCTAAAATACCCACATAATATGAAAATACATCCTCACTCATCCCTACAATCTGTACAGCACAGACAACTAAGGATAAAATTATTGTACAAGTCCTATGAAATGATTAAATAATTAAATAAATACATTCAGAACCAGAAAGTTAATTTCATTGCCTCAGCTATATAAAATACATTCCACAATGGATCTCATCTCAGCTAGCTACTAGGCACACTTTTCTAAAACACAGGCTGTTTAAAACTTATTACATACTTGACCGTTTTCTTTTGCCTGCAGCTGAATGTTTTATAGTTTTGCCAGGGTAGCACATCATATTAATTCATTTTTTCTCATTCCCTCACAGGTAGCGACAAATATCCTCTCATCTCTTGTCTCATTATCCTCTTCTTGACTTCATACAGGCATGTCATAACACAACACTTCACACCATCAGAATCATACTCAAAAAATCTTGCATTTGAAAGATATATTTCTGAACCTTTGACAGATGAAATGGCGCCCTTTAGCTAGCCTCAGGAATTGTGCATAATTCACATATTGTTCTCCAGGGTACACAGTCTATCAGATAAAATAGTGCCCTTTGAAATCATGAGTGGCGAGATGCATGAAGACAAAGAAGCAGACAAGCTGAAGCTACAAAAGTATAATAATGTGAAATGTAATCAAAGGGAAGGTGGCTTTATCAGGGAAGAATACCACATTATTTTTCACACATAGTTTTCCACCTCGCCCTTCAGATGACATCAAGCAGGTAGAGCTGACTTTCACATCCAAAAGAGAGCTAACAGAGTTCTCTTCATTGACATTTTTTTTCCCTGATGTCCACTTTGACTGACTGCCTACAGGAAGGAGTCCACTCTCCCCATTTCCTCTCCTCCTGACAGCAAAGTTTCATCCTCTGTTGTTTTTACTCACCTCATGTATATTCTATCTGTGGAATAGGAATAGTCTGTGGTTGTGGACTACTTCATGCTCAATCTGGATACCTTGTCCAGTTACTTTTCCAATGAAGGATGAGCTCTGAGGCCTATAAGATAACTCCAGTTCTCCAGGCATCTTTGTGGACACCTGGCTGTACAAACAGCTACAGCAGGACTGTTTGTGGCCATTCTTGCCACTTAGGAGAAAGACCCATCAAAATATTATGGACACTGCAAGCTGCCACTTTGCTTCTTTCACTTGGGTGTCTTCACATACACTAAGGCTCTACTTGTCACCTGGAGAGTATTACCTCTCCAATCATTCTCTCATGGACATCCACCCACAGAGTGCTTTTCTCTCTACAATTAGATCAGACTCTGGTGAGGAGCCTGCCTCCAGCAACATCCAGCACTTTCAGGGATTGTACAGCATTCTCACTTTGGAAGGAGATACATCAAAGTTCTCAGACTCAAGAGAAATGCTACCTGAAGAATGTTTTGCCAGGCAGGACACCCATTTGAGGGAGTTGCCTTTTCACATAAAAGAAATGTTGAGTTCTAACCCAGGAGGAAGTGGCACCCCTGCTTAGGTGACTGACTTTCTGGCCACTTCTGGAGTGCAGCACAGGGCCAGGACAGGTAGGGACTAGCCTGTTTTAGCCCTGCAGTACTGCCCACTGGATTTTTAATGGCCCAATTGGCAGTGCGGACCAGAGCCGCCAGGGTCCCTTTTCAACCAGATGCTCCAGTCAAAAACCAGATGACTGGCAACCCTACTGGGTCTTCTTGTCACAAAGCTGGAATGTTTATCCATAGACCAACCACCTGGTAATTAGTACTGTTTTGGGGAATTTCAGTTAAATAGTGCCTGCTCCTTTTCAAACTGTAAGAAAGTGTCTATCCTCAGTTTTATCATCAGCACAGGCAGATTGTGCTGCAGTTGGCAGAAGAAGGCAAGCTCTGACAAAACTTATCAACTTCCTCATCTTGGAGAACACAAACCTTGTGGAGACATCAAGGACATCCAAAGGCAATGGAAATGTAACTAATCTGTGCTCAGGTTACATCATAATACATTTGTTTTCAATGAAGATGATCAGTTTCAGGCAATTTCAGGCACAAGAAGGACACTTCACTATCTGTGCTAAAATGGGCATTGGAGAGGCAGTAGCTTCTGCAGCAGCTGAGATGGCATTGCTAGATGTCCTCTCTACAGCTCATAGACCCAGAGAAAACATGAAAGATGTGGACAATTATAACTAGGCAACTGCATGACTCAGTGACTACAATATATGAATTCCCATGTAAGAAATAAAGTGCAATTTTTTTAAAAAATGATTTTATATACAGGGTGAAGTCCCTCTCCTGTCTGCATAGAATATTTGGAGAACTTCTGTTGTTAAACACCACCATGTAGTTTATTCATATTGTTTTTCCCACCACATTACTAAGCCATATACCATATCCATTTACACCACTGGTTTCTCCTCCTCCCAGGAGAGGGAAGAGATCTCTCCACCCAGAAGTCTTTCTTGGTTCTGGCTCTGCTAGTCTGCTTCTCTCCCTCTTAGCGCTTCCTTCTTATGCTAACTTCAGACCTCTAAATTAGTGGGCTAATTAGCGCTTTAGTTCTCCCCAGCTCTTCTAATCTGCTAATTAGACACAGTCAGGTGCACCCCAGCGGTGATCAGTGATCAGATTGCTGGTTCAGCTGTTGATTACCAGCACTCTGTCACACTTGGATTTCAAGAAAAGGCCATTTATTTTTATTATTTGTTATAACAAAGATGCTCCTAGTTTTTTTTGTTTGCATAGGTGAATCTTTAGTCTTCTCCACAGAGAGGTGGGTTAAGGATTAAAACATTAAACATGTCCAGTAAAGAAGAAATATCTGGCTGAGATAAATGAGGGGAATTCATGACAGAATAAATGCCTGATCTGTATTCTAGCTTGATAAAATTAAATAGATGGAGTGGATCTGCCTTTTGGGTATGAAACTCCTTCATGCCACCAATATAGAACACAAATGCCAAGAATGGATCATTCTGAAAAACTGGGGTACACAGGTAGTTCAAAGGGAGCCTTCACTGATAAACCTGAAAGACAAAAACAGAGAAAAGAAAATTTGTCAGATATCAAAAGAACCATAGACAGAATGGTTTAGTCATTACACTAATTGAATCTATTTCCCTAGTTAAGTTTCCTTCACACCTTCTTGTCAACTGTCAGACTCAGATCCACTTGATTATCACAACTGAAGGTTTTTTCTCCTGCTGATAGTGCCTCATTCAAATTAAACAGCCTCTTAGAATTGGTATGGTAATTTCCAACTTTTTATGCTTTCTGTGTATATAAATGCTTCTTACTTCTGTGTGTTCCATTCTATGCATCCGATGAAGTGGGCTATAGCCCACGTAAAACAATATAGCCCATGTAACACAAAAACACATGTGTTTTGTGTTACATGGGCCATGTAACATAGCCTATGTAACACAAAAACACAAGTGGGCTATAGCCCATGTAACACAATATCAAGCTAGTGATGCAGAAATTGTCAGTCAAGAGGATTTTTTTCATATCCTAAAATTACTCTTAAAAATAGAGCGGAGCCACTGGATTAGCTTATCACTGAGAGAGCCTGTCTCGGGGCAGACTGTCAGAAAACAGGGCAGACACCCCAAATTGTGTGCTCTATAATTAGATTGCACCAAGTCAGTAAGAAACATGAACTCCTGGGTCACTACCAGCCTTACCATGGAGTTACAGGAAGTCCCATTAGAGTAGACTCTCCAGTCTATCTTGCTACCCAGACAAACTGGACTTTGTGATAAAGGGTTCACTTACACCAAAAAAACACATCACATTCAGGTTGGTTCTAGTCCCAAGAGACCAGTCATTTACTCCAGATCAATTGGTACCATAGCTCTTACACAAAAGATTATGCTGTCAGCCAATTCTATAGTAAATTAACTAAAGATTTACTAGCTAAGAAAAGGAAAAAAAGAGTTATTAAGAAATTAAAACAGCTAAAGTATATGTACAGGTGAGTCACAATCTATAAATGTAAATAGTAGCAGAGATGAAGTAATCTGCCGGTTTCCCCAAAGTCAGTCAGGGGTACCCAGAATAACTCTGGGGATCTCCATCTTCTCATTCAGTTATTCCACCCTGTTAGAATTCAAACTGTCCACAGTTGAAGGAGCTTTCCTTGAGTACGTTCTCAAAGCTTCTCCGCACAGCAAACAAAAGGACAAGGTCACTACACATGTGAGTTCTTCCTTTGATGACAAAGACTGAGTGAGGAATGCATTTGGAATCTTTAATATCCGGCCATCATATGCAGTGACCACTTGCTTTAACATAAAAGGGCTATTTTCAAAGATTAATTCCATTAGTTTTCATTAAGTTTAAACACCAAATGCATTCACACATTTAACAATCACTTTCATCTATACTAATAAATAAGTGAATTGGCCTGGGACATTGGCATGAGCTGGCACCTGTTCTGCCACCGTCACAGTGCGTGCTGCATAAAGCTCCTGAAATATGCTCTGCGAGATTTTACTGCTCACTCCTGGCACATATTCCAAGATCAATGCCATTAGCCTTGTTCTTGCACTTAGAAAATGTTCTGACCTTAAGAGTGCCAGTACAGGAGCCAAAACAAAAAATCCTAAACTCATTTTTTCCATTATAAAATAGATATATAACTGACAAAAATAAAAGGTTCACAATACATTCATCTTATATGACTAGGCATGTGTCATAAAAACCAGATGATGCTCTATTCGCTCACTGTTACTGTGGAATTCTGTTGCTTTAACAGCTCATATGTCCTCACTGCACAAGGCAACAGAGACAAACCCTCTGATGTTAGTCTATCTACATAAATAGCAATTATAAGTGGTTTATCTATAAAGATTATGTGGAAACTGGAAAACACATTATAGAAAGGAAACTGAATTGTACATTCTATTTATGCAGGTTGATCATGCTAAAAATGCATGCACGACTGTTTATTCATGTAGAACTGTACTCATATAAAGGGAGGCCAGATTGAAAATATAGTCCTTAAAAGTTATTTTATTATTGCTAATCAATTATTAAAAGTGGTTGGAAACTGTTTTAAAGTCTCTTTCATTAAGCTTCCTGCCTACCAGCATCACAAAGGGTTATTTTTCAGTAAAGTGCTTGTCAGAACTGTTAAATTCGAAAACGTCAACGAATAAGGATCTGTCTTTTTATCAGTGCTGTTGATTGAAAAATCTGTAGCTAAGAAAGTTAGTAACATCCATAATTTGAAAAAGAATGGGGCCTTCAACTATGTCTAAATAACCATGGCCTGGCTGGAGGACATTGCAGGGCCTCTTTTAAGACAATTATCTCCATCTGGATATATGATTCACCATAGTGCTAAAGGGAATCAGTCGAGGATTAAATCTGTGGATTTTGCATCTCGCTTCAAATGCAGGTGGTCTCCTAGCCTAAATTTACATCAGAACCCACCTGGTGCATACGTTTTGTGATGAGGAAAGGATAAAGTAAAAGTGTTAATATAAAATTTGTCCCACACTAGTAGTCCTGCAGTAGTCCTATTTGTAGCACTAGTAGTCCTATCAGTAGTCCTATCTGAGCTGGTCATAGTCTCCACTCCACTACTCTGAAAAGGACTTTGCGTGAAGGTGGATAATCATTTGAACACGAGTCCCAGTGCAACATTGTAGCAAAAAGGACTAATGAGATCTTTGGAAGTATAAGGGAGAAAGTCTTTAATAGGAGGAAGTAGGTTATATTATCACTGTATGTGGCACTGGTGTGAACACTACTAGAGTACAGTGATCAGTTATAGTGTACACGGTGTCAGAAGGATGTTGATAACCTGAAGAGTTTTTAGAGAAGAACCCCAAGAATTATGAAGGGATTGTAAAACATGTCTAATAATGATAGACACAAGGAGCTCAAACTGTTTGCCTCAAAGATAAAGTTAAAGGGGGCTTGATCACAGCCTACAAGAGAACAATTTTTTGATAATAAAGGGCTCTTTGATCTATCAACAAAAGTATAACAAGATCTAAAGGCTGGAAGTTGAAGCTAGGCAATTTCAAACTAAAAATAGATGTATGTTCTAATTCAAATGGGAATTAATTCAGAGAAGTTCTATGGCTTGTGTTATATAGGAGCTCAGATTAGATGATCACAATGCTCCCTTCTGTGTTTATAACCTATAAATCTATGAATTCCTGCTAGACAAATAAATAACAATGCAGTGAACCAAACTATATAAACCAGTCCTTAATACAGCAGTTGTTTACAGTACCTCCAAAAAGACTGACCGTGTGACTCTTAACTACTATCTCGATTAATGTGCTGTACATTTTTTAAGTTGCTAGCTCACTTACCTCTATGTACAATAACAGTGAACAAGCAATGTTCAAGTTTATATGGATAGGTAAATACCAAGGGAAATTACTTCTCCTGAAGCATGAGGACACTTCTCTGTCGAGTCTGAATCATATAGCAAGGACTGATATTATTTGTAATGTTCACATACATACACCATGATTTTTGCAGGACAGTACCCAGATATTTTTTTTATTTTGCAGTACACATGAAAAGCTAGGAAAAAATCTAATTAAACAAGACACTATGTTTGCACTTCAGAGTGTTTGTCATTTGTCTACAAGATGCTAGCAAGAGGTAGACTGTTGCTTTGGATAAAATTTTACTATATTTAAAATATTTCATTTTACTTATTGTTTTTGTTATCCAAATAACATCTGCACAAAATTTGAATTTTCCTGAATTTCCGATTAGTCAATACCCTATAAAGCAAGTTATTCATTTAGATGATTAGTGGGAGGAGCAAATCTAATTTGCAAGTGAATATTTGCAATTGTCAAATTTAATCCAAAACTGAATTTATCTAAATTCAGCCCAGCTCTTCTGTCTGCGCAATTCTTAATGTTTTTTTTAAAATAAATTATTATAAATTCATTTTTCTGCTTTTCCATCTAAAAACAGGTCAGAGCCCCTTTAGGAGTGAGCAAGATCACCGGTATTTAGGAATGCCAAAGGGCATAATCTTCTTACCATACTACCACATGGTAAAAAACATACTATCAATCAGACAATTAACCCTAAATTAACTTTGGCCCCTTTTGGCTGCTTTGCCTGTGGTGAAGGCACAGAACTGTTTAGCAGGCTGTCTGAAGAGTCTCCTTGTCTAATGGGCATATCAGGTTGCCTTTGCTCTCCAACTATCTTTTACTGCTGGAATGACCCATTGTAGGCATGCACAGGCTCTTGTAAATTAGAGCATCACCTACAAGTTCCCTATCAGCTCCATGCTCCAGAATCCAGAAATATACCTTTATTTTATCCCTTCCCTCTCCCAGCCCTGTACTTGGCTAGATCAGAAAATCTGAGCCATTGTTTGATACTGATTTAATGGTAATGATAGTAATCCAGTCACAATTTACCACCATTGGTTTGATTTCTTCTTCTTCAATCTATAGGCAAGATATTATATTAGTTACTTGTTAAGAATGGACTTTCTGGTCTTCTAACATTCTTGACTAACATTACTAGGACATCAAGAAAGGAGCAGTGTATCTATTTTCATCTGAGTCCAAAATCTTAAATAATGTGACAAGTGAGAAAAGGGGCAATCTGTATTTACTGTAGGCCCTATGTAGAATTGATATTAGAATTGATATTCACACCTTGGAGAGATGTCATTGCATATTAATGACATTTCAGTTTCCTCGTATGTTTCCTCGTATGTAAGATGGACTGCTCAAATTTGCTCAAGAATATGCACATCTCTGGAGACCAGTTTAAAATGTTGTAACCATCAATATGCAAGATTCAAGCTCTGGGGTACATTCTTTTTGGACCTGCCTTATACTGCAGCTACTCTAGTCAGAAATATATGTGTTTTTTTCTTAAAGTGGTTAATGTTAATTCTTATAGAAAACCCATTTCTTGGCGTAGAGATACAGCACACTAATGCATCTTATGCAGCCTAAGGACAAGGTTATTTTGCTCTCCCTCTCTATATACTTTTATGAGTGGATAACAACTGCCAAATCCTCTCTTAATTAATTAAAAGCTACATTATTGTAGCTTTTGCAGTTTTATATGTTGAGCCCCCTTCCCTCCCCAATGCAGCAGATAGAGTAGTTGCTGGTCCACAAAAGCTCCCTAATCTGATGTACACAGCTTCAGAGGCTTCTCTCTGTTACCATGGGGGTACTTCCCTTTCAGTACCAGCTGGAAAATATTGGCTAATGAACTGGACTTCAGCCAGAGGCAGCCTAATTCCCAAATGTCAGGTCTCTTAGTCCACCCTGCTTCATATGGCAACTGGGGTAGAAGGAATAACATTGGGAATACAATGTTAGTGTGTCTGCTAAGTGCATTCCTTGTAAACCAACAGAGGTTGACTGAGCAGTGTTTTGTGAGATTGTGGCACTTAGCCTTTGATTACTTGAGCCTGGATGGGGAGGAGTTCAGACAGCACAGTTTTAGGGGCACACAAGAGTGAGGAGGAGGATCGCTCCCCCAGAGTTGAAATCCTCCACAGAGCTGCAGGGAAGAAGCAGATGATGCAGCATGCTCCTCACTCTAGGGGCCAGCCAGCTCTGCAGAATGGTGTTGGGGTGGATGGCAAGACTGGACTTACATCCTCCGTACCCTCTTGGAGACAATTTTCTTTCCCTAGGACACAGCAAAGGGCTGCACCCTATGTTCAAGGACCTTTCAACCCCAGCCATACCATGCCATGCCCACCCACACAAAGTCAGGAATCATCTGACCTATTCATTCATTTTCCCCAGAAAATTCAGCTTCGAGGCAGCATCCAGTTTCCTATTAGATTCTGTTCTTTTAAACAGATTTACATCCAGTGTCTCCCTGGCACTGGTTTGATTTATGGTACGAACAAATTATTGGAACACATGATTCATAAATACATCAGATAAAACAGCCTGCAATTTATCCTTAGAAAACTGTTTGGCAGAAATTTCAAAAACTCTTACCCTGAAGTTTGGCTCTGGACCACATATCCTCAGCCTTGGCTTTGATTCCACATTTCCTTGGCTCTTTTCAATGCACCCCAAGCTTCCCAGCTGTTTTCTCTCCCCCTCTCTGATGCTCTTACTGCCATTACTGACTCTTCTGCACTACTCTTTGACGTTCCAGGAGCCCACTGTGACATTACCACTGCCACCAGATGGTGAATTTAACTCCTAAAGATCCATGTACTCTGGCTTTCAAGAGGTGAATTCTGGTTAAAGCAGAGACATCAATTATTTCAGCTTCATGGACAATATGATTCAATTGCCTAATACTATAGACACAATCTAGTATGGGGATACTGGTGTACATAGTGGGTGCATATATTCTGAGTAGTATCTTAATATATCTCTTTGGTAAGAGAGTTCTGTTTCTGAAAATTCTTCAGTGATGCTATGTAATTTCTCTCTAAGGTTATGACAGCTAAATTTGTCTATGTAGTTGGGACATATTTTTTTTAAAAAAATCTCCATAGGAAGGCACTCTTGAATTCGGGATGGTCATTTTTAATGTGTATTTCCCATCTCACTTCTCTCTTCCCATCACATGACTCCACAGGTATGATGGATTTTCTTCATAAATACAAAGCAAGTAAAATATATGAAACCTTGATTACATTTTTTGTCATCTTGTTTCAGTGAAAAGAGACGACATGTAATATATAATGTCCCTTATTTCAAGCTTTTTACCCTGGTAGTCTGACATACCTGTGTTTTGCCATTGGCTGTCAAACATGTTAACTAGAGAAAAGAATTACAGCTTAAAGGCCATCATTATCAAACCCTTCTTTGGATAATGCCTTAGAAGCAGAAGATGAAAAGTATATGTGATATTGATGGCTGTGAAGTGAAAAACTCCCACTGAGCTAATTTTCTACTCCAGACCTGAAGGGGCAATTCATTTTTCAGGGGTCAGGACTGTATATCAGCTGGAAGTTATTGCCAAATGGGGCCAGGTGCTGCATGCTGTAGTGGGAAAAGAATCTCTCTGAAAGTGAGGCTTATG
Organism: Dermatemys mawii; assembly: GCA_007922305.1. Taxonomy (NCBI): domain Eukaryota; kingdom Metazoa; phylum Chordata; order Testudines; family Dermatemydidae; genus Dermatemys; species Dermatemys mawii. Next base: position 7,338,687 of record ML677365.1, on the reverse strand, counting down.
AAATCATATGATTTTGTTTGATAAATTGGGACTTAGCACAATTGGCAGCCACTCTGAGGCAGTGCAACTTGTTGGTTACGTGCAAAAAAACCACCCTCTAACCAGATGAAATACAGCAAGGCGACAGAGGAAAAGATACACATTCCCACTGGATGGTGAAAAACCTGTCTGTCTGTCCAATTGGCATGTACAACCATATCATAGAATCATAGAATATCAGAATTGGAAGGGACCTCAGGAGGTTATGTAGCTCAAAGCAGGACCAGTCATCCATCAATACACATCACCAAGAAAAAGTGAAAACTAGAAGTGCTTTTGGAACATAGGAGAAACAAAGTCCAAAGAGAATACTACTTTATGGCTCTGACTGACCTGATCAGCACCATGGTAAATAAATAAATAGATAAATAAAGGAGCCTGATCTTAGACTCCAAAATCTGTTTATAGTCATCCATGTAAGTGGACTGGTTTTCATAAGTATTGAGCACCTAACAGCTCCCACTGAGGTCATTATATACTACAGTGATACTCTCTATATGGAGATTCTCTCACAAGACATAGAGATCATAACTAGAGTGGTGCAAATAACTGATTTTTTTGGTTCACTGGCACATCTGGAATGATAAAAGTTCATTTCAGATCAACCTGAAACAAAAAAAAAATCAGTTTTTGGTGAACTGAAAAGTTGAAGGAGGTTTTTGAAGTTTTTTTTGGGGGGGAGAAGGTGGGGTTTAAATACAACCAAAAATGTTTGAAACAAAAAGTAATTCTAAAATCTAAAATTTAAATCTAAAATTCTAAAATCTAAATTTTAACGGCTTCCACAGAGAACTCCAGGGCTGCAGTTTGCAGCCTCTGAGTTCTCTGTCCCCGGCAGGTGCGGGAGCCGCGGCTTCTCTCCCCTGCTAGGCAGCGGGGAGAGAAGCCATGGCCCCGGGTCTGCAGTCCTGGAGTTCTCTGTCACTTGCAGGCAGGGGCCGAGGCTTCTTTCCCCACCGCCCAGCAGGGGAGAGAAGCTGCGGCCCCGCACCTGCCGGGGACAGATAACTCCAGGGCTGCAGACTTGGGAGCCACAGCATAATCGCACTATATCCGGATTCACATTATACCGGGGCACGTTATACCAGGGCTCCACTGTATTTCATTTTGAAATGAAATGTTTTGACTTCTCTTTCAGAAACATAAACAATTTAGCAAAACTGACATGAATTCACAAAATGTACTGGTGATGCTGTATCTGCATTTTTGCCCCCCAAAAAATTTGAGCCTTTTTTTGCCAAATTCTAATCATATCGACTCACAATTCTGCTTATGAACAAACTACTGCAGCCTAATGGATGCTGCAATATCTGTACAAGTTCCTGCACTTCTTCTCGCACTGTGAATAGACAACAACAAAGGGTAGAAATCATGTCTGCCTGAGACAGTACAACTCCACACTACCCCCTACTCATGGCTTGGGCTAAACGACACCATTTATCCCACTGTGTGTGGGTGGGTGTATGATGTATTGCAGTGTATGTGGATAGGGAAGTTAACTTTTGATACTTATGACCCTTTCACAACTGTACAGATTTTTCCCAGCACTATTTAACTTTTTATGGTTTCAAAGTTCAAATGAATTCTTGAGATGGAAAGGTAGCGGACTACAGGTTTTGTCTTCCTTTTATGACCTTGAGTTTAAATCTCTCTTGTATACTGCAGCCGAGAGAGAGCAGACAGTCAATTTGCAGACAGAAGGGAGTTCTTGCCTCAGCTTGAATTTGAAGTACACAGCGAGACAGATCCTTAGAAGGCCTGAAATGGCTTAATTCTACTCACATCAAAGAAACTATGTCAGTTTACACCTACTAAAGATCTGGACCTGGTATTTTTGATTCTTGCTCGAAGCATTTATTGTGGCTGACATAGATATTAGGATGCTTAAATGGAGAAAGAAAAAAAGATAGATAGATAGATAGATATAGATAGATATAATAAGAAATACATAGACACATTTTCAAACTTTTGAGGTGGGTAATGGTACATGCAAAATGCTCACAAAATTAGCATCTTATTTGCATGAAAAATTGCCATAACTATGTTTGTGAAACAGATTAGGGGAAGGCAATATTCTAAAGTCAGGTATAGTATTTATTTTCTTTACCTGAGCTGCACTTTAACTTTGTGCTGACCAGAGTTTAGTCTTTTCAGGACTTTAATAAATGAAGTTACATTTCTGATAGGAGAGTGAAACAATATATATATATATATGGGCACACAAACATACACTCCTCTAGGCTCCTCTCTGGGATGATTTACCTGACTCACTCTCTGTGAAATGGAGTCCAAACCCTCTGTAGTGTAAACAAGCTTCTTAAAGTCTGGGAAACAAGTGACAGTCCCATAGTCTCCTTCAAAATCCCTTTGAATTTTTGCAATTCATGAAGCAACTCTACTTGTCGTCTTCTTCTCCAATGAGGTAAGGCAATCTGTTGTATCAATCTAACAAAATTGGAAAAATCCCTGGAACCACAGTCCTTAAAACAGAGCGTTCTGGTCATGGCACTACTCCACTACTGAGATTCTCACTCTGGCTCCTACTCTTCCTATTTATAAACTCCTCCCTCTCCCTTAGGTTTTCATTGGCTCCACTCTCACGCTCTGTGTACACCTATAGCTGGGTATGTGATTCCCTGTTGCAGTGACATCTAAAATTTGTAGTGCAAATATGGTCACATGGGCAGAGGTGAATGGCAGCATGGACTACCCAAGGACACAGCTATTGGGTCCAGGCAGGATTGTACTGAGGGCCGTGCCACTTCTGCCTGGTTTACTGAGGTTACACTATTTAATTTAGCTCATTAGCTCAATTAATATGTCTACTCAATCTGGGAATTTCAACCCCATCTCCAAGGGCAGATGTAGCCTCAGAGAATGATACTGGATATGTCTTGCCAGGCTTCTTAGCCTCAATGGAAATCACTGTAGTAGCTTCAAACAGGTAATGAGTAGGCCCAGAGCCCACCATACCCAAATTCTGGATGATTCTGACCCATCCAGAAGAGTCACTGAGCCCAGCTCCAGCAGGTCTGCAGGCACAAAGTGTCCTGCAAAGTATGTATGACCCCCACTGTTCTTTCCATTATATTTGCATATCAGACACACTTGTGTGCAAATATAACCAAATTTCCACATGCCGTTTTCCCATTGTGTGTGCTGTTGTTATAATTGAACTACAAATGAAGCATAACATTATGCCTACTTTGTACATAAGTTGTGTTCCTAAATTATCAAAAAATAAAGCTCTTATGTAGCTAGTAACCACAGCATTGTTTCTCTGCTTATTTTTACTTGACATTTTACTCAGTTTCCTAAGGTATGTCCACACTGCAGCTGGGGGCGAGCCCATTCATTGATTTACTGCCTCCACTGAGCAGCCGGGCTGGACTCTCCCCATGCACAGAGGCACAAGGGATGGAGGAACATTGTATTCTCTCCTTTCTCTTGTGCACCTGAACAGAGTTAGACACAATTTTGCCTTTAATATTTTACAGTATGTAACACACTGCTGGGGATACACAAAGCTGTGAGCCATTGTGTTATCTCTCAGCCTCAGGAAGAGTACATTTTCCTGGCGATTACATTGCATGTCAGCTCCCTGCTACACCATTCTGTCTTCCTGATCAGAAAAATCCTCAAAGCTGTCATGTCCCAACCCCATCTAGCAGTTAACTATCAGTGAACTCCAATCCCCAAGCTCCTCAGAGATGTTTCTCTACAGTGCATAGCCCCTACCACTATGCATCCACAGAAGATATTAAGTTTGCTGCTCTGTTAAAGAGTCAGTTCATCACAGCTGATTAATTTAACTGGGTAAGTAAACCTTACTCTTCCAGCACAACCATGAATTAGTTTATAGTAAAAGTCAAACAATCTTATTAGCAAAAGAACAAGGATTAGGTGATATCAAGAAAGGAGATAAAGGCAGATGTGGTTACAAACATCTACAAGTGAAAAATGCTCAGACAGTCCCCAGACACAGAATCCCAACTGATCCTGTAATTGAAATAATCTGAAAGAGAAAGAAAAACACAAACAGCCAAACAAATTAACTCACCCCAAGATTCGTACTCACCCCTTGTTCATTCAGCAGCCGGATTTCCTTCACCCCCTCTCAAACTTCCCTGTTTACAGTCCCCTATTGACATTTACTTCCTGAAGAATCAGTCTCTTGGGTCTCTCTGGAGTGCTGAAGCCACTTTAACTCATTCTCTCTTGAGATCATGAACTGGACAACCTCCGCTGGTTTAGCTTGATGACTTAGTTTACTGCTAATATGTAAACTGAGGTAAGCCCACATTCCTTTGTCTAAGACAGGCCTGTTTATCATTTTACCCAGGTTAAGATGTCTTGTTCTAATAACATACAGCAGGAATTCATAATGCTACATATAATGTTAACACATGCATTTTACAATATTAGTGATCACCATGTCACTAATATTAGTAACCCCTTCCCTCTCTAAATGAATAATGGTTTAGCCTAAAACAGTTCACAATCGAAACAAGTGTGAAATGTTTTTCACTGAAACTTCTGGATATTTTGACCAGCTCTACTCATTAAGGCCCTGATCCTGTACCAACAACGTCTATGGAAGCTTTGCTATTGACATCCATAGGAGTAGGAGCTGGCCTTAATTTGCTTTTTGCAGGTTCAATAGGATACAGCATTGTATTTCACTTCCTCTCCAACAGTAGAACCTCAGCGTTACAAACACCTCAGGAATGGAGGTTGTTCATAACTCTGAAATGTTTGTCACTCTGAATAAAACATTATGGTTGTTCTTTAAAGAGTTTACAACTGAACATTGACTTAATACGGCTTTGAAACTTTACTATGCAGAAGAAAAATGCTGCTTTCGCTTTATGAGTTTAGTAGTTTACATTTAACATAGTACTGTACTGTTTGTTTTATTTATTTATTTTTGGTCTCTGCTGCTGCTAGGGTGACCATATGTTCTGATTTTATAGGGACGGTCCTCATATTTGGGGCTTTTTGTTATATAGGCAGTTAAGCAGCTATTACTTCCAACCCCCGTCCCAATTTTTCACACTTGCTATCTGGTCACCCTGGCTGCTGTCTGATTGTGTACTTGCAGTTTCAAATGAGGTGCATGGTTGACTGGTCAGTTTGTAACTCTCATGTTCATAACTCTGAAGTTCCACTGTACATTTTTTTGCAGAGCTGTTATCTTACCATCCGCCCCCCCAAACTGGCTACCTAGCAGTGATGGGTAAATCAGCTCCTACCCTTACCTTCTTTCTGTTAAATAGAATATTTAGCTAATACTAATAATGCACATTGAGGTCAGTATTTTATATATTTATACTTTTACTGTACAACAGAATTAATGTCAGAGTACTTCTGTTTATCTGATCAACAGTTATAATGGGGGCCTTTAAACTTAAACCAGGAGACACTGCTGGTTATAGCATGGACTGGGACTCAGAAGATCTTAGTTCTATTCCCATCTTTGTCGCTTGCCTGCTGGGTTACCTTGGGCAAGTAGCTTTGCCTCTCTCTGCCTCAGTTTCCTCATATGTAAAATGCAGATGCTACTACTTCTCACATTCATAATGTAGTTTGAGATCTATGAATTCTAATTTGTATCTGAGTGAGGTATGTAGTAATAAAATATCATTATTACAAAATAGAATCCTGAAAAATTCATTAATCTCATAAATGTCAAATCTCATTTATGGTTGTCACATCTCTTGCAAAGGCTCAGTCCTGGAAGCTGATGAGCACTCCTGTGACTCTACTGACAGCTGAGGCTATTAAGCACTTTGCCAGATTGAACCCTAAATAAAAAGGTACAACACAATCACCACACATTGCTTTATTAATTTATTCTCCCCACTTCCACCCCAGAGCGAGGTCCTCTCTGCCCTTTATGTGGGCATGCTGTTGGGGGAGGATATATGGCACTTCTCCCTCCCCCGACGTCTTTACATGGCCTGAAGTAGGGCCAAGCACAACTGCAGCCCCTGATGTGGGTAGCACAAGGGCTACTCTTTTTCTTACGCCTCTGGAGGTGTATGCACCTCAAAAGAGTGAGGTGGAAGTAAAGTCTTTGTTCTGCAGCCTCTATGCATGGGTTAGCTGCACTAGCCAGCCACCCTAGGGCAATAAGCCATACCTTACAAGGCAAGCTGAGTAATAGCAGGTGCACAGGGGATGCATATTTGGGAGTACCACGAGAAGCGATGTCTCATGGGGGCAGAATAACTGTCAGCACCCTCTCTGAGACATTACTTCTGCACCCCCTCAACTCTGGGCTGTTCCTAGAGGTCACATTCTATATGTCAAGGCATATCTGATATCTGTTCATTTACACTGAAGCCTAGACTTACAATGTGAATCTTCATTCCTATTGTCAGTCTGTCTGCTGATTACGTATTTCCTTGGAAGTTGTGATGCACAGATGAGCAGTCCACTTGCAAAAACATGCGCTGATTCTGAAGGAATGTGAAAATTTACTCCAAAAATCCATTTGTCTTCCCAAAATATTGAGAATAGGTGCAGTTCCCTGGGATTTCAATTCACTGGTACCTGCTACTGAGTTGACAGTATCTCTTTTTTTCAGTTTAGGTTTTTGCACTGAGTTCATCGCTATGATACCTGAGCATCTCCAGATGTATCATTGCTTCCATAATGTGTGAGTTGTAGACATTAACTGAGAGCGAACATGTCAACATGGTCAAACATTCAATGCATCTTCCTTGTGCCAAGGCTGTCTCCATTGTTCCAGTTTTTACTAAGCAATTACAGCTTAACACAAGTGATATGCATGCTTGTACCAGGCCAAATGAAAGAACAAATGAGGTCAGAGATGGTACAAGATGCTGTTACTGTCTTTACAAAGAGTCTGTTGGTGGTGATTTTACTCAGATAGACTGGAGCAGTTCTGCTTCTCGTAGTTTTGTTTCTCTCTCTTTCCCTTTTTCTTTTAGGCTGCCCTTTCCTAAATATAATTCTTCCAGAAAATTATGAGAAGATTTTAAAAAATTAATAATACAAGTCATTAACCTTAATGTTATCTTCTTTTAAATGAAGGGTGATGTTAATTTTATTGAACTCATCTCTGAGAATATTTTTTTTACTCACAAATTTACATGCTGCTGTCCATTACTGTCACTTCATGTCTTGTAGCCACTTTTTTATATTGTTTAGACCCAGGTGACATGACTAGTAAACACAGTACATTTCCGCAGACATTTTTGTATTAAAATATTACATAATTGTAATGTTTATTTTTCCCTCTGGAGATATTGAACACGCTTGCCAGGACTCCAACTATCTCTCTTCCCTCCATGTTTCCTTTCTTTATCAAGGTGTATATTATCTTCCCAGCACAGAAGGACACATATTAATCAGATAAAGGACGACTGTTGATCACAGTAAAGCATTTCCTCCCCAAGAAGAAGAAAACATTTGAATAGTGCTACCTGTTCTTAACAGCAAGAGCCATCCTAGATTGTGAATCAAATGGAGATTACAAAGTACATCAATAGTGTGAAGGCTTATTTGTGCCTTCATTTCAGACTTTTTGCTCATACTCTGTGTTTAGGTGATAAATATGCTATTTAGACAAGTGGGGCTCAATTTATATCTTGTTCTGAGCCATATGACTCCATCTCTGCTTTCCAAATCCTTAAATTTTCAGCAAATAAAAGCACTCAGGCTTCAGTGAAACATATGCTTGTTAATAAGACTTTTTTTTATATAAACGTAATCTTGGGCAACAACATATTTGTTAATTTTGTAGATGCTATAACATTTCATTGGCTTTAATTATGCTGGGTTTTTATTTATGAAAATCATTAACTTTACAGTGACAAATTATTTTCTATACAGGGTATATAGTCAATTTAAATAAGCCAGGTAGATAATTCATAAGAATGGCTGTACTGAATCAGACCAAAGGTCCATCCAGCCCACTGTCTTTTATACTGACAGTGGCCAATACTAGGTGCCCCAGAGTGAGTGAACCTAACAGGTAATGATCAAGTGATCTCTCTCCTGCCATTCATCACCTCCCTTTGACAAACAGAGGCTAGGGACACCATTCCTTAGCCATCCTGGCTAATAGCCATTAATGATCTTAACGTCCATGAATTTACCCAGTTCTCTTTTAAATCCCGTTATATTCCTAGCCTGCACAACCTCTGCAGGCAAGGAGTGCCACAGGTTGACTATGTGCTGTGTGAAGAAGAACTTCCTTTTAATTGTTTTAAACCTGCTGCCCATTAATTTCATTTGGTGGCCCCTAGTTCTTATATTATGAGAACAAGTAAATAACTTTTCCTTATTCACTTTCTCCACACCACTGATAAGTTTATATACCTCTATCCTATCCCCCCTTAGTCTCATCTTTTCCAGGATAAAAAGTCCTAACCTTTTTAATCTCTCCTCATATGGGACCCATTCCAAACCCCTAATCATTTTAGTTGCTCTTCTCTGAACTTTTCTAATGCCAGGATATCCTTTTTGAGATGAGGAGACCACATCTGTGTGCATACTCAAGATGTGGGTGCACTATGACTTTATATAAGGACAATAAGATATTCTCCATCTTATTCTCTATCCCTTTATTAATGATTCCTAATATCCTGTTTGCTTTTTTGACTGCTGCTGCACACTGCATGGATGTCTTTAGAGAACTATCCACAATGACTCCAAGATCTTTTTCCTGATTAGTTGTAGTTAAATTCATAATTGTATGTATAGTTGGAGTTATTTTTTCCCATGTGCATTACTTTACATTTGTCCACATTAAATTTCATTTGCCATTTTGTTACCCTATCACTTAGTTTTGTGAAATCTTTCTAAAGTTCTTCACAATCTGCTTTGGTCTTAACTATCTTGAGCAGTTTAGTATCATCTGCACACTTTGCCACTTCACTGTTTACCCTTTTCTCCAAATCATTTATGAATAAGTTGAATAAGATTGGTCCTAGGACTGACCACTGGGGAACACCACTAGTTACCCCTCTCCATTCTGAAAATTTACCATTTATTCCTATCTTTGTTCCCTGTCTTTTAACCAGTTCTCAGTCCATGAAAGGATTTTCCCACTTATCCCATGACAATATAATTTATGTAAGAGCCTTTGGTGAAGGACCTTGTCAAAGGCTTTGTGGAAATCTAAGTATATTATGTCCACTGGATCCCCCTTACCAACATGTCTGTTGACCCCTTCAGAGAACTCTAATAGATTAGTAAGACATGATTTCTCTTTACAGAAACTAAGTTGACTTTTGCCCAACAGTTTATGTTCTTCTATGTTCCTGATAGTTTTATTTTTCACTATTGTTTTATTGCCTCGTACTGACGTTGGATTTACAGGTATGTAATTGCTGGGATCGACTCTAAAGTTCTTTTAAAATATGGGCGTTACATTAGCTATCTTCCAGTCACTGGGTACAGAAGCTGATTTAAAGGACAGGATACAAATCATAGTTAATAGTTCCCAAATTTCACATTTGAATTCTTTCAGAACTCTTGGGGGAATGCCATCTGATCCCAGTGATTTGTTACAGTTAAGTTTATGAATTAATTCCAAAACATCCTCTAGTGACACTTCAATCTGTGACAGTTTCTCATATTTGTCACCTACAAAAGATGGCTCAGGTTTGGGAATCTCCCTAACACCCTCAGCCTTGAAGTCAGCTCCTCAGAGAAGAAGAAAAATACCTTGGGACTTGCACAGCATGAATTTCAAAGCCTGAATAGCAACAAATTTCTCATGAGCCAATCACATACGTTACACATTTCATAAGTAACAAAAATAAGAAATTTAAGAATGTTGTCATCAGCTTGAAATCAGAAAATGGAAGTAAATTTGGCCAAAAAATGATTAATTCTGAATTATTCTCTCAGCCTAATGATCTTAAAAGTGTGGGGCTGAATTCTATATTGACTTCCTGTAAACCAAGTGGGATTCAGTTGCAGATTTCCTTCGTCTAAAATAAAATAAAAATAATGAAAATCATTAATATGTTACTTAAACTTTTTTCCATTGTTTCCACAACTAAAAGAGACAGTTGTGTCTATTGGAAAACAGCCTCCATGCAAATTGATAATATATTGTCTATTCAACCATCTATTTTTGGACATCTCTTTAGCATCCCCTCCATCTCCCAGTGTTGTGAACTAATTAATTCATAGTACTTTCATTCTCTCTGAATATGCACTTCTGTTTCATGCAGACAAGGACATTAATCATTATTAATTAAAATTAGTATGATGTATATTTAATCAATAATAATGTAAACACTCCTCATGGCAAAAACAGTTTCCTAAAGAGAATTTCTACAGTGGATTCCAACAGCAAGTAACTGGTTCAGTGGCATGAACTAGGGGAGATGTATTGGGGGTAGGGCTTTTTCGACTCGTATTGACAATTGTTTTCAATTCTTCAATCATTACATTGATCTCAAATTATTTTCTTCATGTTATACTGGAATCAATGAGCCTGCTTTGGAAATCTCTGATCTGTTGGTAAAATAATATAGCATTGTTGTGTTCTAAAGAGACTGGCCCAACAAACTGGTGATATTTTTCTTTATAGAGATGTTGTCATTTGGGAAATTCTCAGTCCTCTCAGTCCATATGGTATCAAGCGCTGTATGTTGCAACTTGATGAATGCTCTCCCAAATCACTGAACGCACATACCAAGTCTCTAAGTACTGTACCATCTTGATCACACAGGCAAAACACAGGTTGAATGAAACAATTTAAAGTTTATTAAACCATGACAGATGGTTGAGCTAAGATTAAGCTGGTTTATCCTTGAAATCTCTTGTTACTTATGACAGCAAGCATGACGTGTAATCATTTATGGTATCTGAAAATCTTATAATATTGAGAAACAGACCTTGCCACCTTTGTGATTATTTTAAGATTGGAAGCATTATGACTTATTTTTACAGCACGGTCAGTCTACAATACTTTACAAGACAATGAAAGAACAGAATTGCTGCTTTGAAGAACATACACTCCAAAATCAGGTAAAGATACAACAGCGTGAACAGAAAGAATGGCAGTGTTCTTCGCTGGTGTGGTTTGTGAAACAGGTGAGAATGTAGATATTGTTAGCTCCTATAAAAGCTAACATCCCCTCCTCAAAAAACCAGTTCTTACCTTATTCATTTATTTTTGGCCAGAGGGGCATGAAGCTATAAGCAAAACAAAATAAACAATAAAGGAGACCACTAGCTTTCTTGAACCTCTCAGTGAACCATATATTTTGTTTATTAATGCAATAGTCATATGGAAGTCAATTGGAGCTTTGCCTGCATGAGGACTGGAATAGCAATCCTATGCTGATAAAGCAATTTGAAAATCTCATATGAAAGGCTCAGTATGACCATTATTGATAGCCCCGGGGCCTTAAAAATACCATTTGTCCTGCAAGAGTTCTCATGCCTGCTGGGTGAATGCCCTTGACTAACATTAGACAATACTATGGCATCAAGTTTTAATCAGAACACCCTACTGAAGTCAATGGAAAGTCCTGATTAAAAATTGATGATACTGTTTGCCCTACTGAATTCCATGAAAATACATTCCCTTCTGAAAGTCAGGTGGAATTTTTAGGCTCTATTATGCTACATACCTAATCCAAAAGCCAATGAAGTCAATAGAAAGATTCCTATTGTCTTCAATTGATTTAGGATCAGACTCTAGTTAGATATACAAGGGTCATCAATCTTCAGCTGGTTTAAATTGGAGGCATTTCATTGATTTACACCAGCTGAGGATCAAGTCTCTAGTGTTATTATGCCTCTCATCTACAATACAGTAGACTAGCTGATCTCTTTTTTAGGTGCCACTTTGTATCTTGGCACTAGACAATTAATATTAACTTCATGATTTTAATGTCTTCAGTCATGTAAGTATTCCAGAGACTCCCCACTATGGCAGAGAGCAGTCATTGGATTATTTTGTTTGTGTTTTAAATTGCTGGAAAGAACGATAAGACTGTGATACTTTGTGGATTATCTCTCAGCAAGGCTGAATTTAGGGGCAGGTGACCCAGGCAATCTGTGGTGCTGGGCTTAGGAGGCACTGGGTTCAGGTGCTGTTTTTGTTGTTAGCAATAACAAGAAAAAATGTTTAAAGTAATATGTTTCATGTACTACGGATGTGGATTCATTTTTCACTAGCCTTCTAGAATGTTCAGGACTTTTTGTAGAATCTCATTGACCTTTTCAGATTTTCAGAGAGCTACCTTTTCTGTGAACCTCCTAGAATTTTGTCAGCCATACCCTCCTGAATATATAAAGGGTGGGGTATCACCAGTCAGATAATGAGAGATAAGAATGAAATGAGAGTCCAGTTGTGATATTGTGAATCTTGTTTTATTATGTAATTTGTGAAGTGTGCTTGTGTTTTAAGACTTGAAGAGTAAGTCATGACTAACAAAATATGCATTTAATGGGATACCAGAGATACCTACCAAAACCCTGTCTACACAATATAAAAGAAATAATGTTACTTCTTTTGCCATGCTTAACATAATGTTTGATGACTTTCTAAAACTGCATAACAGACTTTTGCTCTCCCTAATACTGTCTTTTTCCCTGTAGAAAATATAATATGCCGCCAAAGAAGTCTTCAGGAGCTCAGTAAAAGAAGTGAAACACTCAATTGCAATCTCATTTGCAGAAATGGCCAAATTTAATGGGAAAATATCTGAAACACAACAACATAGACAGGGCTTCAGGCAGTAGCAATCATCCCAGTGCAGAAGAAATTGAGGAGTGAAGCATAAATGATGGAAGGCCTATTACTAAGGAATTAGCAGATTTACCTGAAGACAAGGAATGAAAAAGTAAGGAAAGTGTTGGTGAATTGTCCAGTTTTCCTGGCAGCATAAAGGACAGTGATGATAAAGAAGAATGTGGCTCACAGAAAAGGCAGAGTAACGACACACATAAATCTGGTTTACATGAAAAGGAGAGAAATGATAAAGAAGAACCAAACTTGCATGATGACAGAAACGGCAGTGAGAAAAATTGCACACCACAAATCGATACATCGGATCCTGCTTTATGACCACCGAGGGTACAATTTTGAATGGGCCTGGAAAATTGAGGATATGATGTTTACAGTAAATGAGATGAAGTGATACTTCTCAAGTCAGACTGTGAAAGAGTGCTTAAGAATGGTGAGAAACTTGAATCAACTGGCTAGTTTACTTGAAATCAACTGACAAGGTGTTCTGGTTTTGTTGCAAAATATTTTACAATAATGCCAAATTGTTGCTTGCCCTTTCTGGGTACAATTACTGGCACAACTTAGCTTATGCTCTGAAGCAACATAAAAATTCACCCAGCCATTTTACAGCCTATTCCAAATAGATGGAGGTTGAGTTCAGGCTCAAGCTGAATAAATGCACAGATGCAGAAAATCAGCACATTATTAATGTGGAAACCGAGCATTAGAGGAATGTGCTCAATCATTTGATCTCAATTACTGTCTTCCTTGCAAAGAATAATTTGGCTTCCTGGGGCTCACTGGATATGCGAACATAATGGTAATTTTGTCGGTTTGGTAGAGCTCTTTGGGAAATATGATGTCATGTGTAGGCAGGCACCTATGCCAAGTAGTTTGTAAAGACACTATGGACCATTGCTGCTGCAAAACAATTCAAAACAAATTGATTGACCTTATGGCAAGGAAGATGCTTGATATCATATTGATGCAGCTCAGCAATGAGAAAAACTATGCCGTAATAATGGACTGAAGTCCCAACATCAGTCACAGTAAAAAGATGTCATTTACAGTAAGATTTGTTGATGAACAGGATGGCTATATTCAAAGAACAGAACTCTTTATCTGTTTCTCATCTGTGGATGAATGTACTGGAAAAGTCCTAACAGAACTCCTTATGAATGTTTTAAATGAGAATAAAATAAAGCTTCAGGACTGTCACAGCCAAGGCTATGACAATGGCATGAACATGAAGGGAAGAAACAGTGGCATCCATGCAAGGATCCTTGTGATGAATCCAAGAGCTTTCTTCGTGTCTTGTGGCTGCCATTCCCTCAACCTGGTTGTATCAGACGCAGTGTCATCTTCTTTAGATGCAGTATCTCTCATCGGAGTACTGCAAAGGATATCCATCCTGTTTTCAGCTTCAACTATCAGGAGGAAGATGCTCATGGATAATTTTACAAAGCTGACCATGAAGCAGCTAAGCAACACTCTCTGGGAGAGCTGCATTGGCAGCATAAGGCCAGAGAGGTATCAAGTGACTGAGGATTAAAATGCTTAGTTGAGTAAAGCCGAGGCTGGAATCCAACATGAGGCACAAAGACTGGCAAACCAGTTCACTGTCTTCAAATTTCTGGTCTCAATTGTGGTTTGACAATATTTTGTTTAAAGTAAACATTGTAAGCAAGGCGTTACAAACTCAATCAATGGACATCGCAACAGCTACTACTTTGGTGAGACTATGATTTTACTTTGTTGTGGCCTACAGAGACAGATTTGAAGATAACATCACTGCTGCCAAAGAAATGGTTGGAAACTTAGGAGTTGAGCCTATCTTCAAGGAACCTCTTATACACTGGAAGAAGAGAGAGTTTGGTTATGAGAGCAAGAATGAGGTCATGTGAAGCTTGAAAGAAAAATTCAAGAGGGAGGGTTTTTTGGCTGGCTCATTGACTCTGCTAATATGTCCATCAAAGAAAGGTTTAGACAAATGAAGTATCATGAAAAGGCCTGAGGGGCGGGGGTTGTATGACTTTAGTAAGCTGCCAGCAAACAATCTAAGGCTATTTACCTGCTGTAACACTGTTTAATATTGGTCCATCCAAAGTTGGCACACAGTTCAACTTCTTGATGTTAGTACCCTTCAGTTATTCTTAAAATTAAAAAGTTTCTATAAGCTTAGAAAAAAATCATTTATATGCTTATATATGGCATACATGAATAAATACAGATTTACATACCCTAATATGTAAATTTACCATCTTATATGACAGGCATTCAAATCATGCATCAAAGTTGTGTAATGGGCTACAAATGAAATAAAAAAAGCAAGGTATTCAAAAGTTTAACAAATGGAGTGATGGGCACCTAAGATGCTCCACCCCTGGGCCACCATTTGGTCTAAGGCGGGCCCTATCTCTCAGGGTGAAATCATGCTGAATATAGGTTATACAAAAAGCAGTAGGAAACCATCCATTGAAGATTATCACAGAAGAATTTTAGTTTGAGTATTTGCTGTTCAGTGGACCAGATTCTCACCTTTATTAAGACAGCCATTCCACTGGTGAAAAACACTCCCAAAGCCAGCTCATCAAGCCACAGACAGCTTACCCAAGCATAAGGGGATCCTTCAGTGTTGCAGAAGTACCATATCAGCTTCTACACTTCCCCCGTTTCTCCCAGCACAGATGTTCTGGCAATCCACGGTTTATGTAGTGCCCCACTGAAGCTATGGGCTGCCATAATTGTTAGAACATATTGGAGTGGACTGATCGTCAACACCCACAGAACAAGGGGATAACAAAAGAGAAAAGTCATCTCTACATGTATGCCTACCCACACACACTGAGTTACACCCAGAACTGAGGATGGGATTTAAAAACACTCATTTATAAATTGTATCATTTATTTCTAAAATCCCTTAGCCATATGTGAACAGAAACAATATTTTTAAAAAAATCATGGCCTTGTCCCATGTCTACTGTTTATTTAGCTTTTGCACTTTAATTTGGCCAGTAAAACTAAACTAGTCCACTGGTTTATTGTCAGTTTCATTTTCTAATTCTTATGCATATGCGGAAAGATACTGTAGCTAGCTTCTAAAAATGGCAGCATGTGGATAAATGATTTCAATTTAAATAACCCATTGCAATTAGCAATGTAAATGACTATTAGGATTTGCAACTTTCTTTCTGTTTAAAGATACTGTCAGTATCATTCTGCTCTCACTTGGACCTCTTTCATACAGGACCTGCTCTGTTGAAGTCAGTAAAATTACACTGGTATAATGACAGTGTAAATGACATCATAATCAAGGACAGTGGTTATTAGGGTTTGGGGATGTTTCTGTGAATCAAAGGCCAATGGGAAAATCATTGCCTTTTAGTTTTCACCTAAAATCTGAGATGTGTTTGTGACATTCTGACCACATTATTAAAAAAAAAAAATTGCCATTGTTTTTCACACAAATCTATTTGATGTGTCCCAGGCTTTGGTCTGCGAGGGCAGAGTGTCCTCTTAACCCTGCTGCCATCCATGCCATCTTAAACCTCCTCATATATTCAGTTTCACTTGGGAGAAAATTACTTATATCCTAATCCACTCTCAAAAATATATGCACTAAGATAAAAGTATAAAGGGAATATTCAATTCGTTGTAGGGATAAAATAGAGTTTGACTGTATTTCATAATATCATTTATCTAAAGTAGCACTAAATATGTCACATGACAATTTACACAAAATTCTTTTTTTCACAGCAATTCAAGCAGCTTTTCAAAGATGTTCAATAAAGATGACCGTAGAGTGGTGGAGGGGTGCCATTTACCAAACCACATTAAAATTCTCAGTCATTTTCCTCTTCAGATGGAAAACACTGACCCAAATGCCAGCCAAGAAAGATATTTTCCCTGCAGCATCATCTGGTTCTTTGGCAGACTCATTAGACAGTTGCACTGGCATCTTCAGCACAGCCTTTAGGTCTCTTACATCATTATGCTGATAGCTGGTCTGGGCTACTCTGTCCTTCTGCTTGATCCTTCTTTTTTTACTGCTTTGTTCTAAAGAATTTGTTCATTATATTAATTAGATAATTGTTGTTGTACACCTCCTGAATCACTCATGGTTAAAATTAATGATACACATTTCTGCAGGGTTTCCAATTTGCTTCATTGGGTGTGTCAGTAATGGAACTATTGAAGGATTAATAAATCCTTTGCTCAGTCAATGAATTTTAATGGTAAGAAAAAAAGCCATCTTTTCTACTCTCTAATAAAGCAAAAAAAAATTCTTAAGAGTACTGATGTTAGCTAAAAAGCATAAGGTCAAATTTTGACGACAACCCACTCTCCAAAAAAGTGGAAACAGCAATACAAAGGTTTGCATTTTTTTCTTTTTAAATATTAAAATGCATACCATGTTAAACAAGAGGGAAAAAGTTCATTACATTAACTGCAATGTAAACATGGGTAGGAATATTTTTCTGACTCCTTTGCCTGCCCCATCCTGAAATTCCAGCTAAGCATTTTAATTTTGACGGAACTGCATATTCCAACAGAGTATGATTTCATTGAAATTTCTCTGGTCAACTCTAATAAACAGTGAAAAATAAATACAATTTTTTAAAAGTATCTCACTAGGTATAAAATAAGTTATTACAAAGTTCAGGACATAGTCCTCCATTTCCCCACCTGGATGTAGCCAGCATGTCTGCCAGCAGTATATAAACTCTGTTCTGGAGCATTGAAAAAGGATCTGTCTAAACTTTTTGAACCATATGGTGGAGTTCTACTTAATGTATGGAGCTAAATGATATCTCAGCACAAAATTAGACTAACCAATTGATCACATGGCATGAAGAGTACCAGGAGAAAACTGAGCCACAAGGCTAAAACAGCTCATAATCTATAGCTTTGCCTGCTGGATGTAAGTTCTAACCTTATAAAGTAGCCATTATAGTTACATTAGAGCAGAAAAGTGAAATCGCTGCTACACTGACCTTTTGTATCCATCCTGGTTTGTCCCCTAGCTGTTGTGACTTTTAAAATATTCAGCTAGATCCACAGCTGGCATAAATGGATGTTATTCAGTTGACTTCAGTTGAGCTACACTGATTTTTCCCTGCAGAGGATCTGACCTGTTACATTTATTGAAAAACCTGTTGTGAAATTTCATGGGTTTGTGCTCACATATTCAATCCCCAGCTGGCCTGAACTGCTGACAAATACTACATGCGTTGGATGGGGTAAAGTGGACTTCCATTTGTTATAGTTATTTATATAGGGCCATAGGTGTGCATGGTGCTGTGTAGATCAGTAAAAATGACTGCTTCTGGCTCCATGAAATTCTAAGTCTATAATGCATGTGCAAACACACCAGTTAACAACCAAAACCAAAGGAAAGGGATTGGTGGGGAAGAGAAGAAAATTACAACAACAATTGATTGAAATATGATATTCCTGTATACGTTACCTCTTAGCTATTTTTTGTTCATATCTTTGTTTTGTGATCTCTTCAATCAATTAATTTTATATCTTAAAATAGAGTCAAAAAGGAAATATTTACAAAGACAAAGTTTTGAAAGAAACACTTTTGTTTCATTTGATGTTTATTGAATTTTTCTTTTTCAACAAAATGTTTTTAACAAAACATTGGGAGAGAAATTTTGGAATAATGCTGTTTCATTTCAATGGTGGAAAATATTCTATTCTCCATCCCCTTTTTTCCTGACTGGAATAAAAAAGGGGAATAGAGCTGAAGTGTGAGAAAGTGTTTTCCTATTCTTTAGTGGTTATTTATTATTGATTTCCACTAAATTACTAATTGAAAAAGCTTGGGTCCCAGAAGCAGGCACAACAGAATCAAGGTTATTAAGTGTACGGTAGGGTACTCTGATCCACACAATGAAGACACTCACACTGAGGGAAAAGCAAAGCCTTACCCACTTTTAATGGCACATATTAGTAAATATACACCAATTTGTTGCCAAGGCAAGTTTGGGGTTAAGCATCTGCCAGCATTTTATTCTAAAATATCCAAATCTAATGTCAGTTCAATGTACCCATAGTCATCTATTACACTGCTCTACAGCCAAAACACTTCTGAAATAAATGTAGTCAAACGTCACTAATTCTGGGTCACTGAGAACGAACATTATGCTTAAAATTGTTGATTGGCTCTAGTTTTCAAGATATGCTATTGGGTCAGTATATACGACCCTTGACACGGGAATGGCGGAGGATAAGTGAGTTATCAAGGGAAGGGATCTCAATTTAAACCAGAAATGACTAAAATACATCTTTGACTGGATCTATGAATAAATCTATGACTGGGTTTGGACAGTACTTGCTTTTTAGGCAAAACAATGAATGATGCAATCTGAAGCTGGTATTGCGTCATACATGATATGAATTGCATCATGTTATTCCTAGAAGTCATGGATGATGAAATCATAACGAAGCTTACATCACTCTGCTGAACAAATTGCCCTATATCAGCTCCAGAAATCATACAGTGTCGTGCTCTCTTATTTGTCAGTGTTTGATTTTGCAAAGGGACACATTTCTGTTTAGCCAAAGTGAGCAGAGATGCCTCGTACTTGTGTGAACAGTGCAGATAACTTCTGCTATGTTTGTGGTGAAGTGACTTTTGCATCACAGAAGCGTAGTATAACCACTACGGTTAAGAAAGCCTATCACCTTTATTTTGGCTGCAAAACTGGAGATCAGGACAAGAGGTGGGCCCCACACATATGCTGCAACAGTTGTGCAACAAATCTTTGCCAGTGGTTGAACAGGAAAAGGAAATCTATGTCTTCTGCAGTGCCAATGATTTAGAGAGCCGACAGATCATACCAGCAATTGTTACTTCTGCATGGTGCCTCCAGTTGGGAAAGGTGTGTCAAAGAAGAAAAAGTGGACTGTGCATTATCCAAACATTCCATCAGCTATACGCCCCATACCCCACGGAGAAGGACTGCCGGTTCCTGATGCACCAGAATCATTCTCACTTGAGTCAGATGAGGAAGAGGATGAAACTTCTGGTCCTGAACCATCAATGTCACAGGACCCACATTTTCTCTCATCCTCCTCCTTTGAACCACACCTCATAACACAAGCTGAACTGAATGACCTTGTCAGAGATTTGGAACTACCCAAGAGTAAGGCAGAGCTGTTGGGCTCTAGACTACAGCAGTGGAATCTCCTGGCAGGTGATGTTAGGGTCTCCATGTTCCATGACCGTCAAAAGGATCTTGTCCCATTCTTCTTCATGGAAGGTGATCTTGTAGCCTGCAACATCATCGATGGTGTGATGGCAGCCCTCAACATCATTCACAATCCAGATGAGAGGAGACTCTTCATTGATTCATCGAAGATGAGTCTTAAAGCTGTTTTGCAGCATAATGGCAATGTTTTGCCATCAATTCCAGTTGGTCCTGCAGTCCATATGAAGGAAACCTATGACAACATGAAACAACTTTTGAGGTGCATAAACTATGACCAACATCAGTGGCAGCTTTGTGGCAATTTGAAGGTTGTTGCTCTCTTGCTTGGTCTGCAGACTGGATACACAAAGTACTGCTGTTTTCTCTGCAAATGGGATAGTCGTGCAAGAGATTCCCACTACATCAAGAAAGATTGGCCACTCCGACAGTCATTGGAGCCTGGGAGGAAAAGTGTTCAGCATCCACCACTTGTTGAATCAAGGAAGATTTTGTTACCACCCTTACGCATCAAGCTGGGTCTGATGAAGAACTTTGTCAAGGCCATTGACAAAACACAAGCAGCTTTCAAGTACCTCCGTGGAAAATTTCCAAGGTTAAGTGAAGCTAAGATAAAGGAAGGTGTCTTTGTTGGTCCTCAGATTCATGAACTTCTTCAAGATGATGCATTTGACCATGCACTGCGTGGCAAGGAAAAGACGGCATGGAAAGCCTTCCAGTCGGTGGCAATACATTTTCTCGCAAAGAACAAGGCAGACAACTACTGGTAGTTGGTGGAAAACCTCCTCAAGGCATACAAAAGCCTTGGTTGCAACATGTCACTAAAGACACATTTTTTGCACTCTCATCTAGACTTTTTTCCACCGAACTGCGGAGCAGTGAGCGACGAGCACGGCGAGCGATTTCACCAGGACATTGCAACAATGGAGAAACGCTATCAGGGCAAATGGAGCCCATCAATGCTTGCAGACTATTGCTGGACAGTGACAAGAGATGCTCCATTTAATGAATACAAGAGACAAGCCAAGAAGCACCGAGTAGACACTGAATAGGACTAAACTATGTACATAATAGTTTTTTGCCTTTTGTTTCATAATACATTTATATAACCCTTTTGCTGATTTTTAAAGTGTTACATAAACAGGACAGGTGAAATATTGTCATGAAAAGCAACCATAAACACATGAAAAGATGTAGGTTTACAATTTATGATTAAAACTACTATCTACACAATATACATAGACATAAAATGTAAAAACTTAAATATCTTAGAAACAGTAGCCAGTTGTTTTAATTGTCATATTTGAATTCAGCACATCAAAATACATAATAAATATCACATTTTATCTCTGAAGCAGATGACTTCTAAAAAATTGTAGGCCACTGTTATTGTTCTGTATAAACCCCTTTTTAAACACACTATTCTCAGTTCCTCAAAACTCAGGCTTACCGTTGGGCAAAAGTTCATAGTCCTCAAAGTCTTATGCTAATGGATTTAGCAAATGTCTTACAAGATACAGGCCTGGTCTCTTGTGTTACTGATGAGTAAAGTAAAATGCTAAAGCTAGCTCTGTGGGCTACAAAAATGACAACACTCCTGCTGCACACACACTCATAGGAAGGCGGGTGTTGCCAGTGATGCAGGGTGAGGTAAGGCAGATGATTTTGGGTTACAGATTGTGTAGAGGAGCACAATGTGAGGAATGCAGAAATCAGAAAAAGGATACTGTAGTAGTTAAATTAATAAATGGCCTGTGCATTGCTCAAGGGTTTGAGGTCAGTGTGGGTTAGGAAGGGACATCATGGTTGCAAGTGTAGATTGACACCACTCAAGCTTGCTTGCTATCTCTTCCTTTGTCACCTTTATTATTAGCAGAAAAGGCCAAATGTGCCATGGGGAATTGGAAGAAAGGGATTGGCTATGTAATATGACTAATTAAATGTTTAACAATTGAGTTAGCACCGATTGTGCCTGTCTGCTTCTGTATTTGGCTTTGCATAACACAAAGAAACAAGAGGGGGAGAGGGAGAGTGTACGAGCAAGGTAGCACCAATGGAATGCATGGAATGCCGTTTTTCAAGCTAGTATGCTTAGTACGCATGTGGACATTTTGAAACTTTTTCTACTTTGTATCCTTGTGCAAACAAGTATGTGGCGGAATGTTGACGCCCAGTGATGTAATCAAGCTATAAAAAGAACGACCCGGCCATTGATGGGGGCCGCACCCTGCTTTTGGCTGAGAAGCACAGGGCTGCGTGCATGCAACGTTGCATTGAATAAAGACATTGCAACCTCCTCCAGCTATCCGAGCCTGTTTTGCCTGAGAAAGGGGCGCCTGCCCAATGTGGGTAGGGGGTCCCCAGGTAACAGCTATGCTCTGTAAATGTGGTTTTCCCTTAGTCCACACCTGCACCCTCCTCAGCCCTCACTCCCATTCTGATGCCATGTGAAACTGATGAAATTGATGAAATGTTGAATAGCATCGGGCTTAGTACAAAACATACCCCTCGGCAATGCCCTTTCCCTCCAAGCATAAGACAAGACTGCTTGACACACCAAATGGCTACTCTCTAGTCCTGTCTACACAAACAGGAATGGCATTGCAACAGGAGTCGATATGTAATGACACTGTTACCAAATGGTTTTTGGTCCTGACCAGAAATTTTCATTAAGACAGTGACAGTTCCCAAGAACATGTGATTGCCATGTTTTTACCCTACTCAAGAGTCAAGAAAAAACAAATTCCATACCATCGTGGACTATTTCACATCCCATTATGTACAGTGAAAATAAATTGTTTGAAGAAAAGTACTGTAAGTGTAACAGGAGACCTCATACATTTTATTGGGTAGGAGATAGAATACAGCTTTCCCCACTGTGTTCTTCAATTGCTGTCTTGAAGAAATAAAGTACTCACTTGGTGAGTGCTGTTATAGAACACTAAACTATTTTATTTTCCCTCTGGGGAATTTTATACATTTTATGTGTTGCCTAGTATAAATGCAGCATGTACATAGAGGAAAACTGTAGTGCAGGAGAACCACATTTCATTTTCATGTACAGAGATGCAAGGATTCAAAACCTGAAATCAACATGATGCAGAGATTTGATTGATGTACCAAACCAGAGACTTGTAAATTAAGACTGCACTTATGAGAGAGACTGCACCTGTGAGAGCAGTGCCTGGTCTACAGTGTGTTCCACAGCAATGGACAGGATAACAAATTATTAGAATACTTGGTTTCTAATTCACTCTGCCACTGATTCTGAGTGACCTTGGGCAAGTTATTTAATTTCTCTGTAACAAGTCTGGCATCTGCAAAATGGAGCTAAGCTGTTAAAATCTCAAGACAGGCATTGTGGCAACAGCTGCAATAAGACCCACTGAAACAATGAATTCTCTTATCCCCTCTGCTCTCACAAATACCAGTGAAAACCCAGGAGTACAGATGCAATGACACAGCCTTAGGTAGTGATAATAAATGATAATAACATGTAGCATTTATATCTCTTTACATTATTAGGTCTCAAAATACTTTACAGAGACAAGAAAGTATCTGTTGGTTTTAGTTTCATATCTTACTCCCATTGTCATAGTAGCTGAATCATTTACAAAATCAATTAATTTATATGCACAACCCACATGTGAGCTACACCACCTAGCTTTTGGTTGCTGTGATGGGGTAGAACAACCCCACACTGGGCCAACGGGGATGGACCAATCAGGCTGGGCTCAGAAGGCCATGCCCCCTTGCCCTTGCTGCACGTGCTCCAGGTGGAAGAACCAGATAAAAGGAGGCTGCCCTGCTCAATCAGGAGTGGCTCTGGTGGAGGAAAGACATGTACTGCAGTTTCCTGTAGATGTGCCTGTGATGCTACACGCAGCAGAGCCCAGGGACCCGGACTACACTGTGAACAGCTCTCTGCCTGTGGAGACTGACAGGGAAGCCAAGCCACTGCCAGCTGAGGACTCAAAATCAGGACACAACTTGTGGGAGGGAGTGACCCAGGGAAGGTAGTAGGAGCAGATGCCTGAAGCCTTAACGGGGAGTTCCCCAACTTGATAGGGCCCTGGGTCAGAACTCAGTGAAGACAGTGGGGCCAGGTTCTCTGACCACATGCCACAGGCCAGTAGGCATGGCTGCTGTCTGCTCTCTGCTTCAGCCAGGAGGTATAGGGGCTATAGACTTTGTTCTGCCACATTCAGGGGCTACAGATTGGTAGCTGTTTTGCTTTTCCCAGGGGGCTGATTCCCCAGTTGCTACGGCCTGCCCCAGCAAGGAGGCTTAGGAGCCATAGACAGCTTGTTTGTTTTGCCCTGCCCAGGGGTTACCGGCTGATTGTTGTTTAGCCTTGTCGAGAGGGCCAAAACTTCAGCTGTCGTTGTCAGTCCCAGCCCAGAGGCTATGGACTGTTTGTTCACACGGCACTGCCAAGAGACCGGAGGCCACCCTGCTGCAACTCCCTGAATTAGCAAGCAATCCCAGTGACTATGTGATGCGATCTACCAACCCCAAACTGGGCCAACGAGGGTGGCCCAGCTTGGAACATAGAGCCCCCATCACAGTCCCATCAGTGTTCATTCTGGCACGAAAAGGCATAAGTCACTAGTGCACTTACCCATGCATATCATACTGAAGTTATTTACATGTTCTCAAATATACTTCCTAATAAAGAGGAATTTTCCACTATCCAAACCTTCACTAACACTGACAGGATCTTTCCTTTAGTCCTAGTTGTAGAGACAAAGAGGTGTAAGAACCAGGGGTATCTCTCCCATGCCATGGAATTCCACATCTGAAAATCACAGGACATTCCAGGGACTTGTAACTGTGGGATTGAATTTTCTGCTGGCTCAGCCTTTAATTTAGGAAGAAGAAACAAACTGGTGCCAGGAAAAATGGAATGACTATAGAAAGAAAATTTTACTGGCCAAAAAAAAGTTATATTCAGGTATTTTCTCCTCCCTGCACAATTTAAAAGCAGACAATAGCGCTGACATTTTGATTTGTGTACAATAATGCTTAATGCAAATAACAGGTCTACACATTTAGTTCTGATCACACTGACAGAAGCCAAGAAGAGGTGAAAAACAAATAACTAATGAGACAGATCCTCATCAGATGTAAATCAATGTAGCTATGCCAATTGTACTACTCCAGCAGAGGAATGGGACTGATATTGACTAAAGGACTACACCCATCTCCTTTACAAGCATGTGATCCTGATTTGAATGAAAGATTAACAAAAAAAAGGAACTCAATGTTTCATAATACAACTAAATTGGGGTGAGGTGGAATACATTTATATTTCATTCAGAAATAAAAAATCTGGATTTGATCTTGAACATGTGAAATTTCTATACAACATTTCTTTCACTATGTTATTAGTTTAAGTTCTCAGATACACTACCAGAATATTGAGCTGTTCAGGAAAAAAAAAAAAAAAAACCTGTTCAGTGTGGAGGTTGAAAACTGATTTCTTTAGGCTATCTGGGAAATTTGTAGTTTCTCACCCAAACTGAAACTGATCTAATCTACTCTGAGTTATGAGCAGTATTAACCTTATGTCAAGTACTGGGCCCTGCATTATGCTAGCTTTTACTGTTCTAACTTAGGGCACAGATCCACTGCTGGCAGAAAGTCCTCATGGATGAGGAAGATGTGGTGCCTTTAACTCCCTCCTCACTGGAGGAGCTATAGGTAGTCAAGCAGCACAGCCTAAAAACAGAGTCAATTTCACTCTTCACTCAGCAGTTTTAACAAAAACTAGAAATGAAGGATCATTCCTTACATCTCCCTGTATCAAGGCAGGGACAGTTTCTCTACACTCCACAGTTCTGCTGTTGAGAGGGAATAGTTCCCTTGGAATACATGTTGAGAGGATTAGCATAGTGGAAAACACTTATAGTGGAGTGAAGTTCCACTTCAAAGTAGTAGTAAAACTTCACTAAGTAATAAAAGCCCACTGAAATGCCCAGAAGTCAGTGGGAGTTTTGCCCAAGTAAGAATAAGGGCCAATCATTTTCTCACTTACACTGTTACAAATAAGGAATAACCCCACTTAAATTGAAGGAACTATACAGTTGTTGAACAAGTGTAAGTTAGCTCAGAATTAACCCAAGGATCATAGAACAGGCCCATAGTGAAACTTCACCTATAACAATGGGTTACTTTTACGAACAACACAACTTTGGTACATTAAGTGTTTGTCTTTAAATATCTGGTTCAAAAACCACACTTTAAACTAAACAAAAAGTGTTTCATATAACTCAAAGACTGTACAGATTTCAGTTTCAAAAAAGTTCTAAAGGTTTCATGAAACCATAGTGCCCCACAGTCTCCCAACCCCCTGATTATAGCAAAGATCTGAAACTGTAAATGGTTGGTGTTTCTTGTAACCAAGAGTAAGAAAAAAGCTTACTAAGCTCCTGACACAATAATCATGTGGGTAGGTGGCTTGCCAACTAAAGGGGAATTGATCACCTTCCTGCCTGTGATGGATTTGTCACCAGTCATGTATGGGGGCGTGCATCCAGTTTACTGCACCATCTGTAATGTTCTGGGAGGGGTCATTGAGAGCACAGTTCATGGTTAAAGAGCATGACCCAAATTAGCACTTCCAAATCCAGAAAGCATCCTGAAATCTAGACTAACCCTTGTGGTGCCCCTGCTGGTCATCCTTGGAATCAGCTCTTCCAGCCTCCATAGTGCCCTATGCAGGTCCATGTCCTGCTTGGCACTGGCCCCATGTCCCTCCCAGACCCCAGCGCCCTGTTATCTGGGGGTGATGCCCCATGGCAGTAACCCCTCACTCTCAGGGTCTCCCCTCTCCAGGGACCTCCAACCTCCTAATCCCACCTTGTCTCAGCCTATGGCTATTACCAGTCAGCAATGAGCTCCTGCTCCCTAGGGCAGACTGAAGTATAAGAGCCAGTCATCAGAGGCAAGGGGGTTCTGGAACCTGCTCCCTTTCTCTATCATCCAGTACCTTTATGGGCCTAGGACCAGGCCTTTCAGCCTGGGAAGTTTGCAGCCTAGAGCTCCCCAGCTCCTCTGGCCTTGCCTTGCCTTTTTCACGCCACGCCACGCCAC
>ML677365.1:7267644-7311599 GCA_007922305.1 Dermatemys mawii | reverse complement strand
CACGCCACGCCACGCCACGCCACGCCACGCCACGCCACGCCACGCCACGCCACGCCACGCCACGCCACGCCCTGCTCCCTCCAGGACTGGAGAGAGACTGCCTAGCTCCAAACCAGCAGCCCTTTTATAAGGGCCAGCTGGGCCCTAGTTGAGCACAGCCACAGCTGTGGCTTTTTTCCCCAATCAGCCTAGCTTCCCTCCTTGTCAGTCCTCAGCCCCAGCCCTCTCCAAAGGCTGCCTTTTAACCCTTTCACGGCTGGAGCGGGTAACCACTCTGCTACAAACTAACACACTATTGTTCTGATGTAAGCCCAAAAGGTGTTATACAATGTATCCCTGGAAAGCTAATAATTCACTGATCTAACTTTCTAGAGTAGAGTGCTATATGTACTGACTGTGTACAAAGTTAAAATTATGTGTTAGAATTATGTTCTTAAAATGTGTTTGGCAAGCAATGCATAAGCACAGAATATCTTAGCCAAAAGAATGGGTATTTGCTTATCTAACCAGCCTGGTCATCACTCAGAAAACAATGAAGATACATTTACATAAAAGATAAACAAAGTCATCAAACTAGTGAGTGGGGCAGACACTATAATAATGGGGTCTGAATATCAAATCATAAACAATAGAATTATCTGGTTTTATATTATATTAATATATTACAAAAATATCTGGAAAGGACAAGGTATGCATTATCTCCACATGAGGAATTATGGATACTCACTGATATTATGCTTTCAAGTCTGTGACCAAAGCGAGGGAAAATAGGTTTTCTCCCAGACAGGAGGGAAGGCCTCTATCTACCTGTCTCCAATATAAGCTAAGCATTGTGTAACCAAAACAATGGAAGACATGTTTGCATTTGAATCAGTGCAGGGGGGTGGGAAGTCCACAGGAAGGGGAGAAAAGCAAGGAGTCTGCCTGGTTCTTGAAACAGAGAAAATAAATGTTGGGGCGATATAAACTAGTAAAAATAAATTTGAGGTATCCATCACTTGGGGGATGCAATAGGCCAGAGCTCTTGAAATCGCAGAATGTTGCATCCTTCTAGGTAAGAAAGCTGTGTAGGCAAAGACTAACTTGTTGGAATTAAGTTTTAGAAGCATATCTTTACTTTTATGTAACTTTTTCTATTTTTATTCCTCATACATGGTTATCACTTAAACTTATGAGTTTTTTTAATAAACTTGTTTTATTTTTACTAAAAAACAATTCAGTGCTGTCATAAGTATAAAGTACCCTAGAATTCCTGTTCATCTGTAAGGGGTTAAGCTAAGAGTAACCTGAGAAGTGGACACCTGATCAAAGGAACCAATAAGAAACAAAGGTGCTTCCAAAGTTCCAGGGAGGGAAAGGGTTTCAGCTTCCTTTGTTTCTGTTCCCTTGGGTTATAGGTTGAACCACACCTATTTTTTTTTTTACTCTACCTATCTATAATCTTCTAAACAGCAACAACAAGTCAAGTTCAGCAGTAAGTCTTATGTTGGGTTATATCACTCAGAAAATTTCTCAGGATTATGGGAATTATTGTTGTGTGTCTCTATAACTTTAAAGATATCAGCAGAGGGACAATTGCCTCAGGGGAGAGGTTTGGTTCCTTAATTCTTTTTGTGATTCTAAGTGCTGTTCTGCTGATTTTTACCAGGGGTTTATTCCTTTTCTTTTTTCTTTAATTAAAACCATTCTTTTAAGAATTTGACTGCTTGTTTTCCATTGTGTAGATTTAGGCTTTGAATCAGGCTCACCTAGCAGGGTCAGAGAAAGGTGTTTTTTCTCAAGCCTTTCCTGGGGAGGGAAGGATAGGTTTGAGGGGTGTTTTGGAAAGAAAAGGGGGGCCTCCAAGTAGCCCTACCCCATAGTTTTGGGGTGCTCGTACTTGGTGGTGGCAGCATACCATTCCAGACACAGGAGAAGTTTGTGTTTCGAGGGGAAGATTAACCCAAGCTGGTAAAATAAGCTTGGGGGGGGGGAGATATTTCTTTTTTTTTTTTCATGCTGGTCCCCACATCTGTACCCTAGAGTTCAGGGTGGGGAGGCAACCATGACAAGTGCTGTGACTGAAATTAAAGGTTTTGTCAAACCCCAGTTAAATTAATGAGCTGTAGTGTACTGTCTCTTTAACGGAGTGACAAACTTAATAACTACAGTGAATGTTCAAGGAGAGAGCTGGATAATGCAAAGAGACATGTCTGGGGAACTCAGGTGTTTGGGTTCACTGTTACCTGCAAGGCAAGATTTGGACTGGCAGAGTCCTGGAGAGTTTGCTGGCAAGGTATACAAGCTAGTGTGTCAGGGAGTTGCCACAGAGCTCAGCAGTAGAAAATCTCTCACTTGATGATGCTGAGAGGTAACACAGTATCTCACAGTTCTGGGAACCCCAGCAGATTGTTGCATTGGTGGACAGTTTTGTGGAAATGTAGAACCGGGAAGATGTTGGGGGTCACTCTACAAAAAGTAACTGGGCTGTGGAAGGTTTGTAAGTCTGGCTGTTGGTGTCAGGGCTGTCAATCTCAGCAACATAGCACAAAAGGCACCCACAGTTGCAGAGCAGCTGATGACACAACTCCTTCCTGGTCTGGGTTGAACTAAAAAATGTCACAACCCCAAAGTAGAGAAATATTTTTCACTGCTCTTCAACAACTTCACACAAATGGCTCAGCACCATAAAGGGATTTGGGCACTAGAAAGTTCCCCACTCCCCTCAGTTTCCACTGTGAATGTCTCCTAGATGCCTAGGTGCCTCTATTTCTGTCTCTGTACATCTGCATTGCTGCCACAGGTATGCACTTCAATGTCTGTCTCCTGCCTAAGCCCCAGTGTGATCCTCAAACCAGGTAAAGATAGGCAAGGCAACATCAAGCTCATCTCTGGGGCCCCATGTGGTAGGTGTGCTCAGAGCACATCTAGCACCACAGAAAATAAGAGAAGTAAAAGCTGCCTCCCTTATAATCTGTAGCCTACTGAATAGGGTACTCAACTGGGATATGAGAGAAGTTCAGGTCTCCACTCTGTCTGATGAGGAGAATATATTTCAATACAGGTCTTCTACTTCTCAGGTAAGTGCCTTAATTACTAGATTATAGTGGCACTCACATTCTCTCTGGTTCAGTGTATAGGTTAGTATTTACACAAAGTGTATTGGCTTGAACAGGAGAGACCAACAGCATCCCACACTAGAATATCCCATGGTCAAATAGTTAGGGCACTTATCCTGCTTATCATCAATCAGAGGAGAGAACTGAACCTCTGTCTGACACATCAGGTGCCTACTTGCCCTTCCTGCAAGTAGGCACCTAACTCAAGGAGAGGGTTCCTGGTTGTGGATCTCAACTAGAGATAGGCACCTCCCTTAAGGTCAGATGAAGGCCATGTTTACACTTCTGGATTAATCAGCACTGCAGCGATCAATGCAGCAGTGTCAGTTTAGTGGGTCTAGTGAAGACATGCTAAGTTGATAGGAGAGCACTCTCCCATTAACATTTGTACTCCACCTCCCTGGGAAGGGAAGCTATTTAGATGGGAAAGTGTCTCCCATCAACATGGCATGGTGTAGCCATAACTGTATGTCTATCTAAGGTGACTTCAGTTAAGTAAGTTATGTAAGTGAGCTAGTGTCACTTAGATCAACTTACAGCATTAGTTTAGAACAGGCCTTAGGCACCTAACTCTGAGAGGAGCAAGGCTTAGGATACATCTGTCTCATTGGCTTCTCCTACTATCAAGTTTAGGCAGTTCCCTGCCTGACAGGCTGGCTTTTATGGATCCCATTCTCAGGCACATCTCTGTCCCCATACATTGTATAGGGAGCATAAGTGCCTGATCCAGGATTCATGTTTTCCAGTGATTTTCCAGGAAACCTACAATTACACATTGCAATACTGATCACTGCAACTCCTAAGTCCTTTTGAGGATCAAAGTAGCAAGAAAATGACGTTTGGATCATGTAATATTCTGGAAATTTATTTTTGATATTAATCCATCAGCAAGGGATAAAAAGTACCTCTTTTCTTACCTTTTTGGTCAACAGTTACTTACCACTATCTCATACTTTCTTTAATCAATGAAGAGAAAGAGTGAACATGATGGCTTCACATAGCTTCCACAAAAGGGTTTATCAAAGGGAAGAAAATTCCAGGGAAGTCGTGGATGAAAGTAGAGGTTGAATAAGGCCCTACTCCTGCATACACAAGATAATGTGTATATCTTTACACATGTGAATAGTCCCAATTAAATCTATTTACTATTAAACATGTGAATAAATGTTTGAAGGATCAGGCCAGAAGAAACTTCAGATTTTCAGGGCTCTCAAGGAAGGAGACAGGTAATGTAGTGATGAAGGGAGAATGTTTAGTTAAGTTGCTTCTTAGAGCAAAATGATTAAAATTCAGTTCACAATAGCAATACAGTTACCATGACCCGAGAGAGGAAATTATCATAAAAACTGAATGAATTCTCAAACATCTGAATAGTTATTGTAAGTCTTTCCTGGAATTCTTAATGAAGAATCTTAGCCAGAAACTCACTTCTTACATTTATTATTATTATTATTATTAAAAACAAATTCAGCCAAAAATCAAACAAATCCACTATACAGGCTTGCTTGTAATTCATGAGGGTCCACTCTAGTTCTATGTGACATGTGCATCAATAAGCATGTTCTCTTTAACACAAGAATTAATCTGTTCTGTTTTAGAAATTCAAAAATCACCTTCACCATAGTATTAGGAGGCAAATTAATCTTATATTGGAGCTTTGCTAAATAGTTTTTACATTTAAGATATTTTCCCTAATTTTTTACATTTTATTATTGCTAATATTAATATTAAAACATTTATTAAACTACAGTCTAAATAAAAATTAAAACATCAAATGAAATATTTTAAACAAATTTAGCTTGAGATATTTTAAAACTAAGAGCAGTGCAATAATTCTTAGCTCTTTTCCTCCGCCTCATCATTCCATCACAATTTGTGTTAACATGCACATAAAATGAAATGGAACATGATTTTATTTATGATTAATTTGTGCCAGCCTCTACCTTTGCTTTAGGAAGAGTCACTTGTCATTCTTCATTTTACCAACAGGTGGTACAAATATTCTTTACTTTCACTACAATAAATCATGCAGAAAGGAATTCACAAAAATGAAGTGGTAAATTTGAGAAACCAAACACTCAGGAGTCATAGCCTGCAGAGTTAAAGATCTTTCAACCTTAACTCTGCCCTCTAATGTTTGCATCTTAAAAGTCTAGATACAGATAATTCAGAAACAGCATGTGGGCTAAATTCCTCAAATAATTTGTTCACTCCAATAATTCACCTCTGCACCCTCTATTTCTCTAGGCTAAGAGTCATTTTTGGTACATGGGTGATAGTGGGAAATCTACTACATCTCTCACTGGATGTGGAGCAACTTTTGGTAAGATCTGAACCATGCTAGGGATTATCCATTTCACTGAAAAACTAGAGTAGCTTCACATGTATACCACATCTTTCCTTAGGGGAGCACTTACGATACCAAGCATAACAAAAAAATAAAAAGTATATTTCTTTCTCAGATCAAAATCAATTTCCTCAGAAATAAGGACTTGCAATGCTCTGTGTCAGGAGTGGGCAAACTTTTTGGCCTGAGGGCCACACTGTGTTTGCAAAATTATGTGAAGGTCTGGGTTGGAAGGCCCCGCCTGCAATCCAGCCCCCTTCCACTTCCCACCCCGTGACTGCCCACTCAGAATCCCCGATCCATCCAACCTCCCTTCCCTGACCTTGTCCCATGATTGCCCCTTCCAGAGACACCTAACCACCCCCAAGGACCTCACCACCTACCCAGTTCCACTGCTCCCTGTCCCCTGACTGCCCCAACCACTCAGATTCTAAAGTAAACTAAGTTTGAAGAAAAATAGTTCAATAAATTAGGAGTATTTGAGTGGGGTAGTTTTTAGCAAAGGATAAAAGGAGTTTAAATGGAAGTTGCATTTTAAGCTTAAATATAACAATCTCCAGCTTGATTACTATGATGATGTTCCATAAATTTATTGAAAACAATGGGGCCTGCATTCATAGGCTATCTTTATTGAATGAGAAATTTCCCAAAATATATAATAGGTTGAGCTCTACCTTCCAGACACATTTTTAATAAGCTACTGCCTTGAAAAATGGTTCCTCTTCTAGGATTTTGCCTCTGTCAAAAGCTTTTTTTGTATTAAGAAACAGAAATGATTCATTTTTAATAATTCTCACTATCACTATTCAAGTTAGCTGTTATACTACAATGGAAATATCATCCAAAAATTATAATGGAAATGGAAAAGAATTATTATGAAGAGAACTACTGACCTGAAAATCATGGACAATTTGGACTCATTTTCAAAAATATTAAATTGAGCATCAAAACTTTGTGGCAACAACGATAACAATATGTTTATCTGTCCTAAAACATTAACAGCAGTATAATGCTTGGTCTGCATATGTATTGTGAGATGCACAGTCCTCTTCAAGAGCCATTTCTATTTTCTTTGCTATGTATTCACACATTTTGGGGTGGTCTTATGGCTTGATATGTTATAATATGGGCACAGTATTTTAAACAGAACTTCATTGTTCACCACTGAGATTGTTTTAAATCCTTGAGAACTACTGAATTATTTAACCTATTAATTTCTAAAATATGCAAGTTACAGTAATATGGCAGGAACTTTCTTTTCAAGTTCCCTGTCATATGCATGTAGCCGTGGTCAAACTCCCTTTGGCTTGGCATTCACCAGGCTGTTGTGCTTGGTTGCAGTCCATCAGAACTGCATGCGTTAAGTTTCCTTGATTTGAGTAGGATCCAGTACTGTCTCTTTCCTTGGCCTCTCTGGCATGTTACCTAGCACAGCTGCTGCATCAGTTAAATGTTCACTGAAACTGGACTGTGCAGCAAAACTGCTCCTGGTCACCAAGACCAGTGCTGATCCCTCAAAGTCCCACACAGCTTAAGCACAGCCTTTCCCAGAACACCAATCACATGGACACTCTGGTTTCACAGGTTTACTCTTCAGGGGCATATGATAGTGAACCAAACGGACTCCCAGATAGGTTTTGCACAGGATTCTAAAAACCATTTCTTTTATTTAGATAATACAAGAGATACCCAGATCTATACAAAATAATAAACACACTTGTATGTATTTCCCTGTCTCAGTTTCCTCACCACTCGGGGGAGTCCTTTGGGATTAGGTCAGAGCGCTCTGAGGAGACTTGGTTCCCTCTCCTGCACATGGCATCTCTTCAGAATAATGGAAAGTCTCTCTTCCTCTTTCTACTCCAAGCCAACTTGCCTCATGTTACTGTGTCTGATCCCTCAGTAAAAGAGACACAACATTTTTCTGTCTCCTCCTCTTCCAAGTTTTCTGGCATTGTCCCATTGGCTGTTTCACAATAGAATCCTGCCACCATCAATTCAAGAGCCTTCCTCTCTGCAATGCCTACCATTCTTCCTATACCTTTGTCCTTTAGTGACTCTCCATTTCTTTTCAAATAACAACCTATAATATATCTTCTATTTCGTTTATACCTTTAAGTTACTCTCTTTCCATTCATTAGTCTTGTGAAAAACTAATTTATTCAGCATTATTCCTAACACTAGGTCATTCCACCTTGATTAATGTGTTCAATATTGTCTCCTGTCTTGAATTATTTGAGATTTTTGTCAAGTAGTTTGGGCATGCAAGTAGTACATGACCTAGCAATTCTTAATTCAGCTAATTTCTTATAGATATTAATGGGATTTGGGGGAAATTGAGGAAAAATTGCAGGAATATGGGCCCCAAATGTGTATGACTGGCACTGGACAATTTAAAGTTATACTGTAACATAGTTCAAGTTTCCTTCAGTGATTTCCCAGAATGGATTTTATGAAATCTGTTGTGTTCCTAGAGACAATGTATCAGCCCACTCCTTTGTTTTCCCTTTGATCAAAGCCCTGTGACTAATCTACAGAAAATACTACAGGCATTGACATTTGAGTCCATGTGGCAATGACATTGTACATCTTCAATGAAATGTATAGAGGAAATTAAAGGAAATGCCAGAAGGTGGGAATGGTCAACAGGGGATGGATCACATGATGATTATCTATTCTGTTCATTCGCTCTGGTACACCTGGCATTGGCCACTGTCAAAAGACAGGATCCTGGGATAGATGGACCTTTGGTCTGACTCAGCATGGCCATTCCTATATTCTTAGCAAAGTTCATAATTTCAGCAGATGGCAGTTCATATTGATGCAGCACTGCGACTATCCTAAAACTGAATTGTTAAAAAGAATACTGGACACAACAGTCTATACAGTAGAAGGGAATAGATTAAAAATTCCTTAGTTTGCAGTGAAGGTAACATTTCTTCATAAATAAATTCATCAGCATCCTGATTATTTGTGTTGCTCTTTTCTGAAATATATCTGGTAAATAAGAGACCTAGAAGTCAATGTACTATTCCACATCTGGTTGCACAATATCTATATGTTCCATGGTCTACTTAGTATTATTATACACTGGTGTCATCCTTTCATTGACTGTGTATACACCAGATTATTTTCCCCTGTGCCTTTCATTGCATTTCTTTCAAGCTGACAGTCACTTTTTGATGCCTGCATGTGTTTTTAATCTCTATAGGCCCCTTTGCATTATGTCTTTGTCCATGTTGGTGTTTACAGTTCTTAACAATTTAGCACCATCTGTAAATTTAATTAGCATGCAGTTCATTTCCTGTTTTAGATCATTAGCAAAGATACTAAAAAGGCCAGATCTACCACAAATTCTCCCAAACAGACACTTTTCCCCCAAGCTGATACTTTGCCATTTGTTTCAGCCACTGTCCTTGTAATCTGGAAGCATAACAAGAATAAATACTAATATTATTAACAATATTAAGAATGGGAGTATTGGTGTAAGACAGGATGCAACAGCTTGATTAAACAAACACATGGGGAAAAAGAGGTAATGAAAGGACAGAGTTAAAATACATGTTTCTGCACAGACTACCTATAAGCACAGTTTTTAGCATACAGCTATAGAGCAGGGGGGTTTTTTGCAAGAGAGTTGAAATGGGGATTAATGGGGCCAAATAATTATTAGTCTGTGTTTGACCTTAAATGATCATTCTATTTTGAAAAAAAAAAAAGTTGAGCAGTTTTTACTTACAGTTTTGATGTTTTGATCTCCCAATTCAAAAGCAGACATATTTCAAGAATGATCCACCCTTCTTTGACCTTTTATTCAAGTTATTATATTACATATATTACACATTTTTCAGCTCCAACAACAAATTGAAATGACTACAATTAGTTGTGAAGAATATTTAAAAAGAAGATTTAAAGAACACATTATTGATTCTTCATTTACTTCCTTCTGAATTTTTATATCAGTAAAGTACCAAATACATTTGAAATAGCACTGCAATACATATACTGCTATTAGCTGCTTCTGTTTCCATGCCATCTACCTTTTTATTAATTCTCAAAAAAGAAAACAAGAATGCAGAACACTACAGACAGCTCTGTCTTTCTGAGGCTGATTCTCATCTCACAAACATTAAAGTAATTTCATTAAAATCAGGAATTACTTTGGTCTATAACCAGTTGTTGATCAGAATCAAGCCCTCTGTATTAAACTCACGCTGTTGCTAGTGGAATGGATAGTTAGTGGTATATAAGTATCTTGAAGAGAATAACCCTACATGCAGAATTAGGTTTAAACGGAGTTATTCTGTTGCTGTGGAACTTAATGGCAAAACATTTCCACTGGAGCAGTATGGAGCTCTGAATCTGGGAAAATTCTCCTAAAATCAAGTTAGCTCAGAAGTATATTGATGCTAGTGGAGTTACCCGAGATCCATAGCTTCATACTGCTCCCATAGATGTCAATGGATGTTTTCCCATAAGCTTCCATAAGAACAGGACTGAGCCATATACCAGTGTAATCCTTCTGCCAGGCCAAGTTAATAGCAGCAAGGGCCGGTTCAGTACATAGGGGTCTCCTCTCAACAACACAAGGTAAAACTGGCTCAAGCCCCGACCCAGTAACCTGGGAAAATCCTAACACCCCCCTGGGCACCTCAAAGAGGCAAACTTCCCCTCTCGCAAGCACAGATCGGTGTATCAGAAAATCTTTATTAACATGAGGTAAATGACATAATCAGATTGGGAAAAACACTAAGACTCGGGTCATAAACCAACCCCTGAGCAAACCCCCACCCCAGCAATTGGGCTGTGTCCCCTCCTTTAGGTTTGTGAGTCCAGTAACCCAAAAATCACCCAAAGTCCCAAAAGTCCAACAGCCAAGAGTCTCTGTTCCTGGTCAGTGCAGAGTTCAAAAGTTAATCTGCAGAGTCTTACCTCCCAGCCTAGGTGGAAATGGAGGGTAGGGCAAGGGGCACTTTACATGGTTCGGGGCCGACTGCGCTGCCTTTCCGTGGGTGTCCGCTGCAGCCCTCACCACAATCTGCTCTGCTCCGCTGACTGTCCCACGAACTGCTCTGTCAGCCAACACATGGACTTCTCTGCTGCACCAGCCACTCAGCCAGCAGCACAAACTACTCCGCTAGCCATCCTGCTAGCAGACACACAGACTGCTCTGCTGCCCCAGCCACTCTGCACTATTTTCAGGCCCCCCTACTTAAGACAGTGCTCACTGATTTTTTTTGGCTCTTAAAAAGACTTCAGTTCTTAAGTGATTTCAGCATATAGTAGGGAAGCATTAGTGCAGGGGCACTACTGGGCCTAAAGTGATTTCAGCTCAGCAGCCTGAACCCAGGCTCCTGATGGAAGCAAAATTTAACTCCGACATTCTACAATGGAGAGAGGCAGGGTGCAATAGTCCTGTGGGGCCTTCAGACAAAGTCTTCACCAAAAAGTATAGATGCTTCTCCACAGCCTCTCTCAATTTCAGAGCCTTCTGAAATGCCTGTCCTTTGCCCAGTGAGTGCTATCTAGATGATGGCGAGTCCCTCCATCATAACAAGGGCCAAGTACATATCCATAGTCCTTCATTCACATAATCAGGGTAACATCACTTTATCATTCCTGCCCCAATAACATACAAACTGGGGCTCCCACATCAGCTGAAGTGGCGATATAGGCTGCTGTGAGCTCAGGCTAGGCGCGGTGGGTGTGCCTATGCAAATAGATCAGCCCCGAAGTTATTTTCCACAACTCACTGCAATTCCCGTAATTCACCACCAGATGTCAGAGTAGATTTCATCCTGACACTGCTTACACCAGTATAAGGGAACAGAATTGACCCATTGACTTTGGAATCTGCATAAGAATTAGCTAGGGCTTGGTAGGGCCTTTAATAATTTACAGCTATCACAGGAAACATACTAATTCAAAAGTACTATTTTTCATAAGTTACATAGGTGGGCAAAATTCTCCCCTTCAGTCAATACAGGGGATTTGAGCTCTGTTATTCTGCTCCCTTCACAGGTGCTAGATTGTGATTGACATTACTGAGAGAAATGCATATGCGGGCAGTACTGAATAGCACAATCAAGACCTGCTGAAAGAACGTAGTGCATTTGCTCAATTTGGGATCCAATCCAATCTGTAGACTTCTATGGCTCCAAACCTGTACTCCGTACTCAAAGACTCCTGTTAATTTTCATGGTGGTTTTGCTAGAGTAGGAAATGTGGGATTGGATCCCAAATTGTGCAAATGCACTAATTTCCATGCATTAGAAAATGAAAAAATTCTGCTTGAAATTGCAGTAGGAAAGAGAGACAGTCAAATCTTTAAAGGATACATCCCTTACTTAAGGTGTTTTTTTACAAGATATTTCAGAGATATCCTGGGGAAAAAACACAGCAACTAATGGTTAAAGAAAAAGGTGAAAATTGTATCACATGAACCCTAGTTATCATTTTAATCCACACAGTGTGAACTCATTTCTGGCACGCAGTGATTTATTAAGAGGAGACTGTCCAAATACAGAATGACATTTTACTTCAAGTATAATTTATGAGCACTAATGTCTTTTTTGAAAGCTCCCTGAGTTCTATACTCTCTAAATTTTGATAACAACCACATTATGTATTTCCCACCCATTTATGTACAGTATGCAAAATACAAAAAAGGTGAAGGTTATATTTTTATAGCATATAAATTATAAGCTAATGGTAATTTACATCAAACATATGCAATTTGGTGAAATGCTTTTAAGCTAAATTGGATGAAGACATCCGATAGATAGATACATAACACACACAAAAAAGCAACATTTTCTGGACTGTTTCAAAAGAATTTCCTTGGAAACCTTTACAGAAAAGCTGCTGTAAGTAGTATTCAGTTTTCAATGAAAAACTGGTGTGCGCTAACAAAATTACATACAGGTATCTCCTTTATGTACAATGAACCTTAAATAGTTTAATGCTATATTCAACAAAAGAGAGGTTAGCATGACTCTGGCTATTAAAACAAAGTAAAAGGATGGATTTGAGGTTGTAATGGAATTTGGAGGATACAGCCTTTGTTCATTACACTTAGCATGCCTTTCAGTCTAATGCCTCAAGATATCCTGCAAGGAAAGCTCTAATACATGCTGCTCAGTTGTCCTAAAAGTAAAGCTATCCCTTTTGCTTTCTGTTCGATTTTACAGTACAGAGGTTACATAGTTTTTAAAGTGTTTAATAGGAAAAAAAACCATTCTGATCCTAAAAGGCTCTTAAATTTACAGAAAAAGGCCCAACGAGGTTGAGTGGCTGGAAGTTGAAGTTAGCAATGTTCAAACTGGAAACAAGGTGCACATTTTTGACAGTGGAGTTAATTAGTGACTGAAGCAGATTAGCTAGGGATGCAGTAAATTCTCCACCACACAGAAACTTTAAATTAAGAGGGATATGTCTACACTGCAATAAGAGATGCATGGCACAGCCACAGTTGGTCTGCGTCAACAGATTCAGGCTAGTGGGGCTTGGAATGTGGAGCTATAAAATTGCAGTATAGGTGTTCAGGCTCCAGCTGGACCCCTGTGAGGTGGTTTGGGCCCCAGAGCCTTGGTACCAGTCCAAGCCAAAACACCTAGAGTGCAATTTTATAGCCCCACAGACTGAGCCCCAGAAGCCCAAGTCAGCTTAAGCTTTTGAGGGGCCCTGGCCCAGAGCAAGTGAGGCCCCTCCTCACCCCTTCCAGCTGTAATCTCTCCCCCACTCCGTGCTTCTGCTGGGGAGTGGCTCTGGGGTGAGGGGGCTTCCCCTGCTCCCCGGCAGCAGCGCAGAGTGGGCAGAACAGGACAAGCCCCTGTGCCCCGCCCCCACTCTCCAGCAGGAGCACCTGGCAGACAGATGGAGCAGGTTGACGTGCAATAGTGCCCATTTTTCCAGGGCCCTCAATTGGCCGGAGCCCCTGGGCACAGGCCCTGTTGGTCTAGTTGCTGATCCTCCACTGGGGCTCTGACACTTGGTGCCATGTAAATGTACCCTACATGTCTTTAAAACTTATGCTCTAGGCTTGATACAGGAATCACTGAGAAAAATCTATGGTCTGAGCTGTGCAGGTCAGACTAGGTGACCATAATGGTCCCTTTTGGTCTTAAAATCAATGAATCAATGATACATGTGGCTAAATTATGGCCACGGATAAACGTGTGCAACTCTCAGAGATTTCAGTGGGATTGAAATCTGGGCAGAATTTGGCTCCATTGATTTCTGTTGACTTTGCAAATGGTAAATAGATGGCAGGGGCTCCCTTTCTGGCTGTTGCTCTTAGGATCTCTACATGGGGTGGAGGGGTAAGCTGGACATCACAGAGCAAAGAGTTAATTCTGTCAGTAATAACTTCTTTAGTCCCACAGATTTAAGAGAGTGTCTCCAAGGTCCTGCCTCATCTTGAGTCTCTCCTGCCCTCTCAAACGCCCTGGAGCCCAGTTCCCACAAACAATGTGAACAGAGATCAGTGCCAGTGTCTCATTTTTCACTCTCCCCGCCTCAAGCTGAGATTCACTGTATTTATGCCTTCTCTATACATCATCCTGACCTGGTCACTAGAAGCTGTAGTGGTTGGTCACTTATTGTAGAATATGACAGGTAGTTCCATTAAGATCAAATGCCTCCAATATGATATGGGGAAGTATTTTAAGATTTATTCCTCTAATAATTACTTTTGTTATTTGGCAATCAGATACAGTGCACTAGAGCCACTTTTCTGTACTTGGACAGGAAATAGAGAAAATGGCAATATTAATGAGATCGTTCTTTGGTGCAGATTCAAGGATGTGCTGTCAAATGTACATCACATTTTTCCAGTGACACAAGGCTACATCTTCAGTGAATTTTTAAACTGTATTATTTCCTTTCTTGTGATTCATATTTAAAAACAATCTTTTCTACAAAGTTACAGTCATTGTTGAATGCGAACTGAGGACTAGTCTATATGGCATGGCAAATTGTGCCAGAGTGGGGTGATTTTTAAAGCAGACCAAGATTTTGTATTAACACATACTCCTTATCAACTCAGCTGGAACACTCCACAAAGTACTTAGCTTGCACAGCATAGCCCTCTCAGCTGAGATTATATGGGGCAATGAGATGGGGCTTAACCCCCATCACCTGCAAGGCTAGTGAACACATACAAATAGTCATGCTTTGCACCATGTGAAATGAGTAGCTAAATGGCTTCTGGAGAGGATGGAACTAAACCACTATACGTAGACTAAAGAAGCTCAGTTGTGTGAATTGACTTCAGAGAAGAAAAGCTTCTCTTTGGCAGACAGAAGCCCAGAGGTAGGATTTAATAGAAGAATAAAGATAGAGGCATACTACAGGATCAAGGTAGGCTTTAACAGGGGAAGTCCTGAGATAGGGTTTGCAAGTAACAGAAAGGTTTGGTACTCCAAAGGGGAAGAAGAATCATTCAGGTTAATTTGGATTTGTCTGTGATACCCCTCAGAAGAGGTTTGAACTTTTTGACTTGTCTGAACGGCTGAGCCACAGATGGCCTGCAACCAGGGACAGCCAGCAGGAAGCCCTGGAGCTGTGGATACCAGTGATATTATGTCTGGATGCAAGAGGGGTTTGTAAGGATGAATGAGCCCCACCATATATTGGTACCAGAAGTAGCATGTGGAGACCCCATGCTGAGGAAGGAGGGAGATACCAACTACCTTAAAGGTGAGGTGCAGATGTACAGGGAGAAAGAACATCCTGAATGGAGAGATTGGAGAAGCCACTGTGATCATGGACTCTGGCCCACCACCTCAAGAGTGATAGCAAGAGACTAGACCATCTGTGAGGAGTGCACAGATCTGGGCAATTTTGGAGAAATTAACACTACAGAGGAGGCCTTGCAAACACATATACAACATAGAAAATACCAGAAGAAATACTATAAAGATGTGGTAGATAACAAAAGTAATTTCTTCACTCAAGTACATGAATTAGGAAGAGATGCAGCAATGACAGAGCCTTATACAATGATGGGGAGAAAGTCCCCTGGAGAGCTAGTGAATATACCCAATTAGTCATGCCTTATACCTGGAGAGGTGAGTAGGTAATTGGCTTCTGGGTAGAGGGGGGCATTGCTAAGCTATAATCAGTACACTGAAGGAGTTCAGTGGAGGAGAGACTTCAGGGAAAACTGATCTCTCTATCTGGCAGAGAGAAATCCAGAGCTATAGTCTAATAGAAAGATAAAGGGGGAAGCACAATACAGGGGCAGCGTAGGCTCCTACAGGGGAAGTACTGAATAGGGTTTGCGAGTAGAAAGGGAAGAGTTCAGTAGCCCAAATGGACATAAAAATTATTTAGGTTCTTTCTGACTTGTTTGTGGTACCCTGGAAAGTGTTTGAACTTTGTGATTTGTCTAGAGGGCTGAGCCAGAGAAGGCCTGGAACCAAAGGCAGGGAGCCAGCAGGAGGTCTAGTGCTATCACGTCCAGATGCAAGGAGGTGAACATACGCCACCACAAGCAGTTAGAGCACAACATGTTAGAGTTCTTTACAAACCACATGCCTCTTAAGTGCTTTGCCAGTGCTGTGTAAGCACATGATGAACAGATTACAGAACTGTTTGTGCTATAACCTCAAAACCCAATCCTGAAACTGTTTCTCAAAAGAATCAGAGAGGTAGCCGTGTTAGTCTGGATTTGCCCAAGCAACAGAATCCTGTGGCACCTTAAAGACTAACAAAAGTATTAAAGCATAATCCTGTGTGGGCTAGAACCCACTTTGTCAGCTAGTACCCACTTTAGTGGGCTAGTACCCACTGCATGCATCTGATGAAGTGGGTACTAGCCCACAAAAGCTTATGCTTCAATACTTTTGTTAGTCTTTAAGGTGCCACAGGACTCTTTGTCACTTTCCCAAAAGAGTAATCCTTACTGAGGATTTGGGAATGAACTAAGTGAAGTCAATGTACCTGCTAAGTAAGCAGTGCTGCATGAAGGGGCTAGGCTCCCTCTGTGCCCGCTCCTGTTCCATTCCATTCCCAGCCTGGCCAGCTCTGCCATCCCCCTCATTCCCCACCAGGCCTCTGATGCTCTTCTGGGCTGCTCCAGATTTTTTCCCATGTCTGTGACCCAACCTGAGTAAGCAGTAACTGAGTGAGAAGGATTACAGCATCAGGCCATAGGTCTACAAAGCGGTTACCTTGAGTAAGACTGTCAGGGTACCCTCTCCACTTTGAACTCTGGGGGTACAGATGTGGGGACCCACATGAAAGATCCCCTAAGCTTATTTCTACCAGCTTAGG
Source organism: Dermatemys mawii (assembly GCA_007922305.1). Taxonomy (NCBI): domain Eukaryota; kingdom Metazoa; phylum Chordata; order Testudines; family Dermatemydidae; genus Dermatemys; species Dermatemys mawii. Next base: position 7,294,877 of record ML677365.1, on the reverse strand, counting down.
TTAAAACTTCCCCAAGACACAAAACCTTTCCTTCTCCTTAGTCGGTATTGCTGCCACCATGAAGTCATTTCGACCAAAGTCCAGGAAAAAGGGCAATTTGGAGTTCCCATTTCCCAATATTCCCCCCGCCCCCAAGCTCCTTCACCCTCCTTCCTGGGGAGGCTTAAAAATAATATTCTAACCAATTGGTTACAAGTGAGCGCAGACCAAATCCCTGGGTTTTTAGTACACTGCAAATCAATTCTTCAAAAGAAGAATTTTGTTTTTAAAAAAGTAAATGAATGACACCTGTAAAATCGGAACGGAAGGTAACTTTACAGGGTAAATAAAAAGATTTGAAACACAGAGAATTCCTCTCTAAGCTTAGCTTCAAAGTTACAAAAAACAGGAATAAAACTCCCTCTTAGCATAGGGAAAATTCACAATCTAAAACAAAAGATGATCTAACACATTTCCTTGACTTTACTTACCATTTCTGTAATTTTAAATGTATCATTTCAGGTATCTATTCAAGAGCTGGTTTACTTGCTTGGTTTCTCTCTATCTCTGTCCAGAGAGTGAACAAACAGAGAGCACAAATAAAATCTCTTTCCCTCCTCCCCAGATTTGAAAGTATCTTCTTTCCTGATTGGTCCTTTTTATCAGGTGCCAACAAAGTTATCTGAGCTTCTTAACTCCTCACATGTAAAGGGATTCTGTACCTCTGGCCAGGAGAGATTTTATGTTACTGCATACATAAAGGTTATTACCCTTCCCTTTATATTTATAACAAAGGTCCCTCGTGTAGATGGGGACAAATAATTTAAAATCTGTAAATAAAAGTAGAGTGGCTGTATAAAATAGTCTATGGGCCAGATTTTTAAACAGTGCCAAAACCCAGCATCTCACATTGACAATAATGGTGACTGCTGAGTGCAGAATACTTTTGAAAATCTGGACATTCCCAGGTACGAGCCAAAGTGGGCATTGTTGAGTGTGGAGCTCTTTTGAAGAGTTGTCCCTAAGCACTTCCAAGATATTAATAAAGAATAACCTCTAAGGATGGTTATAGATGTAGTACTTCTCCAGTTATTTGTGGAGACAGTGAGGGAGGAAGATCAGGTAATAAATGCAAAAAAATCTATTCTATCACTTTGCCCCATTCAGTAAATGAAGAGAGACTGAAACAAACAGCAGCAAAGCATAATAAAATGATATTTCTACTGTTTTTCTCATTTTATTTAAACACACCTCACTTTTAATCATCTGAAACCTTTTGGCCGCTTCAAAGTGCTCTCTCATCATTGCAATGTTAATCCAGGGATTGTCCTTTTCCTGCATACTGAACAGCAAAAGGCATTCATAAGATAAATTAAAGCATTGTTCATATTTTGAGTGGAATGTTGTGTTTCATTATTTTAGCCAGTGACATTATTATATCTCATAAGGGACTCACATGATGATTTACTGAAAGTCTGCTGTAAATGAGCGGAGAGATAATGTGGATGGAATTTATTACTTGTCTGGAAAAATATCTTTGCTAGCAGAAAGGAAAGTGACGTTAACACTGCAACTCCTCACCCCCTCCTCCTTCGGTGTGTCTATTTAGGGCTTGCACATTGCACAAGTTTGCCAGTAATTGAATTGCTAGTTCTCCATTAATGTCAAACCAGTAGGTGGGAGGAAATTAAAACATATATGATACATGTTTCACCATTGTATTAGGTGTATTTAAAAATAACTGTACAAAATTATTGCTATTGTGTTCCTCTCCTGAGAATAAAGGCTGCCAAACTTAATATATGTGATATACTGAACAGTGCCTTCTAGCTGATAAAAGCTAAGTAAGTCTCCTACTGTGCTTAGAGCACATAGGGAACTTTCTTTTACCTTACTTTATAAAGCTGCTCTCTGGGGAGGACAAGGATCCCATTCAAACCATAACCAGTGTGATGGGCCACACACAGACATACACGCTGTGTATGCTGACCTCAATCCCAGGGTCAGGTCTCATCTGGTCAATTCAATATTCCAGATTTATCACTCCTGTTGTATCCATTTACAGGTTATAACCAGAGATACTTTCTTTCACATGTGTAACTAACAACTTTGTTTTGTCCAGTATGTTACAGTTTGAATCAGTGTTTTTCTTTTCCTCTCCACAAGCATGCATATCATTCTTGTATAAAGGATCTTATAGGTCAAGGGGTTGATCTTGCTGCTGTGGAAATCAATAGTCAAACTCTCAGTGACTTCAGTGCGGCCATGATTTGATTGAAAGGCCAAATAGTTAAACAGTGATGAAAGATAAAGATGCAGTGAAATAATTTTATCCTTATATTTTAATAGGCTGCTGCTGCAGATTTTTTTGAGGGAGGGGCTTCTCCTCACCAACCTGTATCCAGTATAGATAACTTACTTGGCTTGATTGAACTGTACAGCTGGGGAAGGGGAGGAATTATCCACACTAGGCTACAGAACAGTAGCATAATCACTATGTGTCTTCTCCATGATCTAATGACTAGAATAGCCATTGTGTCCCTTTTTATCTCTTTCCTCTCCTTCAGTATCATGCCTTTGTGTCTCAAGATTATTATCTTCTCACTAGGTCCTGCCATCGTTCCATCCATAAGGCTCCCACCTTCGGGCTTCCATCAAAGGCATCCTACAATGCATTGTGCTCCTCCGGGAGGACCGAAGGGCTTTTCGATATGGAAAACTTGCACTGGTTTAACTTTGGGTGTGATTTTAAACCACTTTAGTTAAACTGACGCAAAATGCTGTATGAAAGCTCATGTCAGTTTTAACAAGGTTTGTTTTGCTTAGGTTTAAGTCAATTGGGCATCAGTTTAAGTTCAAGTGGAATAAGCCACTCCAACTGAAATGAGTGTCCTCATAAAAGTTTATACCACTTTAACTAAATTGCCACTTTCTCCTGTAGACAAGGCCCTTCATATTGGCCCAGAAAAGACTGCTGACTTGAGTGCCTCATTTATAATTGATAAATTATTACCTACCATCAAAGATGGAGGGTCGTGGAATAGGGAGAGAAGGAAGCTTCCTTGTGGCAGAGCAAAGAGGATTAACAGCCAGGAGCCTGTTGATGGTTCCAAAAAGAAAGTTGCTACCAATAACAGAAAATATCAGAGATAAGGCATTTGGGGCATTGCAAGTGGCAACCACAGGTGTATGGGCATACTTAAAGTGGTGAGACCATTAGGTTACCATTTGCTATGGAACCAACCTATCTCTAAATGGTAAAGAGTGGACTTGCTTTACCTCTGTGGGTAGTACCTTGTCTAAAGTGCACTTAGGAATGTGACAACACTAGAAAATTATCCACTACTCTGACACTCTAAATGGGAAACAGTGACTTATGGCAACTGGACACTTTCTCAACATAACTGTATGAAACAGAAGTGCTCCAATGTCCTTTGTATTGTTTACTTGGGACATTCAGCACATAATATGAGTGTTGTAATGACTAAATCATCTTCTAATTTGACTTTGGGTGAATAACATTTATAATTATTTGGCATTCAGCTCAATGCAGCAATTAGAGATGGTACATTAAATATGTCATATACCTATGTTTGTCTATATCTATATCTTCTCCATTTATATCAATCATATAGAGACAACAACAGTAGAGATCAGGGAGAATGATTATATCATACAGTCACATGTACCAAATTTTGTGGTTTAGCATAGCAGGATTTAAATAATAACAACCAATACCAATAATTAGTCAACATCACAGAAATGCATATTATTCAGATCGTATGCTTCCTACTAGTTTAATAGCTTTCTATTGGCACCATTGCCCATTATGAAAATAACATTGTAGATAATACATCTGCCTTTGATTAAACAGATGTACAGAAATTTCAGACTATCACTAATCATTACCAAAGGTGGCCATTCCCTTTTTCTATAAAGAATGATGGTTAATTAGACCTATTCAGAAAACAATTGTGTTTTATTTTTCTTTTCTAAAGGACCCTCACAAGGGTGTGCAGTGAGTGGATGAGTGGAAGGTCACATGAAACTTCCTTCATCATCCCTGCCGCATGGCCAGCACAAGGCATCATTAAATTCCCTGAACTCCTGTGAGTGCATAGACTGTTCCTTCCCTACTCCCTTGTGGGTGTATAGCACCCTGAAGCAAGGAGAAGTCAGGGCTATGGCTCTGTCCACCTGACACACTAGCCAGCTTTACCCCATAAAGGAGATTTTTTTAATTCATTGCTACTATATGCCTGGGACTCTGCAAAGCTATCTATCTCCAAGGAGTATTCTGTATTCCTGTCCTTCCCTAGCAGCAGTCTAGCACTACGCTGCCCTTGCATAAGGGCTGTGCCTAAATTTTCACAGCTGAGTCCCAAATGGGTGTTTGGTATCTAAAGAAAAAGTGAACTATTACTCACATAACAAGTTAATGACTAAGGCCCATATGCTCTTTTTGCTTTTAACACTCACCTAAATGGTTAGGAGTTAGGACAGAGGAAAATGTTCATCGCTAGTAAGGAGGTAGAAAGAGAAGAGCAATTGACAAACTGGGATGAAAAGGTGACTTGCTTGAAGGAGGGATCAAAAAGGAATGACAAGATCAACTCAGCCTCAAAAATAACAATGCAAATGGTACACCAGTGATCTTGTGCATGTCTAACTAGCTCTTCAATCAAAGTCAATAGCATTATTACTCATAGGAAGATATGCACCTAAAACTGAAAGGAGTCATGGAAACACTGCGATGCACTGTTTTTGTACCATTGCCTTAAAATTAATCATGTTCTTGATCTTAAAAGTCAGATAAGTCAACTATATTTATGTATGAATTGATACTGAACTATGACCAAGAAATTACTTATTTTCCTTATTATGGGCACCAAAAGAAAAGGGAAATTATTCTTTGTATCTGATCATTATAGAAAATTTTCTGTGTAGTGAAGGAATATTAACCTGTTTTGTTTTATTTTTGAAATTCTGAATTAATATACTACTATTTATCTCTCCTTCTGGAGCACTCACCCTCATCTTCCTTCAGTGACCTGGGCCTCATACAACCATCCAAATCTATCCATTTACTAGGGCAGAGTGATAAACTCAGCACACCTGCCCTTCCATCCTCCCCCGTCCCGCCAATTCATCTTCTACTTTGACTTTTGACTGAATAACATTTATAATTATTTGGCATTCTGCTAAAATGCAGCAATTAGAGATGGTACATTAAATATGTCATATAGCTATGTTTGTCTATATCTATATCTTCTCCATGTTTTCTTATCCCTCTGAATTTTCTGCTTCAGATTAATGCTCTGATTTAGCAATCCTATAAGCACATATGTGAATCCAAAAGTATTTAAGCATGTTCTTAAGTGCTTTGGTGAATTGCTTCCCATATACAAAATATACTAGAAAAGTCGATTACCACAAAGTGATCTCAGCCCAGTTTTGCAGATCCCAGAGGTCTGGATTGCTCAGATAAGATTTGCCTTAATGTCAGGACTTCTATCTAAACACCAAGGCTAACATTTCATTTTGTTAGGCCCCAGTCAAACACAAGCTGGCCCCCATTTGGTTCCCACTACACTTACAATACTTACTAGTATTGGGAAATACATACACCATTTCCTAGTAACCATTATGCCTATTATTTCAGTCATCTCCTGCCCCATCCTTCCCTTATCTTTCTGTGAGACTTCACAGCTTTTGATGATGAATACAACAGGAAGATAGGAGCAGAAGCCAAATATGAGGAGAGGAAGGGAAATTAAGAAGTCACTTTCTGTCACTGCAGCACAGAAGAGTGATCTGAAATGGCATTCTGTTTGGTCACATAAGTGTATGTGTGGGAAAAGGAGACTTGTGAGGGCATGTAAAGCACAAAGGCTTAAAGTCGCTATTGCCAAAAGTGCTTTAGAATGTATTAAATAAAAGCTAAGTGTTTTTTATTATCTGAAGTGAATCACTTTTGTTTCACCCTGTTACAGTTTTCTGTGGTAGGAGTAAATTGTGATGGATGGATCTTTCACTTCAACAGCAGTACCTAACTGCTATGGAATTTATTCCCAAATGTCGGGCTGTCATTAACATCCATCACTGCTTCTGTCTGCATTCTTGTTTAATGCTTAAAACATAACATTATCCTTCCTGGGAATTCTTCTGTAACTCTTGCACTTTATTAGTCCGTAGTTACTTGTTCCAGAAGCACCCAAGCATGTACTGTCTCTGAATTTGTTGAACCCTAGTTCTAAGCCTAATGCTAAAAAAGCTTTTAAAAAAATTAAGGTAGTGGCTTGGACCACAGGGGACACTTCGATGGTCCACTCTGACCTCATTGTGTATTCCAATTTCCTTTTCTTGAATTGTTATGTACTTATTACAGCTCTACAAACAGTAAAACAGTTGCTTGTTTGGTGCAATGATATTCATTTGGGACATAAAATTGTAACCTTGTAATAGAAATTAGAGAGCAAAAAGTCATCCAATCTGTCACCTACCAATCCAGAACTATTTCCTATGACCTATTTTGTATGGTTTTGCCCACTCAAATTGTAAGTCACAAATGATGGAGCTTTCACCACTACCACTTAGGCTATGTCCACACTACATTTAAAAACCCTTGGCTGGCCAATGCCAGCTGACTCAGGCTTGCAGAGCTTGGACCAACAGCCTGTTTATTTGTGGTGTAGATGTTTGGGGTTCGACTGAACCCCACTTCTAGGACCCTGCAAGCTGGGAGGGTCCCACAGCTCAGGCTGCAACTGAAGCACAAAGTTCTACACTTCAGTTGCATATCCCATGATGCTGAGGCAGCTGGCATGGGCCAGCAGCAGCTGTCTAATTGCAGTGTAGACATATCCTTAGCGTCTATCCTATACTCTAATAGCTGTTACGGATGTTTAGACTAAATTTTTCCTTTCCAAATTTATTGAATTACTTCTTTTGTACTACATTAAAATATTCCTCTTCATTGGAGGTGGTTGCATGCATCAGATATTTACACACTGATACAGTGTCCCTGTTTTGCAATCTCTTAGCCATACTACGTATTTAGTTTATTTACTCTGCTTCCACAAGTCCTCACTTCTCCCTTGATCAATATATTTGTCAAGGCTTATTCCCCACTCTGGCACTTCAGCTGCAGAAGTTAGATGCCCGCAAGGATTCTAAAAATGAATACTAGCTACTCCAGGCTTGTTTATGCTGGGAGGATTTAGCTGGGGTTGCTCCTGCTTTGAGAAAAGAGTTGGACTAAGTGACCTCCTGAGGTCCCTTCCAACCTTGATATTCTATGATTCTATGATTAAACTCCCAAGGCTACAGCTTTTCTCTGATTGGTGATTAGATTGGTGGATTGGTAGATGCTGCCGCCAGCCAAGTACAGAACCCATTTGGAAGCCTAGGAGGGCACACTTGGAAATTCCTTCCGGTGGGGTATCCTCAAGCCCTTTCCCTCCCCCTCCAGAGAAGAACTGAGGGGGGGAAAAAGAGGAAAGCAGCTCTTGCCACCAGCTAATTAAACAACACATGCAGAAACCTCTTAAGATATAAGTATCCAATTCTGTTCTTTAAAAAGGTAAATTTTATTTTTTTAAAAAGAAAGAAAATACATCTTGGAACTGGGCACTGTCTATGATGTCATGGAAAGACTAGTATAGTGATCGAGGATTTCACCTTTGTTAACTGGCGTGGTGAAATCTACTTATAGAACACCATCTGTATGGAGTGTCTGCCCTGTTTTTGGACAGTGCGCAGTGAGCCACACCAGACAGTGTGACAACAGCCTTAACACTTGTTTGAACTGCTGTAGTGGCATAAAATAGCCATAGTGAAAACTAGTAACAGAGAAGAAAATATCTGAACCTAGAAAGCCAAAGCCACACTTACCTAGTGCTGGACTATATATAGTGAGGGAAATGCTGTTATATCTGTGTTTTCATAAAGTATTATTATATAGCTTATAAGGCCACAAAGGACCACGCTGATCATTTAGTCTAAACTCCTGCAAAACACAGGCCATAGGACTGCCCTGAATTAATTTCTGTTTGAACAGTGCAGATCTTTTAGAAAAATATCCAATCTTGATTTTAAAATTTGCAATGATGAAGAATCTGCCACAATGTTTGGTAAGTTGTTCCCATGGTTAAATACCCGGACTGTTAAAAAATTGCTTATTATTTCTAGTCTGAAATTGTCTAGCTTTAGCTTCTAGCCATTTTTGTCTGCTAGGTCGAAGAGACTTTTATTACCACATTTTTGCTCCTTTCATGGGTGTTTATGAACTCTGATCAAGTCACCCCCTTAAGATTAATAGTTTGAATTCATTGAGTCTATAACTATACAGCAAATTTCCTAATTCTTTAATTATTCTCATGGCTCTTCTTTGAATTCTCTCAAATGTCTTAACATCCTTCCTGAATTATGGACAAATTGATCAGTGGAATGGCAGTGGTTGACAAAGTGCCAAATTCAGAGGTAAGTCATGCCCTATAGAAATCTAAATATCTTGAATCAATACTATAAATGTTATCAACTAAATTTGTGATCTCATCCAAAAAAGATGTTCAGATAGTTTGACAGGACCTATTTTCCATAAACCCATGTTGATTGGCATTAATTATATTACCCTCTTTTAATACTTGATTAATCAAATCCCATATCATCCTCTCTATTATTTTGTCCAGGAGAAAAGTCAAGCTGAAAGACCTATAAGTAACAGATCATTCTGTTTACATTTTTTAAATGTTGGCACAACATGAGTTTCCTTCCAGTCTTCTAGAACTTCCCCAATTTTCCAAGAATTATTAAAAATCAATGTGAATGGTCCAGCTAGTGCCTCAGTGATCTCTTTTAAAACTCTGGGATTATATTTATCTGGACCTGCTGATTTAAAACTGTGCAGCTAGCTTATTTCTCCAGTTTCTTCAGCAGTTCCAGAAAGAATGTCCAACTTACAGCAAGCTTTATATCTTCTGTTTCCATAACTCAGAGAGGAATGAGACCAGCTGAGATCTACATTACAATATCCCTATTCAGTCCATTCTAATTGGATGCTTTCAGTTCTAATACATTGACATTGGCTACTATTGCATTCAGCATAATAGATATGTTTCTGGTGCATGGCTTTCCAATCTTCAGAGTTAATCACCCTGCACATGAGCATTGTTCACTAACAGCAGAAATGAAAATATTATTGTATCTTCTTTGTTCAAATGAAGTCCTTGTTTCTGTGTTAGTCTCTTGTTATATTTTCATTTAAGTGACCACATTTGCTACATCCCAGAAAATTACAGACTGCAAATAGAAGGATGATGACACTGTTTTGAAGACCTTGAAGTCTGTGACAACACTCCTGTTGGGCCTAGTTTGGCTCTCCAGTATAAATATGGAATATCTCCATGAATTCTGCATTTGCACCAGTGCAACTGAGGGCAACATTTGACTCAGTGATTCCAATGGGAGCAAGATTGGACTCCATGATTATTTATCCTGGAGAAAAGGAGAATTAGGACCACTTCACTGAAGTGCTCAGTTACACTGGGAATAGTAGCTTGGTATTTCACTGTACCTGCTCAGTACTGAGGTACTCTAGAAATGGGTGCTATCAAAATACCAATGATTACATGTATAAAAACAAGGGGCAATCAGTGTAACTGAAGGACAACAAATTTAGAAAAAATAAAATGATTTTTTAAATATAGATGTGTTGTTGACAAACCTGCATTGCACACAGTTACAGAGGTCATCAAATATTGTTGCTGGATAATTTTATGACCACTAATAACATTATAGCTATAGTTACCAAAGGTTTAACAATACTATGCTAAAAATGAACTAATTTTCTTGTTCTTTTGGGGACTATGCCTTATGTTGTTCTTTCCATAATCTATTCATTTTCTGTTTCATGTTGAGTAAATTACAGCTACCCAGCAGACCAGAGCAGTAATGTAGGGAAATTGTCTGGACACTACCTTGCTCAAGGTTCTTAGGTAAAAGGTTTGGGACAAGAAGTCTTCTTCTACAAACTGCATCGATTGCAGGAGTACAGTATGATAGGGATACAGGAAATTCCTAAGGACTGTGGATAAGAACAGTGTCCAGAGGCTAAAGATAACCCTAAATAATATATTTTAGTTCAAAACAAATCTTGATTTTAGGAGATTCCTAGTGCATCTCCACAGAAAAAGATTATTTGCTGGAGAACAGAATGAGGGTGGTCAATGAAGGACAGGTTTTGGTCATCCAAAGATTCTAGTTTCTAAGAAAGCAAACTTCTAGAATATGAGGTCTAAGAAAGTAAACTTCATTTACTTTATCCTGAACCATAAAAGGTTGTCTCCAACAGACCATTAGCCTTTTTCAGTGGCTGTTTGGAAGCTGCTTAGTGAAATAATAACTGTAGTTTTTCCAACTGAGAACAGATGTGCATCTTTTAGAATTTCCAGTAGGAAACTAGTATTTCATTTCACTGAATTATGTCATTATATTGTGTTTTGACACACCATGAAACACCAGTTTCCCGATAAAACCGTAAAAAGATAGAGACTAATTTTCAATGGGGAAAACTAATGGCATTATTAGTATAATATAGCAGATGTTCCAACTGAACTGTACAGTTGAATGCCCTACTGTGTGGATATCAAACATGAATAAGAACAGTGGGAGTTCAATCCACCTCTATTTGCCACTGGGTCTTCATATTTATGACTGTATATCTTGTTGTATTTTGTAATAGAGCAACATTTGAAAAGCCCAGACAATACAGTCAAGTTGCTTTTTCTCTCTCTCTATTTTATTTTGAAAACAATAAAATATTCAGTAATTCTAGGAAGAGCACTGAATTACAAACTAACTATATTGCACCTCCAACAAACAGCCCCTTCCACTAGGGCTTCAGCACTGCCCTACCTTAATCATGTCATAAACTCCTCCCAACGTTTCCTTACTGTAGCTTACCTAGTTAGCTTTCACTTCTTATTTACCACTCTGCATGCACCCAGTATCCTTGCTGTGAGTGAACCTGAGGTAAACGATAACTTTTGCTCTACTTGCAGCCGAGTTGTACCACCAATGTACCACCATAATTAGGTCTGGCTGGAGACTGGGAACTTCCCCAGGGCAGGGGACAGAATGTTGCTCACCTCCAGGTCATAAAGTGAAAACAGAGCTGTCATAAGCATAAAGTAGCCTACAATTCCTGTTTAACTGTAAGGGGTTAAGAAGCTAAAATAAACCTGGTTGGCACCTGATCAAAAGAACCAATGGCACCAAAGATGCTTTCAAACCTGGGGGCGGGGGAAAGGAGGGAAAATGCTTTGTCATGGTTTTTTTTTTCATTTGCTCTGGGCTTTCAGGACAATCAGACAATTTTCTTCTCTTCATCTATCTATAACCTGTCTAAACAGCAACAGTAAGTAGTTTAGCCAGGCAAGACTATAGCTTACATTTGTTTTTTTTTCACTTTGAATTTCTCAGGTTTTTGGGAAATACCCTGTGTTTTCTCTGTAACTGTAAAGGCTCAGCAGAGGGGGAAATTCCTCTGTGGTATGGGTTTTTCTTTGATTCTTTTTGTGATTGTAAAGTGTTTTCCCCTGATTCCTATAGAAATATATTATTCCTTTCTTTTTCCTTTAATTACAATCTTCCTCATGCTGATTTTTTCCATTGTGTAGATCCAGGCTTTTTGTATCAGGCCCACCTAGCAGAACTGATGAGGGGTTTTTCTCTAGCCTTTCCCAGGGAAGGAGGTATAGGCTTGTGGGGATTTTTGGAAAGAGAGGGGGCTCCCAATGGCCCTGCCCCTAATTCTTTGGGTAACGCTTGGTAGTGGCAGCCTATTGTTCCAGACACAGGAGAAACCCTATGACTTGGGGAAGTTTTAACCTTAGCTGGTTGTTAGGATTGCCTCCCTACTCTGAACTTTAGGGTACAGATGTGGGGACCCTCATGAAAAAAGAAATAACTCCCCAAGCTTATTTTACCAGCTTGGGTTAAAATGTTTTTCCCCAGAACACAACTTTTTTTGTGTTTGGAACTAACTGCTGCCACCACCAAACTTAATTTAGGGTAGTTTGGGACCCTTTTTTTCCTTTTTACTAACCCCCCAAACCTTTTTCTTCCCTGGGAAGCTTGAGAGAAAAAAAAAAAAAACCTCGCCTGCTTTTACGAGACGTGCTCGATTTAAATCCAGGATTTTACACAATGGAAAACAAGCAGTTAGAGTTTTAAAAGAAAGATTTTAATAAAAGAAAAGAAGAAAGGAATAAATCTTTTATAACCATTAATAGAACAGCATTTACCATAATTAACAAAAGGATTTAGAAACTAAACCTCTCCCCCGAGGCAACTTTTTTTTACTGTTGATATTTTTGCTGAAGCTTACAATATTAAGAAGCACCCAGCCAACCCTCACCACTGAGAACCCTCCAAGTGATAAAAAGAAGGTAAACTTACTGACTATAGTACTTGATAGAATTTATAGTTACAGTGAAAGACATAGCTGTGTTTATTCCATAGCCGAGGTGAACAGAGAGAGACCCAGAGAAAAACTGAAACTTAAAATTCTTTGTTTTCTGAGGAGTTTTTTACTAGTTAGTTGTTTACCTTTTAGGTTACCTTTAGCTTAACCCCTTACAGGTAGACACTAATTTTAGGCTACTTTACACTTATGACATGCCCCCCAAATCGCAAACAGTGTCGGAACGTCACTGGGTGCAATTTCTTATTGGAGCTTTAGGAAAAAACAGAATTAATAAAACACGTGCACCTGTAAACATACTACTGGTTACAATAAACTAGAAGCACCCAGCCAACCCTCACCACTGAGAGCCCTCCAAGTGATAAAAAAGGTAAACTTACTGACTACAGTACTTGGTAGAATTTATAGTTACAGTGAAAGACATAGCTGTGTTTATTCCATAGCCGAGGTGAACAGAGACCCAGAGAAAAACTGAAACTTAAAATTCTTTGTTTTCTATGGAATTTTGTATTGGTTAGTTGTTTACCTTTTAGGTTACCTTTAGCTTAACCCCTTACAGGTAAACACTAATTTTAGGCTACTTTACGCATATGACACTGGTAAAATAAGCTTTGGGGGTCTTTTCATGCAGGTCCCCACATCTGTACCCTAGAGTTCAGAGTGAGGAGGCAATCCCGACAAGAGCGAATCCACAGACACCACTGCATCTTTAGGTCTCAAGAAGCTTCAGTGACAATTGTGCCTTCCCTCCAGAAGGAGCTAAGAATCCAAGCAGTGATGAATCCTCTAATCTCACGCTGTCATCAAAGAGCCACTGTGTATAACTGCATCAAGGACCCTTACAAAGCTATGGTCTGCAGTGTATAGGTGGTGTAAACCACCTGTGAATAATTTAGATATCCCACCCCTTCACCTTCCATGCACTTGAAATTAAAGTACTAATTTCAATGCGTCTGGGATCCTCCGTAATTTCATTCTGATTCAACACTAACTGAAGTCAATAGGAGTCTTTTTTATTGACTTCAACTAGTACTGGTCAAAGCCTCTTCAGAGTAGGTCTGAAGAAGATTTAGCACTAAGTGAATATGATGTTTAAGCTTTTCAGGTGTTTCAAAAAGAGAACCCCAAACAAAATTTTCTCTTCTGAATGAGTCATGCAATTGATCATTCTAATTCCCTTTATTATTTCTGTGATTATCTCCTTGAGTTTAGGGATAAAAGAAGTCAAATAAGGAAATTAATAAATTCATAGCTTTTAAGGCCAGAAGAAACCATTATGATCATCTGATCTAAATTACTGCATTACATAGACCAAAGATCTTCACCCAGTAATTTCTCAATTTAGTCCTTAACTTTGGTTTGAGCTATAATATATCTTCTAAAAAGACATCCAATCTCGGCATAAAGACTGCTAGTGATGAAGAATCCTCCTTTCCCCTAAGTGAGTTTATTCTGTTATCAGAAATCCCTTTCCCAGGGCTTGTAGCCCATGATCAAGTCATCTCTTAACATTTTCTTCAATAAACAAAATAGGTTGAGCTTCCTTCCATAGAATCATAGAATATCAGCATTGGAAGGGACATCAGGAGGTCATCTAGTCTAACCCCCTGCTCAAAGCAGGACCAATCCACAATTAAATCATCCATGCACCATAAGACATGTTTTCCAAACTTCATATCATTCTTACAAGTGTTTTCTAAGCCCTTTCCAATCTGTTAAAATCATTTTTGAAGTGTGAACATCCTTACGAGACACAGTATTCCAGTAATGGTCAATTGGTTATACTTCATGACTTCCTAGGTCCTTTTTGTAGTCACTGCTTCTTAGATACAATCCCCCATCTCATACATTTAACTTACATTCTTTGTTCCTATATGTATGCTCTTGCATTTGGCTGTGTTACAATGCATGCAGTTCAACTGACTGCACAATTGGTATAACTGACTTGTCCTCATCATTATCTACCCTGCTCCATTTTTTGTGTCATCTGCTAATTTTACTAAAAATTGTTATATATTTACACAGAGTTTTGATAAAGATATTGAATGGTGTTAGATCATTAACAGATCCCTACTGGACCTCATTTGAAATACCATCATCAGATTATGAGTTCTCATTTACAATTACTTTTTGAAATCGATCAGTTAAATAGTCTTTAAATCCATTTTATATGGGCTACATTAGATTTAGTATAATACTATTTTTAATCAGAATATCATATGCGACTAAGTCAAATGTTTTATAGAAATGAACATATATCAACCCAGTTATCTTTATTAACCAAACTTGTAATATAAAAAAATGCCAATTTTTTTGCCAAAACCTATTTTTCTTAATTCCATTTTAATTGTTCTTAATTATGCTACTATCTTTTAATATTTTACTGATTGTATCAAATATCGGCTTTTTCATGATTTTGCTTTGTGTCCATCTTACATTAACCAATTCATAACTACCAGAGCCATCTCAATTATCCTTTCAAATATTAGCACAATATTAGCTTTATTTTTTTACCAATCTCTTTTAACTTCCTCTGTATGCCAAGATTAGTTAAAAAATCACCCTTAATAGTTTAGAGACCCCATTATCAATTATTTAATACTCTTGGGAACCAGCTTTCCAGTTCTGCAGATTTTAAAGTGTCTAACCTGATTGGATGCTTTTTAACATCCTCCCTAGTTACTGATAGTATAGAGAGTATTTATTTATCACTGTAAGGTATAACATTCTACTTCATTACAAATTTAGACCAGATATATTTATGCAATACTTCTACTTTTTCTGCATCATGATTAATAATTGTACTATCCTTGTCTCGTTTTGGACTATAAGGTGGCTATTATTTTTTTTCTCCTGATACATATCAAGAATTCCTTCTTACTGTCCTTAATCCAGGATATTTAGATATATAGTTTATATAAATATCTTTATATAAATACCTTTATCAATTGTTTGTGATTCCTAACTGGTGATTTGTGATTCCTAACTGGTGATTCCTTGCTATGAACTATCATACATATAGCTGATTATTTTAAAAGGCCAGTTTTCTAGAAATGAAAACAAAGTGAGCAAAACTGACGCGGGGGGAATGTCATAGAATCATAGGAATGGAAGGGACCTCAAGAGGTCATCTAGTCTAGTCCTCTGCACTCAGGGCAGGACTAAATATGAATTAGACCATCCATGACAGGTGTTTGTCCAAACTGTTCTTTAACATCGATCATATTTAAATATCCAAATGTAAATGATAATTTCCAACTGTTTAAGAATACTTTATTAAATACCAAGACCCCCTGCAATTATGTAACTATATTTTTAGTTTAAAAAAATCCTGGTTAAGAGATTAAATGAAAGAAAAACCACCCAAATAATATATAGATATAAGCAATGGAAAACTGACTTAGCTCATGGCAATAAGTATGAATCAGCAATATTACATTATATTGCTTGGGATGATTTTTTTTTGCACACAGCAAATTAAATTAGTTTGTGATAACTTGCTCCGAGACAATTCTCAATATTTAGTTCAGTCATCAACTCATCTTTATCCATCAGAATGAGGTCTAATATGGAATTTACTCTGTGTTGTTTGCAATACTTTATGTGTGTTAGAAAGTTATTTATAATGTTTAGAAACTTCACATACTTTCCTAGTGACAGCATGAGACCTCCATCATACACCCTTGACATTGAAATCTCCCATGACAATATTTTCCCCACACAATATAGATCCATACTGTTAAGTTTTTAACTTTGGGAAATCATCAAATCCTCAGAGAAACCATTGGCTGGCACCTGTCCAGAGTGGATGCTCTTTGCTCTCATTTCATTGCTTCTTCTGTGTTTTAGTTGCTATTTTTAATCCTTTTAATAAACACTAAACAGAACAATAATTTGTTGGAAGTTGTTCATTAACAGTTGTAATTCAATATGAAAAATCCCTGAGCAATATGATGATCATAAAAATAATTAAACATTCCCTTCCCAAGCCAGAAAAAAATAGTGAGAAAATCTCTCTCAAAGCCCAAACCTTGCTAACCAAATTAATAGAGGAAATTCTTCAGAATTAAAAAAAACAATTGACTATGTCAGTATTTCTTCATCTCAAATAAGTCACCTTTTCAAAATCAGATTTAATTGCTTTGTTGATGCTCTTTTCTTTGAGCTTTGATTAAATGTGATTTACAGAAGTTTCAGTTCTCTTAAAATGTGAAGGTTTCTGCATCAAGCCAAATTTCAATTCTAATGCCACTCTCTCTTGTATCTTTGCTACCAGAGCGGCAGCAGTTGCTGAGTCCAATGTTGTTAGAAAATTATGGCAAAACACCTATATCTGCTAAATAGTGCAACCTGAAAGCTGGATAAGCTGCTGAATAAAAACAAAAAAAGTCCTTTCTATTCTACTGATAGACCACTTCTACCTCACAGTGACCAAGGGACCTTGTATACAATTATTGGCAAATTTACCACAGTTGCATAAGCAACAGTGCAAATCAATGAATTCTTGAAAGAACGGGCGTGCCAGTGTGGACCAGCCACTGGAGTTAGTACCACAATAATATCTAGATCTGCTCCGAGATGGCTTAGACAATACAGTGGTAAAAATACTAGGGCTCAGTGTGCACTAATGTTTCCATCATTACTAAAGCTAAGATTTAGTCACAGGTATTTTTAGTAAAAGTCATGGACAAGTCAGGGGCAACAAACAAAGATTCCTGATCTGTCCATGACTTTTACTATAAATATGCATGAAGACTAAATCTATGCTCCTGGGGCGCTGCTGCTCTGGGGGATAGGTCGGGGGGAGGGGGGCGGCTGCTCCAGCAGTGGGGGTTGATTACCCCCTTGCCACTGCTCCAGGGCCAGCATACTGGCCACTGCTCAGGCCACTCCTGGGGACAGCCGCACTGGCCATTGAAGCTGCGGAACTCACAGAGGTCATGCAATCTGCATGACAGAATCACAGCCTTAATCACTGCTCATACCAGTAGCCTGTACAATGATGAGAGATTTACTCAAAACTGCTAGTGTCAATGCAGCAGATGTATAAAAAGAGGCAGGGCAAATAGGAGGAGAGATGTTATATTACTTGATACTGATGTAACTGTCACTGGAATGCTGTGTCCAGTTCTGGTGCCCAGAGTTAAAGAAGTATGTTGAAAAATTGGAGAGCCTACAGAAAAGAACAACAGAATGGTTAGAAGATTGGAAATCATGTCTTATATTAATATATACAGGGATATTTTTGCAAACCAGTAAAGTGCCCAAACCTCTACTGCATATTGCTAAAAGCAGACAAGCTAGCAGACCATAAGTGGGCCTATGCAACAGTCCTGGCATGACCGAGTCAGGAGGGACGGAGTTTGAGTGCCACAGAAAGGGCAGCTTGACCCCACGTCCTTCCTGATGAGATCTCTGTTAAAACTGCTGAGATATGCATTTAGAAAAAACAGGAAGCTTGTCTATATGTGCCCTCAAGGATATGTCTTTCAGGGCCTCAAGGCATGCAAACTCTGAAAAAACCCACACCTGGCTAATTGATGATCAGAAGGAAACCTCTTGCTTAACTTTTGAAATTGCTTGCTTAACAAGTTTTCTTTGGGTAATGTGTTATTGTAATAATAATGATGATAATAATAATAATGAATAAATAAGGGAAGAAAGTTTGGGGTAGTTGGACTCTTCTGGGACTTTCTCTCTGGACACATCTTGTGGCCCCTTCAGCAGATGGAAGATTGGCCATCCAAAGACTGCTGCTGTGGCAATTGAGAGCCATACTCAACTTCAGTAATTATTGAGAGTTGGGGATGTGTTACTAACCTGTTGTGGACATGTTTAAGTGTTTGAGACTAAGTAAAGTGTAGGTTTAAGTGAAAACACTTTTGTGTTGCACCGTTTGGTCAGCCATCTGTTGGTCGGATGGCCATGTAGCCATTGATTTATTTCCTGACACCAAGTTACCAAGAGCTTTGGATTGAAATAACCCCGGGTAACAAATAGACTTAAGGCACTCAATCTATTTAGCTTATTCACTAGAAGGTTAAGGAGTGACTTGATTGCAGTTTACAAGTATATGCACAGGAGCCAGAAATTTGATAATTGAGGTCTCTTTGATCTAGCAGAAAAGATCAAATTGTTGGAGGCTGAAGCTAGACAAATGCAGACTGGAAATACAGCACACATTTTTGAGAGAAGGTAAATAATCATTGGCACAATTTACCAAAGGTTCTCTTGGAGTCACCATCACTGATAAATTTTAAATCAAGATTGAATGTTTTTCTAAAGGATATGGTCTAATTGAAACACAGCTATTGGATCTTGAGCAGGAATTAATACAAGGAAATCCTATGGCCTGTGTTATGCAGGAATTCAGACTAGGACATTACAATTGTCCCTTCTGGTCTTAAAATCTATGAATATACGAAAACATCTGACATGAAAAGTTGAGTCCACCAATAAGGACAGAACAGAAAAATAATGCTAAGGGCCTGTCACTTTGATTAAAACCATGACCAGCAAATAGCAAAATGAGATTCAACTTTGAAAATGAAAGCTGGGGAAAATAATTCAAAATACATTCAGTAGAAGGGTGGTAACCTGGGAAGAAGTAATCTTGAGAGAGAATAAGCATAATAGTGGCTGATAAATTAGGTATCTCTAGAGTTCAATATGATAATGAAAAAGCCAATGTAATTTGGAGCCGCATACACAGAGGCATTACATCAGAATAGCTCACACATGGAACATTGTGTCCCCACGATCTGGGTGTCCCCAAAGCTCCAACTGACAGAAGAAGGAACTGGATAATGGGCTGCTTTACTCTAAATTATCCTGTTCTGTACATTTCTTCTGAAGCATCTGGCAGTGACCAATGTTAGAAAATGGGATTCTAGGCTAGATGAAGCATTGGTTTGACCCAGTAAGTCCATTCTTATGTTTTATGTACTGTAAACAAAACTGTATAATCTAAGTTTGTATTATATTCTATGTTCAATTTTTGATCATTGCTTCAGGACTTTCTAGTAGTTTTGCAGGCACTCAGCTGGTGGTAATGTGGTCCACATCTTCCATTGTGGAGTTACAACTACCATTTATGTCTAGCTGAGGATCAAGCACACTATATTGTATACAAATTTGAGAAGGCCCCTGCACCTACTCAACTCATAGCTCAACAAACAAAACAAAACAAAACAAAACAAAACAGAAACAGTCAAAATTACCTTTTGTCTTCATTTCTAATAAACAGGCTGTGTCCCTATGGATCAGATCCAACTGCCAATGGGCGTCTTTCCATAGACTCCACCCTAAAATTGTAGAAATAATAACATTCAATAGCCTTTGAACCCAGGATTCTAGCAGTGAAATGATAATCACTGCATCACCCCATGCCCTATTCCACATTCTTTATGGAGAATATTATATTCACATAGCAATTGCAGAGTTAGCCTTTTTTATGAATAGCACTGTTAACGTATGCTTTACCCATCTTCCTTTCTCATGACTTGTGAAAGATGAACACTACACTAATGCTATACATATTCATAGAGCAATATTCTAGGATTATTTTCATGATGCAGTTATTCATCATTTATGCATGAATTATTAATAGCCACTAAAGCTATAAA
Organism: Dermatemys mawii; assembly: GCA_007922305.1. NCBI lineage: Eukaryota > Metazoa > Chordata > Testudines > Dermatemydidae > Dermatemys > Dermatemys mawii. The sequence continues at coordinate 7,274,789 of ML677365.1, read as the reverse complement.
TAAACAGGAGATGGTGAGATTTGTAGACTAAATTAAGTCATTTATGCATAGTATAATGAATAAAAATATAAAGAATTTGAAATATAATATGTGCTGATTTTAGAATATAGGATTTAAAAACTGTTATTTATGACAAGTGCCAAACCAGATACTTGATGTTTTCCTATACATCATTTTACATGAAGAACATTCTGACATAATCTTGTTCAGTAGAATTTATAAATACCGTTATAGCTACTCATGACTTTTAGAAGGACATATACAGCACAAGAAGGAAAGCATTTTAAAAATGCATAGCAACACACATTGTGTCAGACTGGCATAAAAAAAATCAAGTAGCCAGTTTAAATATAAGATGACAAAGCTCACATAACTGGTGCTTTGAAAGAGTCTTTGGGGCCCAGACAGACTTGAGCTACTTTGACATAGGCAACTGGATTCAGGACCATGGATGTGATTGTGCTAGATCCCTCTACCATCCAGATATAAACATGAGGTTCAAGGCATGTATGGGGAAAAACGCTATTATTTCTGGGTGTGTATATGAATTTGCCTTGAGTGTGGCATGTCCCTGTATCCATGCCAATTTTTCATATGGATGGGACTAAGGACATGTACTGGCTCCTAAGTTCAGTAGCTGGGACAAAGAGTCCTGTGGGACCTTAAAGACTAACTAAAATATTGAAGCATATGCTTTCATGGGCTAGTACCCACTTCGTCAGTTGCTTAGTGTAAAGTTGAATTCCCGTTTTTCAGGGTCATTGATGTCAGGGTAGGGTTTCATTAGCCAGGTTACAATTGGGCATGCAGCATGACCAGAATTACCTTGTACATGGAGACAGCATACAGAACCAAATTATTTCTGGGTAATTAAGTCCCTTGCTCTCACTTCAAGTACAGTTCTGATCTCCTCAGCACCCTGGGATCATGAACATTTTCTGTGTATCTGATGTTGGTGTTGTTGCACCTGCCTTTGTGTTCCAGCAAGCTTTGAAGAATGAATAAATAATATTTTTTGACAGACATCCTCACTCACAACTTTTTATGGGTAAAGTATGGGAATGTGGATGACATCAATGGCTCACATACAGTTTGGAAATCCCATTCTCTGGAATCCAGCAATAATGTCCAGAATGTTGGTGATCCCCTAGGGGGTAGATGAGAATGTTGATAGCTTAGCAAACCTGCACCACCATGAGCCCAAGAGTGGACTGCCACAGAAAAGCAGCTTGCGACTGATTGGTAGCTGTACAGCATAGCCACCTGCTTCTGAATTGGCATTTGTCTACGGAACCAAGTTTCCTACAAGTGTAGGTTTCGGCCAGCTCTTTGAAGATCTCAATGAATGCCTGCTTCCTCATTCTGAAGTTCTGTAGTCACTGGTGATCATCCCAAGTTTCCAAGACAATGTGATCCCATGACACCATGATGATTCTCTTGGTCCAGAAGCAGGAAATCCACCAAGGAATCTACAGTCCCACCACCAGCAATCTCTTGTAACTCTGACTCATGGGGCAAGAGTGGATCAATCTTCCTCCTGGTCACCCATCTTCAGCTTGTGAGAAAGGTCCCTGTCCATGCATTCAAGATTCACATCAGGTTTGTACTATAATGTGCACACATTCATCCCACAAGAGAAAACAGGAGCAGAAACATGTTCCTGCTCCTTCTTGTGGGCCAAAAGTGTGCACATTGCTCCATGTCTTCCACCAAATTAGGCAGAAGGTTGGATATCTTCTCCCAGTCCCTCCATTCTAGCCAACAGCCACACCACAAACCTGATCTAACCTAACCACAATCCAACCTCCACACTACCATCCATTAAACTTCCCCTTTCCAGCCCTCATCCTAAACCGCCAGGCAGATATAAAGTCAATGAGCCATAGCAACATTTCTCCTACCTTGACCTTCCTGTCTGCCTTTTGAATGTTATACACAGAAAAGATGAGTGGAAATTGTCTCTATCTGCCTTTTAAATGTTATAAGTAGAAAAGATGACTGGAAATTGTCTCTGTCTGCCTTTTGAATGTTATAAGTAGAAAAGATGAGTAGAAATTGCCATAGACAAACGTGTGAAAGCAGTAAACAGTATGAACAATACATTTCAAGGTGATTCCAGAGTGTAACCTGTGATCTGCAGAACTTTGGGATACCACCACTGAAATGCTAACAGCAAAAATGTGTACTAAAAAGCAGCAGTGTCAATGCAGGTATATTCATGTATATAGCTTGTACACCTGTCCTGCATAGCTTATGGTGACTCTCAGCATGTGTATGTGGTACATGTGTGAGCATAAATACAGGTAGTACCTGAGTGTGCCTTTCAATGTACCTGTTCCAGCTAACCAAATCACCAATATTCACTGGATTTTAAGAAATTTTGGAACTCAGTGCTGTCTGCTGTTTTCAATGGGGTGTACATTGGTATAGCACTGAGGAGATCTGCAGTAAGACTCTGTTCTTCTGGAGCCTCACAAATACATGTTGTGTATCTGATAAAGCTTCCCCAGTGAGTAAGAATGAAAAACACACACATAGTACATACCATGTTTAATAGAATAAATGTTTATGGTGTATTAGCAGTATATGGCCACACTAAAGTTACATGAAGTTTCCCCACATTCACTCCCATGCACATGCCAAATACAATCACAGCCACTAGGATTCAGATCCTCAAAGATACTTACACTTCTAACTTCCATTGAAATCAGTGAAATGATTTCAGTGGAAGTTAGGAGCCTAAATACCTTTGAGGTTCTGGGCCTATGTCTGAGACCACAGATATTTCCTTCTTAGGTGAACTGAAGGGAATGGGGGAGGAGGAAGGGAAGGCTGAATGGATGGGAGGGCTAGGTGGGGACAGAAATGACTGGGGAGCTACGGGGCAGACGATGAGTATATGTGAGGATCAGAACTTCTGTTGCAGAGGACAAAGTCACCTTACTCAATACATTTGGGAGAGTGGGAAACACTAATTTTCACACATACACACACACACACTGGGGATGGTTAAGGGGAGTTCAAAAATCAAATGACAGACAAAAAACAAAATTTTATCTTTTTTTAAAAAAAAATCTGATTATTTGTTTGGTCAATCTCTGGATTTTTTGAGAGAAGGATTTTTTGTGGGGAGAAGGTTGGATATCTTCTCCCAGTCCCTCTGTTCTAGCCAGCAACCACACCACGAACGTGATCTAACCTAACCACACAACCATCCATTAAACTTCCTCTTTCCACCTCTCATCTTAAACCTCCAGTCAGATATAAAGTTAATTAGCCATAGCAACATTTTTCCTATCTTGACCTTCCCGTCTGCCTTTTGAATGTTATAAGTAGAAAATGCAATATTGACAACACTAGGCATTCAAATATCATGAGTAAATAGTCATCAGGAACAAAAGGAATAACATACAAGGGTTCTGATGGAACGAAGTGGCTAATCTGCTTATAATAACCAATGCCATCTCATTTAAATCTGCTATTGTATTAGAGGACAAGCAGATATCTCTTTCTTTAAAAAAGTAGCAGTGTGCCATACCAGATCAGTTGGCTAAATTTATGTTTAAAAATAGAAAACCTACATGAACATGATATGATAAAGAAAAACCAGTTTAGTATTTGAAGAAAAATCTCTAATCTATTAGAATTTTGTTCAGCATGTCAACAAAACTGTGGACAAAGGAGAAGTAGTGGCACAATTTAGCTGACTTTTCAAACAGTCTTTGACAAATTCCTCCACAAGAAGCTATCAAGGATAAAAAATCATGGCATAAACAGCAAAGTACAGTAATGGCTCGGAAACTGGGTAACAGAAAGTAAAACAGTAGGAATAAATGGTTAATTTTCAACAGTTCAATATGTTTAGAATGGTCTTCCACCAGAGTCCATAACAGATCCAATGTTGAATATATTTATCAATGATATGCAAATAAAACAGTTTTGATTAGAAAAAAAAACTGTGAGACACTTTGACGGGATTTAACAACGCTAGATGAATGGGCAGCACAATGGCAGATGAAATTATATGTTGGAAGATAATGTACATTAGAAATTATAACCTGAACTAAATCAATGGCAATATATCTAGAAAAAAAATGGGTGACAGTGGAAAGCATCGTAAAAATTTCTCTGCTGAATTTCCAGCAACAGTAAGAAAAAAAAAATGTTAAGATGCCTAACAAGTAGAATGGACAATAATACTGAAAATATTGTGGTGACACCATTTAAATCATTGATATTCTCTCAACTGCAATACTAGTTTTTCTTTCTGCTTCCTGTGAAGCACCAGACCCTGGCTTGTGTTAGAGAAAGGAAAACTAAAACAGATGGACTGCTGGCAAGCCATGTGTTCCCATATTCTTATATTAATCTTCTCACCTGTTTTGCTCCAAGGATCTGCTTCACTAATGATTCTTTGTCAGCTAACGTGTCATTTTCTATCTTCTCCACCCTGCCCCTTGTCAGTTAATACTGCAGTGCAGAGGAAAACAACCAACAGATAAATATTTGAAAGAATAATTATGTAACAAGACTTTTTGCTGTAGTTTTTTCCCTTCCCATTTATCGTATCTGACATGTTAATTCAGGAAAACAAAGTGAAACCAAATTTAAGCAGTTGGTTGTTTTGGTTTTGCAAGATCTGTTCAGCATGCAACTATGAGGCCATACGGATTTTCTTTACTTATAAGATGCATGCTAAACACTCAGGGGAATTGGAATGGCTGAGAAATATGAAACATTCCAGTAAGATATATAGAGAAGATGTATTTTAAATTATAGATGTTGCATGAGACATACTAATATATTCAAAAATATATACAGTATGTGAAAAATATCACATGTTAGGAGTAAATATGAGTTATGCTCACAACTATTGTATTAGATAAAATATGAGTGATAAAAACATGTCCCTCTGTAAGTTTGCTCAACAGTTTAGGTTGTATTCTAGGCAGAAGCAGATTGCACTAATGCGGTGGACAAATGTACTATTGGTAACCTTGTCTATAGATATTCATCATTTTTATCCATCTGCCCAGCACTTAGCCATCTGTCTCTTCAAGTTCATAGATTTTAAATACTGAAATACAGCAATATATAATTCTAACGCTTTGGAATATCTGGAGGAACAAGATATATTGCATATGAAATGTTTTAATTTTCTACAACAGCCTGTCATTTTGACATATATATACCATACACATCCTAGCTAATTACTATCAATTGTATCCCAGCTGTTTTAGTAGGTTGGAGGTTTGTGGCAAAGTAGTCTGTGTCCTCTAAGGCCAGCAACCCAAAACATTCAGAAGTATTTCTCCAGATAAACAAATCTCTCTTTCTCTCCCTCACTCTCCCTTTTCCCTCTTCCCAACCATCCCAGTGACTTGGCTTGGATATCTTGGCACAATCTTGGAACTCCTTCTCCTCAGGTCACTGGAAGTTATGCTTAGTCTCCCAGTGAGAAAATGCCACATTTCCCCCCTCTCTCCGGCACTCAATACTGGCTTTTAAGTGCCAAGGAAAGCTAGTTGTCATCAAAATCATAAAATAAATACTGACTAAGATAAGTGGGAAAAGGTGAGCCACCTTCAAAATGTGAATAACACCTATTCTGCATCAAGTACCTTGAACACCCAAAGCAATAAGTGAGGAGTAGAGCTGGGGAAAACGTAGTTTTGAAGTGACCATAGCAATTTGTGAATCCAGGTCTAAGCTGGCAAATAGTTTCAGCCAAATAAAAAATGTGGATGGACCACTTTGTTTCAACATTTTTGAAATAAATCATGTTGACATTTCATTTTGAAATGAATACTTTTGTTTTAAAAAAATGTCCATTTGAATCACTCCAAATGAATTTTGTTTGTTTTCATTTTGGCAAACAAAACAGAAAAAAAATCTCTTTCTATTCCAGACTGACCACCAAACCAAAAATCAATTAATTCTTCACTCAGCTCTAGTTAGTATGTGCTTAGGGTGCAGTTACAGATTCCTGGGGCACTTCTGCTTTCAAGATAAAAATAAACAAATTTGCTCTCACATACGCTCCTATTTATCCTCTTGACTTCTATGCTTTTTTTTTGGAACATGCCTAAAAGTTACATCTTTTAACCTACTTTCAGTCCCATTACAATTCTCAGCTTTGCAATATAATTACTGTGACTTTGCTTCTAGGCTTGTCATATAGAGATAGGGATATTTTTTTCCCCCACTGAAAGCCTGGGAAGCTCTTTACATTGTAAATAAAATGTTTTAAAGTTCTGGGAACATCTCACATTGGCTCCTGTGCTTGCCATGCTTTTAGCTTCCTTCAGTTCGGTTTTTCAACTATTCTAGTCAAACCGTGCCAGGACTTATAAATTTGGTGAAGACAATTTTTGCTTTGACTGCAAAATGCCTTGCTGAAGCTAAGTATGTTCAAGTATTTATAAATGTGTTGGGAAGGGAACAAATTCTATATTAAAATAGTTACTTTGTCATTTGATAATTGCATATGCAATCATAATAGTCTTAAAATATTTCACTTGTTTGGAGTGGAATTTAATTTCTATTTCAAAATTAAAAAGGAACTTCTTCTTCAAAATTTTCTGTCAGGAGCCACCTTTTTAAAAAACACCTAAAAACAGTGCACCTGATTCTACACTCCTCAAAGTAATTAACTAGAGTTCCAGTTATTTTAACAGGCACAAGTTCAGGCCCTGTATGCCTCTGAACAGAAACCACTAAATATTTCAGCCATCCCATAGGAATTCCATGTAAGAAATCTCTCCACTTCATAATGATCATTTTTCAAATTGACAGAAATATGGGTTTACTGGTTTACAATATTCATGACAAGCTGCGTGCTTTGGTTTTGTTTTGCTCTTGTAAGCCTGGAGTTATACTGAACATTCTTGATACCTTGACTTGTGCTGAATGATAGGTCAGTGAAATTTCCCAGTGATGTACTGTATTAGAAAAGGTTTTACTGCATATATGCTCACACCTTGGAATACCATCTGCTATTTACGGCTACATTCTGCAGTGGGACTCTAAACAGAATATTGCAGAAGTGACAAAGAGTCCTGTGGCACCTTAAAGACTAACTAAAGTTTTAGAGCATAAGCTTTCGTGGGCTAATACCCACTTCGTCGCATGACGAAGTGGGTATT
>ML677365.1:7222484-7267244 GCA_007922305.1 Dermatemys mawii | reverse complement strand
CTAAAACTTTAGTTAGTCTTTAAGGTGCCACAGGACTCTTTATCACTTCTGCAATTCCAGACTAACACGGCTACCCCTCTGATTCTAAACAGAATATTGACATTGTGTAAGCATCTGAGGTTTTCTATCTCTTATCTTCACAGACAGAGAATTGTAACCCTTGCTTTTTGTAATAGAATTTTACAGCAGTTAGTAAAAATGACATAAACAGTAAATCAGTAATCATAGTTATATTGCTGATGGAAATATCTAACACACTGCTCTTTTCTGTGTACGTGAATAATGCCTCAAACTGCCTCCTGATTTTAAGGGCAGGTTCTCCTCTCTCACACATGTAAATCAGAAATAACTTCACTGAATTCAAAGTACTTACACCAGTGTCACTAAAGTATGACATCAGAATCAAGTTCAGTTGAATTACAGTATGTAAAATGAAAGCTTCACCAAGGGACACCCACACTCTAGCTAGCAGGAGCCCAGGTCAAATAGCCCATAAATGATGAATGTTGTCCATTTGTTTGATTTGAATTCAATAATCAATAATAGCAAAGCCATTATAAATAAATATTTGTCAGACTGTGATCTTACATAGGATGTTGACTTACATTTGTAGGCCATTGTAGAAGTCTGTGTCAAGTATGTCCAGCATTTGTATGATAGAATATAGGGCCAAATCCCATAAATACCTCACAGTGGAATCCTATTAGAAGTTAATGGGGATTGTGAATGTGGCGAGATTACAGGATTGGTCACAAGTTTTACCAGCTGGGCTGAGGATCTTATGGTTAAATATTTTATTGTTCTGCTGTAAGCCATATATTATTTGAAGCTATAAACCATTCTATTTCTCACTTAATTCCATTTCTAATAGTTTATGACAAAAAACCTTTAGTTCATAATGTTAGATTTCATTTTGCCAGTTTAACAGCTTGATTTTGATTTGTCTTTAAAGTTATCTCTCTCTCCACTTAATAATATTATATTTGGATCATTTTATGTTAAGCTTAATTAACTAATTATGCCTTTATTGTGATCTTTTAAGAGTCAGTTACTTAGTTGTTAGTATACTAACTGTTTGATTCTTAAATGTGGATTTATGAGTTATTTTAGGGGCTTAATAAGTAATTTAATTGGTATTCATTGATTTATTCATTACATGTAAGTAGAGGATAATAAGGACCTGAGAGCTGGTGACATTAGAACACAGAGTACCAGGAGGCTAATTGCTGGCTATTTTGCTGCAATTGTAACTGATTTACTTTGATGCTGATCTTGGAATGTTTTTTACAGAACATGTACAAGCTGGTAAACTTAATAGACCTGCCTCTATGTAAAGTAAATAGGACATTACTTTTTTCTTAGAGCCAGTTTTAATTTTAATTGCATTAGCTTTGCAATGTAAAGCTCTAACTGCTACATGGGAATTATGTATAATTTGTATAGCCTTACTCACACTGATTACTTGACACTGTAATTTTTGAGATTATTTGTGGAATACAATACTACCCAAAATGAATAAGAGTGGCAGAAATCTGGCCCTTAAATTATATAGTGTTTTTTGATGAGCTTTCAAGACCTTATTTACACTGCAGCTCTACAGTGTTTAAAACTTGTGTTTAAACATGGTGGTGACCCAACTGCATTAAAACATTATTTTTTCTTGCCTGTACTGTCTTATAACCTGGCTTTTACCAGGGCTAGAGCACAGTTTCTTAAGATGTTTCTAACAAAATTTGATCCTGTCCACACAGACAAGGTCGAGACATGTTATAACATAGTTGGCTTATATGTTTCTTAAAGCTTAAATGCTGTATTGGGTCTCACTGTAGTCACAGATACAACTAGTAAAGTCAATAAAATTACTATAACTTTACACTAAAGGGCTTGCCTGCATGGCACTTCAGTACAAGCTATAGGGGTGTGAACTGCAGAGTGTTCTAATGTTCTTCACTCTAACTGCACGGTGTGGGCCCTGCTGGCATGTACTAAGAGGTACCTAGTGCAAGTTAATGAAGTCCTGCTTGAAATGTAAATTAGGTACCTTTGAATTCATGCCAGCAGGGTCTGCATGGGGTAGTTAGACTGCAACACATTAGAACACTCTACAATTCATTCACCCCAATAGTCCAGACTACACTGTTATATAGCCAAGCCCTAAGAGCTGAACTTTGCCTTTAGGGCCAAATCCTGATACCACTAATGTCAATTGTAAAGTTTTCATTCATGTCAACGGAACAGGGATTTGGCCCTGAATGTGTGCCAGCACTCTACACCATTAAAAATATCATTCTTTCTCCTATTTTAATATATTATGATTAGTTTAGGTAAAATAACTCCTTCACTGGGATCACTTATCTGACCAAGGTGCCAAATCCTGCAGCCAAATCTTTAACTCCCATTGATGCCAGCAGAAGTGTTACCAGAGTAAAGATTGATGGATTTGACCTGTATTTGACCATTATTTCCTCATGATTAACATTTAGGCAATACTAATGACCAAGAGCCTTTCCATCCCCTCCAATTTTCACTATATATGGGATGAAACAGGCAGAAAGCTTCTCCTTCTACTAAAATTCCATGGGATAGGGATTGGACCAGCATAGAAATGTCCCCTCCTCCCAAGACTAAGCTTCTTAGTGCAAACATCCTGCTTTAAAAGATCTATGGTGTCAGAGGGAGATGGAGAAAGAGTAAATGGGAAGGAAAAGATCAGGAAAGAGTCACCCTTTGAAGCAACATCTCTCTTGATGCCTGTGGGGAGTTCCTGGCCCTTCTCAGATTCAAAGATTTTCACTTCCTAGCAACATATCTTTAACAACAGTGAACAACACTGTGGGCTACATCCCAAAAGGGACTTAGGCATTGTACATTGTCAGTCAGTGGAATCTACAGACCTACGTTTGACAGCTAGGCTCCCTATACAATGCTCGGTGAAAGTGAAGTGCGTAAGACTGGGATCCACAAAAACCAGTATGCTAAGGGAGGATCTGCCTGCGCTAGCCAGTAGGAAATTCTGATGAAATAAATGTGGCAATGCCATGACTCTCAAAGGAAGTGAGGCACCTAAATCTGGGCGAGAGAGAATTGCCTGTCTCTACTCAGCGTTTACAGCCATGATCTCTCTCCTGGGATTAGGTACTGTGACGGAGTCAGAGCAGAAGGATATAGGAGATCGCTGGAAGGCAGGTATATTAGTCTCAGGATGTGCAGGTCCCTGTTCCCTGGATAGCCAAACAAAGGCTACTCCAGACCAATCAAGACATCTGCGGCCAATTAAGAACCTTCTAGAAAGGAGTAGAAACAGCTAGCCTAATTGGGACACCTGAAGCCAATCGGGGACTGGCTGAATCCAGATAAAAACCTCCCAGTTAGTCAGGTGGGCTGTAGGTGTCAGGAGCTGTGGAAGGAAGTTATGCTGTTGGTGAGACTGAGTGGTGGACAACATATCATCCAGAAGGACGGAGGCCCTGAGGTAAGGGTGAAGTGGAGTTTGAAGAAGCAGGGACTGCTGTGGGGAAGTAGCCCAGGGAATTATATTGTGTTTTGTGGATAAAAGGTCAGCCATCTTAACTGATACTATTGGGGCCCCTGGGCTGGAGCCCGGAGTAGAGGGCGGGCCCAGGCTCCCCCAGCTTTTTCCACCTTCCATACTGGCCTGTGATGAAGGTAACTCACTAGGTAGTGACTCTTGCCAATTATACGGAGAAAAGGAGGTCACTCTGGGGCCTAGATGAGTTTCTGAGGCCCCTAAATCTGCCAAGAAGCGCAGGACCCACAAGTACAAACTTGGAGCTTTGTCACAATACCTACACCTTTCCCGCCCTCCCAAGAAATGCTGAAGGAGGAAGAGATAATGCCCCCTTAATTACTCTAACCACTGGGCTAGAGGTGAAAAGGAAGCACCCCTACTTCCTCCTGTTTTGTGTTATTTAGGCACTCATTGGGAACACCTAACAAATCAGGCCCTGCAGGTGAGATGGGCTGGGGAACACCTACTTTGAGGATCCAACGTGGGTTTAGGCATGAAGTACTTTCGCTTAGATGGCTGTCCCTTTGCTCACTGGCAGAAACTTAGGCATTTTGGGGATTTTAATGATGGGAAATTAGGTACTTAAGTACTTGACGCATCTTCAGAGTTAGGTGGCAATGAGCATTGGTTTTGAGGATCTTGTTATTGCCTAAATGTTGGATTTAGGTATTAAAGTGGCAATTGGGTGTATAAATCATTTTATGGATCTAGTCCTGTGTTCCTTCATTAAAAAGTCTGGCCCAGATTCTCAAAGGTATTTCAGCATCAAATGCTATTGAAATCAATGGAAGTTAGATGCTTAAATATCTTTGAAGATCTGAGAATTTGTCAGATGTTGGTGTATTGGTGAGAAACTAAGTTAGTGTGTGTGTGTACATAGATAGGTATAGATATTTTTGCTCAAAAGTACATGTAAACTTATCAGGTTTCATCCACTCCTTCTTCAGCTCTGATCCATTTCCTTCTTTAGTTCCTCTCCTCCATTCTTAATAGTTCTTTCAGTGCTTAATTTGTCATGAAATGAAAGAGGTACTGGGACTCAAGCAATTTTTTTTTACTTTTGTGCTGATGTAGCAAGCCCAGGGGTACCGGGGCTATGAACTGCCAAGCCTAAAGTTGCCGGGGCTCAGCCCTGGCAAATCTCAGTACAAATTAATCACTAAATGCTTTGTGATCCTTATTATCTCATCCATAATCCCAGCAGTAACTGATGGACCTGGCAAAAATCAACCAATAAGGTACAATCTTCAGTACAATCATGAAATGACAGATAACCTGATCTATTTAGATTGGTCACTTAAGGGTTTGTCTACACAGCAACTGGGACTGTGCTTGGCAGCACAGATAGACAGATGTGATAGTTCTTCTCAAACTAGTGTGCCAAAAATAGCAATATGGCTGTAGCACCATGGGCAGCAGTTCAGACTAGTCACCTGAGTACAAGCATGCTTGACTCTCTTGGATATGTACTCAGATGGCTAGCCCACACTGCTGCACCCTCGCTGCTACTTTTAGCATGCTAACTCAAGCAGAGCTAGCACATCTGTCTACCCACATTGGGAAGCATGCTTCCAGCTGCTGGGTAGACATAACCTAAATGAATATAGAGGGGTTTAGTGAGAGAAGGAGCTCCAGAAATGTATCAACTGACTGCTAGTAGAAAATGTTGTAGGATGCAGAAATGGAGGCAGTCGAAGTTCAACTTCTTTCCTTGAAGTTCAGAATTCCCTGAACCCTAAAATTACACCATCAGATTTGGTGTCCCTAATTTTATGACATTACCTGACACCTTTGTGATTTTTGATAACTACTTAACAATTAGGTATGCATTGGGAATCTATAATTTCCACTTATCTAGTTCAGTCCATAGCTCTCTTTAAGTCTACACAGTGATTTTCTGAAGGAGCTCTTACCGCTACAATTGTCCCCTTTAGATACTACGCAAGCTGCAGCATAGGCAGACCTTGTGAGATGAAGATCATAGAGAAAAAAAGAAAGATTCAAAATTCCCTTTTCTCTTTCTTATGCCACCAGCATACAGATTTGGTCCCAATGCATGTAATCATTTTAACATTAAAAAGAAGACACAAGAATTAAAATCTAAATTAAAACTTTAAAACTATCATTTAAAAATAATAACCCAAACCCTCTTCTGAGTTATTCTAGTGCAAATCTGAAACCACAACATTGATTACAACAGAGTTACTCCTATTGTGACCAACATTGCAGTTCTTTTTTTACTCAGTTCACTAGTTTGGCTGTTTGGAAAAATAACTTGCAAAGGCTCCTTTGATGTAGCCTACTTCCTGTTATGTGATATCATTAACTTTCTGATATGTAAGGAACAGCACACAATAAAATCTCACATCCCTTGGGAAACACTTTCTGCTGGTAATAAGTATCTTTTTATGATACCAAAGAAAAATGCTTAGAAATATGCAACTCTCTGATTTACATAATTGATATAATACCAGGGGTGAAATATTATATATCTCTTTGAATGTGAACCTTAAATGCCTTATTTAATGACCCCCCCTACTGAATATTTTTATTTGTTTCACAAATGTTCAAAAATCTTTACAATAAAAGACTTTAATTATCTTATTCTTTGTAAACCTTCCCAGAGAAGAACATACAGTTAGGCTTCAGTAACAAGTTTCTTTACAGCATTTTCTGAGCTAGCAAATGTTCCCTTGATGATATCTTTAAATTCAGAAATTGTTTAGCTACATCTCTGCATGTGGGTCAAACCATTTGACCAGCAAAGCCACCAACTGTCTGCAAGTCATTTATTTTTCCTTGATAAATCACTAAAAAGATGCTGACCTGTTAGCTTTCAATGTATCTAAATTGAGAAATCACTTTTATTTGTAAAAAAAATCTCAAATACAAAGGAAGCTAAAAGTGTGTTTTATTCTGTATTTTGTAAAGTAACTGTTTTGATAAGACTGTATGAATTCATTTACACAGTACATCAGCAGTAGAGATGGAGAAGATTTATTAGATCACCTAGTCCATCCCTCTTACAGTGAAGTATTTTTCCCTATGGTAATTTTCAGTGAAATCTAATTTTAAGGATCCCAAGAAATAACATGTCACCACCAGTGAATGCAGCTCACTATCAGGAAGCTGTCTTCAGTTTACAGTCTACATATTCACAGTTCTTTATCTGAGTTCATGTATAACCCATGTATCACACTGAACAATTCCTCTCTCTCTTTGCTGTTCAAACCCACAAACATAGACCATCTCATGTTCTACCTTCACAGTCACTTAATCTCTTTTAATCTTCCCTCCTAAATCCAACCCTCCAGACACTTAATCACCTTTTTGTTGCTTTTCTCCAAATTTCCTCCAGTACGTCAATGCCTTTCAGGCGGTACAGTAGCCAGAACTGAGTGCAATAAGAGCCAAATGAAGATGAAATACTGCTTCCCAGCTTAGTGCCATGATGCGATTGTTTTGGCACTCCACCACACCTACACTTCATTAATACAAGCTACTTTTTCTCCCTCCTCTTTACATAGGATTGCTGGTGGTGATGACATTCCCCATGAGTGGAAAAGGAGATAGAGCTCTATATGAGCTATGATATACACCTCTGAACTGAGATGGGCACGGAAAGAAGGTTGAGTCAGCAGAGGGACACCCAGTCCTGTGTGATGCTGAGGGAGGTCAGCATTCTCAACTGTCACTGACTCTAAGAAAAGTTAGGGCCCAGATCCATAAAGGGACAGCACCTAAGTCACAGTTTTATACTCCACTCCCATTCACAAATCCTGCTCTCAGGTGCTGCCTGTAGAAACCTAAGTTTCTGCATCTGGTCATGCATGCTGCTGTCTCTCTCTTGGCATTCAGATGCCTATATCCTAATTTAATCACAGAGCAATCCATGAACTGGGGGAAGATAAGCATTCATCTACCTAACTCATCTGTGAGGCTTGATCCAATTGGCATGCTCAGAACACACACCCCCAGTTAGAATCCAGTGTGTCCCACCTCCTAGGTGGGTGCCCTAACCACAGGCTGCAGAATCACTCCTTTTCTCTCTCTTGCTAGCCCAAAGAAGATATAAGTATTTATACAAAGTGGATCCTAACTATTACAATTCTCTTTGTTTGCTTTTTAGCAGTTATACGTGTTCTGATCATGTTATTAGAGAGAAATATGATTAGAAGTAAACCAGGACAATGCATGACTGACACAATTCCCAATTTTTAAATGAGACCATTTTTTCATTGTATGAGAATGCACAGTCAGGTGCACTCTCATACAATTACAATCTAACTTGAACAAGAATCAGTAAATAGTGACATCCCTACCTATTCTGAAATCTTTAGACACTTTACAATCAATACCGCCTGCATGGGGTAGTTTAGCAGTGTCTCTTTTGGTTCACATTCAATTTCTAATAATTGATTGGGATGAATTATATCATTTGAGTTACATTTTTCATCAGCTATCATTCCTTGGGTGATCATCTCCAGTGATAGCACAGGCTACAGCTAAAGTGCCATTAAGATTCCTCTGAGGGTGTTGGAGATAAACAAAGATTTGTTTATCTTACGGTTATACCATATATATGTACAATATTGTGTTCTGTTGTCCACAGAGTGTCGCACACATAATAAGCAGCAAAGTCAAATCAAGCATGACTCTGGTCCTCCCATTCATTTGAGTTCTAACCCAGGACTCTGGGACACTGGTTTAGCTTGGGCCATGGTTGAAATATACTTGTCGGGCCCTAGCCTATCAAGTAGCTCATCAGCCCGGGGCATCCAGAGGCATCAATTTTGGAAATAGGGTTTAACCTTCCAAAATTTGATACAAAAACAGTCGATACATTGCCTTTCAGTACCAATATGATGGGATTCCATCATTCACTCCAGGTCTCCTTGATTACCCCAAACCCCAACATCTTCTGCAGCTGCTGCTAGACTGTTTTCTGAATCTTTCATGGTGGAGATCGGGGGTTCTCACAAACCATATTCCCTGGTTCAGTGTCTATATGGTACTATGCTAGGTGGGTATATCCTAGTCATGCCAATAGGACCACATGGAAAGTTTCTATCAGCTGTTGTAGCCGGCATTCTTGCTCTGGGAAGAGTTCTCCGCCTAACAGTAAAGGTACAGATATGGGGTCAGAGGTACCCTGGGGTCCCAGATCCGGTTCTGGTAGGTATGATTCTATTAAAAAGCCCTCTTTCCCCCATCAGGCTTTGAACATGTTGATGTAGTAAGAGTGGCATATCTTGTAGTTAACAGCTCCCCTACTCAGGGCCTTGCCAGCATGCCATCAGCTTTGACTCCAACATCAGGAGGCAGAGTGGGACCCTATATCTGGGCACAAATTCTCTTATCCAGGCCCCTTCGTTGGGCTTTCAGCAGGTTCTCCCAGGCAAATGTCCCTAACTGCTCCAGGTCTTCCCACAGGTGAATCATGTATTGGACCAAACAAGATTTCAGCAGTGGTTGCTCCTCTCTGGTTTCTTGGAGGAGATCCAGTGTTCCCTGGGTTTGACGTCTGTACAGGAGTTCCAATGGGAAAACCCCATCAAGGCTTACACTACTTCCTGTACAGTTGCAGTACCAACTGGTCCCAGTGTCCTGAGTCCTTGACTGTGAATTTCCACAGTGTCTTCTGTAGGGTTCTGTTGAAGCATTCCACGAGTCTGTCTGATTAAGGGTGGTCGACAGATGTCTTCAAAGCCTTGATTTTTAAGAGAACACACTTCTTTCATCATCTGGGACATCATATTAGTTTCCTGGTTGGTTTGGATTTCTTTAGATGCTCCTACCTGTGCAAACACCTTCAGCAGCCAGGCACAATATGGGTGGCTGTGGTTGATCAATTGGGTATGGCTTCAGAATACCTGGTGGCATAGTCCACTATTACCAGGATGTATTGATAGTTGGCTGTTGTCTTCTCCAGGGCTTCCACTAGATCCATGCTGATCCTTTCAAAGGGCGTCTCAACTCATGGTAAAGGTGAAAACTGAGCATTTGGGGGTTTCTGAGTTCTGTTCAGTTGATACTCATGGCAGGAGGTGCAATAGTCATTAACCATGACAAGCATCCCCAGACAGTAAAACCTGAGGGTCACCCAATCTAGAGTCTTTTTACAACTTAGATATTCTGCACAGGGTATTGCATGAGTCAGCTGTAACACCTGTTGCTGGAACTGTTTGGGGGCAAGCAGTTGGGCTTAGGTCTTGACCATCTGCATTACCCAATATAACTTCTCCTCCTGTAGCTTTAAATATAGCCATAGTTTCCCCACAAAGGGGTAATTACTTCCCTATTTGTACTGATAAAGTGTTCATAGGCCCGGTTCAGCATTGGGTCTTCCTTTTGGACACTGATGAAGTCCACATCTGATGTCAGTGGATCCCACTCTCAAAGGTTAGGGGTCTTCTGTTCCTCCACTAGTGGCTCCCCTAAGGAGGGGGCCCTGTCTAGAGTCCTTGTTGTCCTTAGTTGAGTCAGGTGCCCTATTTCCAAGGACTTTGGTTCCATCCCCTGGGGATATCCTTCTTCCCTGAAAAGGCTGTCATCCTAGGCTTTTAAGTCTCCCTTGAAATACTCCAATTTGCACCCCAGAACCACTGGGCACATTAGTGTAGGGGAGCATCCAACCTATATTATTCTACTGTGCCCCCTTACTTCAAGCTGTATTTCACTCGTGGGATATGGTCACACATCCCAGTGGACATACTGGGGGCAAATGCCATCACAGACACTCTGTTGACTCTCACAAGAATGATCAGTTCGGCAGCCCTTTTCTTCCTGGCGTGAATGTCCACTGTACAGGCATGTCCATAAGTACACTCCATGAAGAAGCACTCTCACTAGAAATGGCTAGGCTGACTGCATAAAAAATAAGGCCCAGTTGGAAGGTTCCCTCTTTCCCTTCCCAGCAGAAGAAACTGGAGATATCCTCCTTCGGGCTGGACAAGGCTTTGGGGGTCTTTCGTGTTAGGCCCCCAAAGTCTGAGGTCATTCCCCTGCCATTGCTGGGTCATAGGTTGGGGTTAAAGACCAGGGTTCCCAGGGAACATTGTTCCTCGTACCATTTGGAGTCATCAGACCTGGTGCCTGTGGCCCTAGGCAATGCAAAATAGTTGGCCACTCCCATGACACCTTCCATGGCCAGGAAGTTTTTGGCCATGCTGATCACCTCAGCCAATGTCCTGGGCCAGTGCCATAGCACCCACTGTCAACTAACTGCTTGAAGAATCTAGATGACCTGCTCCAAAGTTACCTGCTTTGCCACTTGTCCCCTGTCTGGTCTTCAAGGCGCTGGGCAACTGCTGATGTTCCATGTCCTGTGGAAACCTTTCTTAGCAAAAGAGTTGACGGTGGGTCTCAAGGGTGATGTCTAGGGAGGCTGTTTTAACTTTGGTGTAGTCCTGTGTCTCTGTCATGTGAAAGCCTTAATATATGATCTGGACCCAACCCTGTGAGGTACAGGACTAGTAGGATAGCTCAATGCTTTAGGGGCCACAACTTTCTGAAAGATGATGAAGAATGCCACTGGGTCATCCCTAGGGCCCATCTTTGTGATTTTCACTGTGGGTGGGGTTTTTTACACAACAACATTTGGGACCTATGCCCCAGGACTGACACTGGACCGCAATGTTGGAAGAGGGCCACTACTTGTTGAATCAGTTATTGTTCCTGTGCATGTTGCTGAGCAGCCAATTCTTGGATAAGCTGTTATTGCCATTGTTGTGTGGCTTGCTGTTTGTCAGGAACGACACAGGATTATTGCTCCTGGCACCAGACAATGCCCTCCAAACTACGGCCAGTAAACCTTTATGCTCAGGCACTGCTGCTACTTGTGTGAGGCTGGATTGTGAGGTGGCTGACTATAAAGTATAGACTATGACGGTGACTATGTGCTAACAACCAATTGATTATTAATGAATTGGCCAGTTTTCAAACCACTGTTCATGCCAAATTCACACATCTCAATACTTCCTAGTATGCCATTAACTCTGTTCTGCTCAATCACAAGACATGAATCCGGTGCATAGAACACATGCTCTCAATAACAACCCCCGGAGCCACTATAATAGAACAAACCTGGAAAAGGCAAGAATCAGGCTATGTAGTCACAGGCCAATATACCATCAAGTGAGAAATGTGCATAAAGGCACATTCCCTATTAGTACAAAAAGTGGACAGTCCAACCATCATAAGCAGCTCCACCGGAAAAGACGACCCTAATCAGTGTGGGTATTTCCGGGAACGGGTCGGCATCACTGGAACCTCCTATGAGGAGGGACTGTGACTATCACCAGAAACCATTCAGGGTATTCATGTCATAGGGGAATGGGTCATCTGGAATTCCTAGTGGCATGCGTGCGAAATAGCACTGGTAAATAAGACTCAGGTACTTATGCTCAATGTTAACTGCAGAGCAGTCCAGGGCTGCGTAAGATGCTGCATGCTAAAAAGCAACAGTACAGGCAAATGCCAGGTTTACTGTGGGGCAGGCCCTATCATTCATCCAGAAGTAGGCAAGACCCTTACACCACAGCATCTGATCCTGTTACAGCGATTAATGGAGTACGATTGGACCAGTGGACTAGCTCACTGTGCCATCCGAATCCAGAAGCTCTGGAATGAAAGTTGAGCTAATTCCTGGGACAAATCATGGATGCGACAGTACGTGGCCACCTTTAAGACCAAAAATAGTGGCTGGGGAGACTGGAACATCATTAAATCACTGGGTTTCACTGGGTGAAGTAATACCATCACCTGCAATATGCTAGGGCATATAGGACAGTGGTTCAGCACCTTGGGAAATAAGGGCTTGGACTTTGTCTCCAGCATTGTCGAGGGTGTCAGGTCAGCTGCACATAAAGTGTGGGGCTGGATCACCGGTGCCTGAGACTGGCTCTGGAGCTGGTGGGACACGCTCAAGAAATATGCACTTATTATAGTTATTCTTATATTATACTTAACTGGTGTTTGTGCATTTCACAAACTAGGCGGCGTGTATTGCATTTGAGGCCTAATTCATCAGCGACACCGTTACCAGAGCATCCCGAATAAGCAGCAATAACCATGTTCTCCCCTCCCGCCGCCTTGGGATTCGTGGTGCTCGACATCACCCTCCCGTTTGTGTGGATGCTCTGGAAGCTTGCACGCTGCTGCTGGGGATGCTATAAGCTGAATTGCTACGAAAGAATAGTGGCCACCGCCACCGCTGCCATTTGTCTTCGCCGCACACACACACCAACCATGGAACTCCAACTGTCTTGGCTCTGACTCCTGAACCCGAGACAACCCCGTTGCACAACCCCACGAAACCCAACTTCTGTCCCGAGATGGACACTTTTCATATCTAGTGGGTGGGGATGTGAGGAGAATGCCGTGACGCCTGGCTCAGGCCAGGCCAGGACTTAGGTGTATAGAATAGCTTAATGAAAAGCTTAATAACGTAGCAATGTAGCAATGGCGTAAGAATATGTAGCAATGGCGTAAGAATATATACACAGGATGTCTGTGCGGTCGAGATGTACACGTCATGCTGACAGCAGTCAGCCAGTTGAGGGCTCGTTGTCACGGTAACCCGGAACTGCCAGATCACCCAGAGAAAAGGGTTCAATCAGAAAGGAAATACGAAAAATGCAGAACAGTCCATCCGAAAGGTACCAAACAGAGAACAGGCTGCAGTCGGCCTAGAAAAGGGAACAACCACAGAAGGCCTCGTTAAAAGGGGAACCAAAAAGGTACCACTCAGAGAAGGGGGGCCAAGAAAGGAGAACCACAAAGGCCCCAATTAGAGGGAAGGCCAGAAAAGGCAAAAGCCCACAAAAATAAGGCAGGCACCTAGATAAATATAGCAGGGAACAGGCCAGCAAATTGCAGACTCGCCCCCAGAGAGGAGACTCAGGACCCGAATGCAGACTCGCGACCCGAAGGAAGGGAACCTCATCTCAGCCACTAAATACCAATAGGAGGGTGAGCATATGGGATCGGTAGCCACGCGGAGAGCGACCCGGCTCAGTGGGAGTACGTGAGAATGGGATCATAACCACCGTCCAGTAGGACCACGGGGCTGATAGGGACATCCATAAACTGATCATACAGAGACCTGGTAGCTGGTAGAGTCAGGCCAGGTGGACCGAAGGCCTCACCAGGGCAAAACTCTAGGGTGGCAGTACAGAATGAATGCAGAATCTTGAATGTATAATTGTTGCATCGTGTTGTCTATGATCATAGTCGTAAAGGTTATTGTAACCTCGTGGTAGTTGGGGCTATTGTAGACCAGACTGATTGGCGGTCATAGGCAATAAACTAGTTCTCACTCTAAATCTCGGTCATCCGTCATACCTTTAGAGGTTTAGGCTCAGGATGGACATTGGCACTTCGTCCATTGGGAGCTAACAACCTCGGGGAGACTACAAACCCAACACCACAGCCTCCCTGTCCCCCGGGACTGGGTAAGACGCCACCTCCCCGCACATCACCGTCATAGTCTATACTTTATAGTCAGCCACCTCACAATCCAGCCTCACACCAGTAGTAGCAGTGACCGAGCATAACGATTTACTGGCCGTAGTTCAGAGGGCATTGTCCAGTGCCAGATGCAATAATCCTGTGTTGTTCCTCACAGTTCTCCACCAGGAGGCAGGGTCTTCTGCCTTGTGATTACAACCTGAGGCAGCAGTTACTTCCAATGGTTCATCTCCAGCATCAGCTCTGCCTATTGTTCACAGGCAGCAGATCTGCCTAGTGGGGATAGTTCACATGTGCTGTAAGGAAACCTGGGCCTTTCCACTCCATCAGCTACCAACCCAGGGCCCTGGGAGACTGGTTTTGCTTTGCTCACCCACTGGTGCCTTGCATCAGCCTCCAGTCAGCTTCCTTAGATCACTCCCTACCTTGTTCTGCATCCCAGCCAATCCCTGTCATCTGTGGGGAGTGTACCTTCCAGCCCTGGTCCCTCTGGGAGCTGCACCTTCTCCCCCTTTTCCCTAGCTTGGTGGAGAAATCAGGTCACATACTACCCTGGCATTCCCAGAGCATGTCCTCCATGACATGCCAGCCCCTGGCTGAGCTGTCTGGTGGCCTTTTAAACCTGATTTCCATCCCCAGCATTCTCAGCCCGGGGCGGGCTCAGAGTTTCTCCTTTACCCTCTTCTAGCAGGTGGAGGGTTTAATACACCCCCATCATACACTCTTTCAACGTAAACACAACAGCTCCACAAATCTTATATTAGTCTGGACTTATTTAGGCAAATCATGCTATGATACCCTCTTATTCACCACTGTCATGTAATTAGGAGCTGTTTTGTACACAGTATGCCCTGTGCAGTGTCATGCTAAAAGTCTTGGTCTGCTAGACATTAATATCGCATTGTAGTGTGTGTGCTATCTTCGTTTATGAAGTTTGGCTATGCATATGTTACTGAAACATGTGGTGAGGTTGAAACCATCCACAAGCATGGACGGGTCAGGTATAACATTGAAAAGTTGAAACAATATTCATGGCTTAGTGAGGAAATGAACACAACAGAAGGATTACCCCTGGAACTGTGTACGATAGAAATCTCTCAAAGCTAGCACTACACAATAGGAACTGTTGTCACAGCAGAAGAGCTTTCCAGCAAGTGGGACGAAGCTATTAAAGAGGGAAATGACGTGCTGAAACCTTGCTCTCCCTACAACACACCTGGAAACACCTGAGGAACAAAAACTGAACAGGGGGAAGTCACAGTCTCAGGCTAAATGGATTTCTAGTTTGTATATGAAAACTTGAGAAACCCAAGCTGCAAAGCAAAGGCTGCTTGTGCCTTAAGAATCTACTGGCCTGTTTATCACTTGGGGTGAGAATTTACTAATTCATATCCTACCTATCTAGTATGTTAAAGTTAACTGCATTTTTGTTTATTTTCTAGTTAATCTGCCTTTATCTGCTTGCTATCACTTATAATCACTTAAAACTGTCCTTCTGTAGTTATTAAACTTATGTTATGCTTTAATCCAAGCTAGTGTTCATTTGACTAAGGTATCTGAGGAAAATCTCAGCTTCGTTACCACAAGTATGCATGGTTCTCTTCATATTGAGAGAGAGGCAGACTCATATACCTGCCCAATTTGATCAGGGCAGGATGATACTGCTCTGGGGTCCTGGGCTGGTGGCTGGAGAGCCTGCATGTAACTGCAGCTGGGTGTGTCATTACCTGTGTGAATGCTGGTGAAAAATGCAAGTTTGGAGGGCTTTGCAGCTTAGCATAGTGGGAGAGGGAGCCCAGGCTGGTGGGTCGGAGATCTCAGTGGTACTCCAGTTCCAGGTGGTATTCCAGGGAGAACACATCACAAATGCCACATACAGTTTTAGGTGTATAATCAGCTAGCTAGGATTATGTATAGATCACGTGTTTGGATTCATACACAGTTATAAGGCACATACATACCACAGTGTTGAATATAGTGTAACTATCTGGATAGATGAGTAGATCTACTATTGTCATGATGTTAAAATAGAGGGAAAATTAATGTTTGTTTGTGGGCTGGGGAGGGGTTCTAAGGTTTTGTTTGTCTTCTTTCTTTCACTTGCTATCTGTCAAGTCCTATAAGGCTTATTGTTTCATGCTCTCAGATAAGCAAAATAGCTGCATGCCTTACATCACATAAATATGAAGGTGATTGTTTTTCCAGGCAATGGAAATAATTCACAAGGTATTTCTCTTTTCAGACATATATTTGTTCCTGACAGTTTGGATTACCAGTGTTTGGTAGTTGGTGGCAATAAGTGCTACTAAATCATAGAAAGTGAAGAAAAAATGGTTTATTTGATTCACACACTGAGAAAATAGTCTTAGAAAAGATCAGTTATGGTAAAACATTTTATTTGCATATGACAATAAACATCAGTTTTGCAAACACTGTGGAGTTAGGGCAGCAGATAGGGAGAAGGCAACTATTCCTTGCATCGTTCAGAGGGGGAAGGAGAACTGGCGGGGAGCTGGAAGTAGGCATATCTAGGGGACCCTGAGAGGCATGTAGGAAGGAACCTGGAATGGGAGAGGATTACTACGCGTTGGCATCAAATGCATTAGCTCATGTCTCCACCCTGTCTCCTATTTATATCTGTTTCCTTGATTGACCCCATTCTGTTTTCACATTAACTCCTGCCCCACCATTAGCTCCCAGCTTTCCCCAAGTAACCTCCAATCTCACCCTTTCCCCTTTTACTTCCTATTACCCCTTTCCTCTTACAGTTCCTCTGCCTCTTTCCCCCCTCCTTCTTCTGTAGTTCCTGTCTTTCCCACAACCCATAGCTCCTGGTTTTTCCTTCTGCCTCCGCCTATCCCCCAGTAGTCAGTCTCTTACCACCGCCTTTGGCACAATCTTCTCTCCACTGGACTCCATACCTGGGGAGGACAGGAGTAGAGAGCCTGCCCCTTGAAGAGGTGCTCTGTGGCTGCTGGTAGTGGCCAAGATGAGCTGCAGACCAAGTCCCCTGATGATCCAGACCTAGCTGAAAGGCATGGGAGCTGCTAGTTTTTTATACACAATTTTTTCAGCATCTCTATGGGGAGCTAATGGGGAGCTGGAACCTGGAAGCCCTGTGAGTCCTTCCTCCCAAGTGTGTACAGCTTCTTGGCATCCTGGAAGTCCAGGGGCCTCAGGCACTTTCCTTACTTTGCCTCACTCCACATTTTGAATATTATATATGTGTGTGTGAAAGTGACATTTATCTACATTTACCGATATAAATCAAATCTTTCCAAACCTATTTATTCTCAATTAGATATCAGTTGTCTTAACCTACCATCAAAGAAGCCACCAGAAACTGGTAGCTTCACAGAAACTGATTTATAACAGCTGGTGCAAAAAATTGTATCCAACACATTTGGGGATACTTGGTGTAGTCTTTTAAGTCAGGAAGCAGGCAAATAAGAAAGGTCTTGGGTACAGGTTTCACTGTACTGTGTTTTTACTTACGCTGTGCACCTTTAATCAATATTTGATAGCATCTCTCTCTCCTGCAATATATATTATTCCTCTGGGTCCTGCCTTAGCCCCTTCAGTTCACCGGGAATGTAAGATTTTTTTTGTGTACATCCCAAAAGTATTGTACTGTATCAAGGCTTCAGCCTTCAGTTTTTGCCATTTGTGAACCCCAGCACAAAGAGATTAAGGAATTAATAACATTTTTCATATATTCTGGAGAAATGTTATGATTTTATTTTCTAATTCCGCTTAACGAGTTTTGGGTGTCATTTAGTAATGGTGACCTTTAGAATCCATATATTTTAAGCTTGATTTATTTTTCCATGTGTAATAAAAACACTCTTTTATGGATAACTATATCTCATTTCTGTGACTAAAACAACACCTAAAATTCATTCTTCAGCTCTGTAATCTTTTAACACTGAGCACAGTGTGTCTCAGTGTTAAAAGATTACACATCATAGATACCTTCATTACCAGAAACATCTACACTTTGCAGTTCTCTGCAGATCTTGCTGCAATTATGGATCAATGTGTGGTAACTGCACTGCAATTTGAAACAATATATGTAGTGCTAGGGCCCATTTCTTGAAGAAATGACTTAACCACTTTCCAAAGGATTATTTTTTTTATCCAAGCCAATGGCTGTGAAATTTACTCCTGATTGTCTTTAAAGAAACAGAAAAACATATAACCTGGAACAGACATGAAAATAGTCTCAAGGGCATCAGGGAAAGGCTCAAAAACCATTGGAATAACAATAAGCCTGATGAAATAACGGCCTCTTTATGCAAAAGGAATAGACCAGGCCTGCACAACTCAGAAAGCAGCGAAGGCCATATTACTGCAAAAAAACCAGCTGCGGGCCGAAAAGTCCTGCCCTCACCCCTCCCCCATCCACTTCCCCCCGCCCCACTGCTTGGCTTGCCCCTCCCCTACTCACCTCCCGCGGGCCGCACAGTGAGCCCATACGGGCCGCATGTGGCCCCCGGGCCGCATGTTGTGCAGGCCTGGAATAGACAGTTCAGAGGCTCATAGAGCAACTGTGCCTAGCAGCTGAGACTTGAAGAACTGGAAACATGTTTTATGTAAATCAAGGGAGAATCAGAACAAAATGGTATTCAATGTGCAAAACCAGCTTACCATTGAGGCTGATCTGAGCCCAGACACACAGGCAATTTGTTATCTGCTATAGCAGATAAAAGAGATGTGGCCTTAGAAGAGTGGGTCAGGAAAGGAGATACTGTGAATGGGAAAATAAAATCCGTTCAGCTCATCCTTTTGAGTGGTTGCTAGGACTTGACTTTGGACCAGTCAGCCTTCACACTCACAAGAGGCCTCAGAGGTTCAGCGACTCCTTCTCCCCTCCTCTGTATATCCTTTTCCCCCACATTTTATCCTCCTACTGGGTCCCCTCCATCCCTCATTCTCAGTTTTACTGGATTCTTCCATCTCTCTTTGCCTCTCCCTCCAGCTGTCATTGCAGCAGGTGTTCCCTTAGTGAATACACATTGCTTGTTCCTGGGATTTCTCTCTCCAGTGTTCCTCCCTCTATCTCGCTTCTTCTTCTACCATCTCACGTTCCTTCTTCTGGTCCTTCCCAGCTTCTTGGCAGTGGGGAGATTCTTCTGGGACCCTTTACTCAGCCTCACACATCCTGAGTATGGCCGCATCAGACCACATGTCCTGATAAATCAGGAGGATCTGAGCAGTTGATTGTTTCTACAGGCCATCTCCCTCCCAATTTACATCACTCACCACTGCCTGATCCCCTACAATCCAAATTTTCTCCTGCTCATAGATTTTTCTCCTTGTTCTCTGTTCCCCATTGTCCTCGGAAGATTTGCATAAGTCAGGAAGCTGATACTTATGCTAAGGGCCAGCACTGACATTTTCATTTTCTCATTGACAGGCAAGCTCAATGGTTGAAGCCAGCAAACTGTTTTCTTTCCAGTCAGCATCACAAGCAGTAAACTGACAAGTAAAACAAAACAAAACTAAACTTTTTATTTTGAGCTATTATTTGAAATTAAAAAATAATAAAATTGAAGGAAATTTCAAAATGAAGTCATTTTTTAATCAAAATTTGAAACATTTCATTGTAAAAATATCAAAATTAAATCTTTTGTGTTTATTTTAGGGTGTTTTTTTTAAAATTTCCAAATGAAACCACTCAGTGAATTCAACATAAATTTGTAAAATGTTTCAGTTGACTCAAAAAAAAGTTTCATTCAAAAAGTCTTACTCAGTTCTAACCATCACCATTAATTAAGCTGAAACTTATGTAACACAATAGGGTCCTACTTCATGACTGGGGCTCCAAGGCACCTAGAATAGCATTAGGATATTTGTAATACAAATAACATACAATGATAACATGATACTTTGAAGCTATTGTCCCTTCCATTTCTCTCTGCCATACAGTTCTGAACTAATTTGTATGTCCTTTCATCAGTGAGTTTCACACTAATTGAGCCACAGAATACAATTTCATTGACATACTGTACAGTATACCATTTTCATATAAAAATTAATTAAGCAGTTTTACGTGGCATGTCTAGTGAATGGACTGAATATTCAGTTAGTGCAATTTTTTTGTTTATGAAATTAAAAGAAGTATGGCTTTACAATACTCAAACCACTTGTATTACAATTCAATATTGGTTTCTGTCATGTACAAATTATTAGTTCAGGTCTGCTAATAAAGCTCAACCCAAGATGAAGCCGTAAAATAGCTGTAAAATTTACTGCACTCCATTAAAAGAAGTTTTAGCTTGTTCACACAAGTTGATACACTTATGCTACCTGACTTCTTCCCCCTAAGCCGTAATCTTCAAAACTCTTTCTAGATCAGGCAACTCTGTAATGCAAATGAGACCTAAGTGGCCTAGCTGCAAACGGCCTACTGAAGACTGGCCAGGAAATGGATGTAGGGGGCAGGCTGAGGTGCTCTGAAAGTTTTAGGAGCAAACCACCACATCTGTCTGAAGCCAGTATGCTTTTTTATGAGTGTTTGGCCAAAGCCAATGACACATAACCTCATCCACATTTGTAGGATAATGGTGTACTCTGTGAGCATACGCTGTGATAACTCATGAACCAGTTGCCCTCCAGCTATGCTGTTTTAGGACATTTTCACCTAAGCTACTTAGCTCTTAACCATCAAGACCTATTCCATAGTAACTGTCTTATATAATCTTGGACTATCCTCTTCCTTCCCCACATTTTTGTTTGTGTCATATTGCATCAAGTCAATGTCTAGTTGACCTTTCCAGCTCTATGAGATAGGTTTATATTATATAATCATTGTTTTTGTTAAGAAAAAGAGAGATGGTAAAAGTATACTTGTCTCTGTTTTTTAGAGAACAAAATGACAAGTATTTTTATAATCTGTTCCTTGGACTGAAATGAAAAAAAAAATTAGTAAATAACAATAAAATTGCATGTCCTTTTATTTTTTATTTGTGAAAGTAATCTAAATCTTTTCAATGTATCTGCAAGTGCATGAGAAGTTTGAGAAAATGTGATATATTTGGATTTCCCACAAAAATGCTAAATTTGACTGATTCGGTTATTTTCTAGACTCTGCAACTGGCATGGATTTTAAATCTCAATTTGTAAAGACCACACGTTATTAAAAAAGCAATTATCCATTTTTATTTTGTTTACATTGCACTGAAAATTTACATCATACTTTTACAAACCCTTTTTTCATAAAAATATACTTCTTTACAAAAGTGTATGCATTAATATAAGAGGAGTAGCCAGCTGCAGAAGAAACATTTTTAAACGAGATCTCAAATGTACTAACTTTAACATTAATGAATGAATCATAGTTATTGCAGTCATTTGAATAAACAAGAATAAATAACAACTGATGGTAGAAAATAGAAAACAGCATCCTTTCAGTAGAATACAGTTTTGGCAGAATTGTATGAATTTTCAAAACAAAGTGTTGTAAAATGGTTTATAAGAAATTCATCAAACATTATAGAAATCCAAGCAGCAACCCTGGGTACGATGATTTTTGGTAGGCACTCTCTATTACGTTAATAAAAAGTTCAGATTTTTCACAGAATGATTAATGCCTGAAAGGGACAGTAACAGATAATTCACACAGGCTAACATACAGCATTTATGAGCCTAAAATTATTTCACGCTATAAAAGGAAGACAATGACCTACAACAAATAAATTACTGGGGTTACCACTGGATAATTCTGTTATGTAATAACTGTAAAACTAAAGATCACTTTCCATTGTTTGGGAATGAAATGGTTTTGCGATTTTTGAAGCCAGCCTTTTTTGGGTGGTGGTATTTGAATCATCTGATGGATGGATTATTCCTAATAAAACCATGGTTTTATTTTTTAAAAACACATCTTTCTATTCAATTGCTGCAATATATTCAGTTTTGAATGATTATTTTTAGGGGTTGCTTTCCTCACAGTACTAATTTGCATACCAAAACAAAGCATTTTCAAATTATGATTAGGCAAGGCTTGTGGGGCAGATCCAAAGAAGTCAATGGGAGTCCTTCTATTAACTTCCATGAGTTTTGAATCATGCTCAGTGTGAGCATTTTAACACATGAAGTAGTAAAATAATACTGATAATGTGATAAAGTGTAGACAACAGTGTTATGGACTGGAGTGTAGCTCTTTATATTCTTCATATACCAACTTGATTTCTAGTGTTACTATAAATCGTAATTTTCTAAACTGAAAACTTCAAAAAGGTTAAATTTCCAATGGCTGTAACAACAGTGTAAAAAGTTCACTCTTCCAAGTGATCTTCAACAGTAAGGAACATTGCTGCATGACAAAACTCGATTCATATGGTGTACCTTTGCATCATTCATTGTAAAACTGGTGTCTGGTGAAAAAGGTCCACAACATGGAAATACATAGAAGCAGAACTATCCCTGTTACCAGCTGCATGTGTTGCTAATGGGAACAGAGGAAAGAAATGTGGAATGTGAAAAAAGAAAGCAAGACATCAATCAGGGAATTAAATAATGAAGTGAAAACTGAAAAATTGACACATTCTTTCTTGTGCGGTATCAAATTAATAAATTGTAGGTGAAGATTTAAGCATATTAAACACTATTTCATTATGTTAGAAAATTCACAGGTATGAGAAAAATAAAGGTTTGCTAAACTGGGATGTCTGACTGAAAGGAGGGCACAGAGTTCAAATTTATGAAAATTATGTAGCTCATGACTGTTAAAGAAAAGTCAGTGACCTATTGTCTCCTGTAAATATAGCTCTTATTTTCTACCCTATATCTCTTTTTAAACCCAGTCCCTCTATTATAGTTTATAAAGCACAGAAGTACTGATAGTGGATGCTCCTCCAATATATGCAAATATGTTTTATGTTTTAGAATAATCTCCTTTTTTAAAAAAGCAAATAAACTGTGAATAAGCACTCATGGAGTGCAGCTGATTTTCTGTAAAATGCTCCATGGTAAACATGAAGGACAATTCTGTTCCAATTTATGAAAAAAACACTCTTGTCTATCATCCTCAGGAAAAGGTGACCCAGTAAGTCCTGAAAAGTGTGCTTTAATTTTTAATCAGTGGACTATATGTGCACTGTGTTGTGTTTCAATTTCCAGACTTCTGAAGACAAAGCATTACCACATTATACCATTGTGCAGACAGTGTTCAAGTTGGGGTCAAATCGTACAGCTTTTCCTTCGACAGACTTTGCGTTTGTGTCATACATGGGGTTTTCAAAAGCAGCTTGTCCATTGTTATTTTCATGAACAGAACATCCGGTATACTGTGTTTTTGGTGCAGTTCTGTTGAAGAAGAAAAAGCACAACGTATTCACAACTGAAATGTTCTGTGGTGATTGGTGTAATATAAGAACCTCAATAAAATGGATACATTTTAATTACAAATGTAGAAGCTAAATATTAAATTTTGGAAGCTTTCTTTTGCTGTTGAGGATTGCCATATTTGTTAAAATAATATTCAAACATGCTTCTGAGAAATGTTAATTTTAAATTAACAAATATGTAATAATGCCAGGAGTCATACTGGAAAAAAAATTGTAGTAATACTCTAAAATTTGGACCACAGTCCCAAAAATGAATATTTCTAGTAAAATGTGCAGCTGATACAGTTGACAGTATTGTCTCAGAAATAACACCACATGCAAATGAATGAGAGGATTCTTTTGGGGTTATTGTTTCTCTCTGGCTGTTTGCAAACTCGGTAAAAATATAAAGCTCTTTCAATCTGGTGGGATTTCTTTATGACTAGATGGATTAGAAATGTACATGAAAGCGTAAGTGATTCAGAAACCTATGGTTCATCTATACCAAAAGTATAAAGGTGTCAGTGAAACTAACATTATTAAAAGTTGCAGTGTGCTTGTAACCAAGTTAAACCAGGCAGTTCAAGGCCTTAAAGTCCAGCTTTTAAGGCATGATTAGGTTCTGTGTATACAACAATTATTAGTCATGTCCTGTAGGGCTGTGTTATAGCAGCAAGACAGCAGACAAGTAATAGTATGGGGTTCCACCACTTAGTGCCTCCAGTTGCCCTTCATTACCATAGCCACTGCAAGATTTTTTCAACTGTGAGAGAACAAGATTTATAAATAAAATTAAGGAATGATTCTCAGAGACATATACAAAACTATCATAAGCGTGAATCTCTGAGCAGATGTGGTACTATTGTAAGATAACTGCAGACGAATTTCTAATGTGGAAACACTTTCCATAATAAAACCTCTCACTGACATTGCTGTATTACATGTACTTGCAAGCTAATAAACCGCGTGTGGCTTAAGATAAATGACATGAGAAATATGATTCACAATATTGTGCATATCAAAACAAAATATAGGCAGTCTGCAATAAGTAGACACCAACTCTCTTTATGACATTATTCACCAGATGCCAAAAATGTAAACTACCCTTGCTCCTCTCATAAAGAGAATAATTTATAACAACATTTTAGACAGGTCGGTATGAAAGTACAGCACTTTACAATAACCTTACTTATCAAACAGTATGGCAGATCTAAAATGACGTTAGAGTGTATTTTCTATGCAAATCTTTTGCAAAGGCGTTCCTAGGGCAGTTCTTAATTTACCTTTTCTAGCATATTAAAGTATAAGGCTACTAAACAGCTTAAAATATATGATGATACAAAGACTTTATATATGTAAGTTACACTTACCTTTGTTTATAAAGGTAAAACCCAAAACCTGCAAATATAAGGGCAAAGAAAGGCACAAGGATAGCAATGGCCACAGAACTACTATTTGTACCATGTGGTTGATTAGAAGAATTCGAACCTTCAGACATGTTAAGACCTAAAAAGACAAAAACATAACATCTCTCTATTTTATCTCATGATTATCACTCCCAGAACCTCACAATATTATTGAGGTATATATTGTATATATTGTACTTGTGGAGAAATTAAAATCATCATATTTAGTTTTGCATAGGGACCTACGGTACCAAATACTACCTAAATAGCTCCTGGAGGGTACTATTTTCCATCTGCATCTGGTGAGCAAAACTCATTTTTTTCCTTATGACAGAAGGATCTCTCAACAACGATTCATGCCTTTCTCACCTTGAACATAGATTGCTGTTATGCACACTTTATGGGGCTACACATTAAGGCCACTTGGAGACTAGATTTAGTGCAGAATGCTTCACTCGGCTTAATAAGTGAAGTTTTATGTCAGGAGCAAACAACACCATTTCTCTGAGACCTGTACTTGCTTCTCGTAAATGTACAGAGGCAATTCAAGGTATTGGTGTTAACCTATGAAGCCATGTGTGTCTTAGCCTACATTACTTCAATATCATTATTCAAATACAATTTATTTGTTAGGTTGTAGAAAATTTGGTACTTGTGCAGATAGAAAGAAAGTACAATAGAATAAAAAACATAACAGCAGCGTTTACCAAAGGAGTAGCAGTAGCTTGGAGAAAGGGTAAATGACCTAAAGAGGCAACATAAAAATATGTCCTATTGACTTCATTATACACATTTCTTTACATATAAAATGAAAGCGATATGTGAGAGGCAAGGAGTAGAGAGCAAGTACTGATACAAAGTAAGAACATGGCTCTCCTGCATAGAGTAGAAATAAGGCAACTGTTAGACTCCCTATAGTGCCATGTTCATATCCCCTTTCCCATTAATAAAAAGAAGATTACCAGTTCAGTTTAATAAGTGACTTATAGGCTTCAAACTAGAGATGTTAAGAATCAGAATAATTAGTTAAGGTTTATTCAGTGTTTTGAAGTTATCAAGCAACATATAGATGCTAAATATGATTACATACCTCAACTAATAGAATAATAACAGGAAAATGTGACATATTTTTTGAAATTGTTGGCTGGAAAGAGAATAAGCAATGAATTCAACATCTGAAAGAAAACTGTTTATGAACAATAGCTATGAAATGGATAGGAAATCTGATCTGGAATAGGAAGTTTTCCTGAAAGACTAGAGGGCTTAAAAAATCTTACACAAATTCCATGTTTCTTTGGGTGACTTTTTACAAGCATCTTTTATATTAAATAAAGAGATATAATTTAAAACTAATTTCTTATCAGTCACTAGGAAGCTATTTTTGAAGAATGTCAAGCTCCTATAATAAGTCTGTTTATTAATCATATACTGATATGAGTTATATTCCTAAATGAATAATCTTGTTATTGTTTTTAGGCAATGGAATCAATTTTTTAATGGAATCAACCTTTTTTAAAAAAAACAAAAAACAAACAAAAAAAAAAACCTCTTCAAAGGGTTCCAACAAAGACTACATTATGGGAATATAAACCTCTGAAAACCAAAGGAGGAGAGACAACATAAAATTTTTATAAGAAACCACCAAAAACATGTTGTCAAGACATTATTGATTTTCTTCTTTGATTGATTACCCCCAAATATTTTGAAGATGATGATTTAGGGAAATCAAATTATTTGTCTCTCCCTCCAGGAATCATCTTCTCATAAAGATATTCTACATATATTCAATTTAAAGTACCCAAATTACCAAATGCAATGGGAGTCAAATTCAGTCTCCAAGCATTGCTTTTTCGAATGACTTAGAGCAGTGAAAAGAGAAAACAATGCTGTCTAACATTGCACACATTAATAAATCTTCCCATCACAACTGAGATGTTAAAGAATGTTCTTGTTTTTATTTGGACAATAAGAGTGAGAAATACATTGTCCCCAAAAACCAGAAGAATGTGTTTTTGCCTCCAGATAAAATTATCATATCTGAAGAGCACCAGGCTATTTAATAAGTGGTTATAATCCTAGAAAAAATGAATTCCTCTTTGTAAATTTATCAGATTGGCCTAAATGGAACCCCACGGCTTGAGAAACTTTAAGAATATTAATGCTTTTGTGTGAGCAAAAGTAGTGCAGTCTTCATGAGACAGGATCAGATAATTTATAGTTTAATATTTCTTGTTATCTAATATTTTTCTTGTTTTATTTGCTTAAGCATTCAAAAAACAGCAAGATTTTCTTAGCAATATTCTATACTGGAAAAAGCAAATAGTGATCAGGTAGTTTGATGTACAATTGAATCTACAGGACAAATAAATACGTTCATCTAATTTCCTCTTTGGGGGAAAAAAACTGCCATTGACTTCAATAGAAGTTTTGTCTGTGTAAAAATGGCACAAGGACTTCAGTATTTGGCCAACAGTAATTAATAAGTTGACTGTTCTAGCAAGTATTCACTTTAAAAACTGTATTAGTATATAGCACTGGCATACATATACACATATTCTAAGTACTTACTTTTTATATGATGATCACTATATAGAATGTAATACCTATTACGTAAACATTCTTAGAGAAAGATACTAGAAAACAGTCAAAATGAACAACTTGCCACAACACAATATCTATGTCTCCCAATGTAACTTTCCCTGTGAACAAAACACCTTTTTTTAAAACACAGCTTTTAAAATGATTTTAGGATACGAATCTCCCTATACTCTACACAGACACCAATATTGAAATATAGCTTCAGTATAGCCCTTCCCATGCATAATAAAACTCAGTATGAAACAAAACTGAATTGGTGTGACATTAAAATTAACCGAGTACCTAATCTTTGAAGTCCAAATTGTCCATAATCTTTACCCTGGATAAATCCTTGAAAAACATATGTAGCTCCATCAGGTTCAGCAGAAACCTGCAAACAGAAAACACGCAGAATCTCAGAATTAAATTGGGAAAACGTGGTTAGAAATATGCAAGGAGATTATAATCAGGTTGGAAGTGAAATATCTCAGCTACTCAACTACCTCTCCGTATTCCCCTACAAATATGTGGAGGGACATGGGTGCGCTGAGCATGGGGGACAGGCGGAGCACTGAAGGGGCATTGTCAACCTTGAAAGCCAGACTACTTTTGGAATTCTTTTTAACCTACTTTTGGTACTTGTAACAGCTAAGACTTCTCTTACTGAAAGAGATTAGAGAAAAAAAGTTTTCTCTTTCAGTTTGCTTACTTTGTATACTTGACAGCATTTTGTGTATAGTTGGTCTGCTCCTCTTGTTTGTGGTGGATTATTTCATATCAAAATGGGAGACAAAACCCTTTTCAAAATTAGTAAAATGTAACTGTAAAACTCTAAAACTTGCAGGAGGACTCAGGGCCAGGTATGTTAATACCTGATACTATTTCTTTTAATTGACTGGATTTCAAGTTGATTCTAGAGAACTCCTGAAATTGCCATCTCTAAAGACTTCTTAAAGACTATTACTGGTTTCATAGTTTTGGGGAAAAGCATTGCAACACCTAAAAGACAGATGCTACCATGAATGCAAAAGTTAAGATAGTGACAGCCACTACTTCAAAGGTAGATAAGGAGGGATAAAAAATGCCTGACATTCAACTGCCAATAACCCTCTTTTGTCCAGTAATCAGTACTCATTGGACTGCATCATTAAATATCCATAGCTGAACATATCTATAGTATGAACACAGGGAATTTGCTAGCTTCAGAAACACAACATACAGTATATTTTTGTCAGTCATTTTGTTCTTATGCATCAAGTAGTGTTAAAGAGTGTTCACAGTACAAGTGAACAATTTAACAATATATTTCAGAATTCAAGAGATACTGTCTTCTTATACCAGTCTAACTGCATCCATACTAGTGAGAATGTACCTTTAATATACCAGTACAGGTAAAGCAGTTCAAATTCTGTGTTTAAACAAGCTCTTTGGAAAATTCCAGCCATTTGAAATGTCACCAAAATACTAGCTAATCTCCCATATCACTGCCAAGAATTATTACTCTCAGATGTGATATTTTGCTTCCAGAAATGAACCAAGCAACATAATTGTGCCCACTGCAGAGAGATTACACAGAAGTAGACATTAAAGTGGAAACACTGATCTTAACTTGATAAAAGCATCTTGGTATGATATTACACTCTAAGAAAGAGAAAACTTCTCAACATACTGCAATAACATCAAAACAGAAATAAGAGTAGTACTTCCTTTTTAGTGTTTATCACTTTATCAAATAGTCATACCCACAAATAAGCAGTTGAAAATCACTGTTTAGTAATAACCACATATTTCCTAAATAGTCCCGCCCCATCTGCAACTGTACAGTGATTTTTTTATCATTTTATTAAATAAATTGTCATTATTAACCAACTTTCATGTAATACGTTTCTATATTCTTCTGGCCTAATGCACAAACATTACTTTGTATTAAAACACTCTCTTTTGCAGAAATATACTCACAAAACCATCCATAGCCCATTTTTCCTCTTTCATCTTGCTCACAGAAGTATGAGATGGTGCTTTAATAAGATAGATATGGAGCATCAAACGAGCTTCCTGACTTTTGTAAACCCCTGTAGAATATAAAAAATACGTGCTTTTTGCTAGTTAAGATGGTAGATAATTGCAAGTTTTTAAAATAGTCTAAGACTCCTTAAAGACAGTAAAACTTTTGAACTGGTCAGAACATTTTTTTCAGACAAATTTTGTTTCAGACTAATATGCTGTTTTGTTGAACCTGAAATGTTTGGCAGAGATATACCTGTTTCACAAAACTTTTGCAAAAAAATGTTTGTGTTCAAGGAAGGGTGAAACTCCATAGCTACATTGTTAGTGTACCAGTCTGGGATGTAGGAGACTCTGCTCTGCCTGATTTGAGGGGATCTAGGATGAAAAAACATTCTCTGAATCAGACAGAGAAGGCCCCTGAACATGGGTTCCCTCCTACATCCCAGGTTACGAATGACAAAGACACATCCACATTTCTGTTTCCACAAATTCATGTTAAAGGTTTTGTTTCTGTTACAAAATGCAACTAAAACTAATTTTGAAACCTTGACAGTTGCTGTGAAACAGAATTGTTCTTTGGTCATCTCTACAAAACAAGTGACTTCATCTAATGGAAAGGTATGGTATGGTATGATGTGTTTTACCTCGCAGGGAGAATTGATCATTTTCATACCTGGAGGAGAAATGTTCAGAACCCTGATTATATTTTATGTGTAGTAAAGAGCTTGGGTCAGGATAAAATTTAACAATATACTCACTGAGCCAATCTACCTTTACAAAACTGACAATGAAGCTCAGACACCACAGAAATAGTGTGCAAAACATGATTATGTACGTTGAATACTTGTGTCAAACTAAATATTTGGCTATGTTAAATAAGTAGCTATTGACCTATTTTAAATAAATAAAAAACACGTTTAATGTTTAAATAAAAAACATTTACCTATGTTAAATAAGTAGCTATTGAAAGATGTCTGAAAAATACCAGCAACATTAAAACTACCATATCTTACACATTAATACAGCCTGATTTTCAGAGGTGCTGAGCATTCACAACTTCAACTGAATCCAACGGGAGATGCTGGTGCTTCAGCATCTCTGAAAATGAGATTCATATATGGCTCTTGCTTTGAATTCTTCAGCTTTCTTTAGAAAACAGAAAATGATCCAAAGGAGAAATTTTCCCAAGATATTCAAAATATTGAGGACAGAATAGGTGTATACTTTCCATATATATCAGGTTATATATAATAGCACTCAAACCGTCTATATTAATGATGTTCAGACACTGACTGTTAAAAAACTATTTTCAGTGTTCTAGAAAGAAGGAAATAAATGTCAGGTATGGAAAACAAAGCAAAACATTGACAAGGTAGTCAGTGAACAGAAGCCATATTTAAATTACTGTTCAGAAGTTTAACTCTGAGTAACCTGATCACTATAGGACTTGTGCTCCTCTGTCCTCTGCACTGTGATGCGATCAAACATGCACAAATGGGCTAAGTCATATGTATGGAAAGAAGGGATGCTGACACTGGATTTTCTTTCCAATGCAAGCTCTTCTGAGTTAGCAATGTTTATTTGGGTCTCTCCTGGAGTTTGGGAAGTACAGCAAAGTAGCAGACACTCTATACAGCATGTTTTGTTTCCTGAGACAATGTGAGCATTTTAAAAATGAAAAAACAAATGGAAATCATACTGCTCAAAGCAAAGTTCACCTCTGCTCCATGGCTATGGATCATCCCTATCTTGAGCCAGCCATGTTGCCAGTATCAGACCTGTGGCTCCAGCTGGAAGTCTTGTAGAGTGACAGAAACTCCATTGGGATGTCCCAAGATATACAGGGTTAGCAATAAGATTTCCTGTGAACTTTGGAACTTGTGTACTTAGCAGACCACACCCACTATTGAAATTAATCTCCCCATCTTTTTTAAGTGTAGGAACCCTTAATGTTCTTCTTGAAATTCTTAGTTGCGGACCATACTGTGTCTTGGCATGTGCAATTGTGTGGCTTTATTTCCTTGTGCTGGCTAACCAGACTGCAAGCAGGAACATGGGGAGGAGAGCAATTGGATATAGTGTATTTAGATTTTCAGAAAGCTTTTGACAAGGTCCCTCACCAAAGGCTCTTAAGCAAAATAAGCTGTCATGGGATAAAAGGTTCTCTCATTGATTGGTAACTGGTTAAAGACTGAAAACAAAGAGTAGAAATAAATGGTCAGTTTTCATAATGGAGAGAGGTAAATTGTGGTGTCTGCCAGTGATCTTTACTGGGCTCAGTCCTATTTAACATATTCATAAACAATCTGGAAAAAGGAGTAAACAGTAAAATGGCAAAATTTGCAGATGATACAAAACTATTTAAGATTGTTAAATCCCAGGCAGACTGCAAAGAGCTACAAAAGGATTTCACAAAACTGGGTGACTGGGCAGCTGAATGGCAGATGAAATTTAATGTTGATAAATGCAAAGTAATGCACATTGGAAAACATAATCCTAACTATACATATACAATGATGGGATGTAAATTAGCTGTTACCACTCAAGAAAGAGATTTTGGAGTCATTGTGGATAGTTCTCCGAAATCATCCACTCCATGTGCAGCAGCAGTCAAAAAACCAAACAAAATGTTGGGAATCATCAAGAAAGGGATAGATAATAAGACAGAGAATATCATATTTCCTCTATATAAATCCATGGTGTGCCCACACCTTGAACACTGCGTTCAGATGTGGTCGCCCCATCTCAAAAAAAGATATATTGGAGTTGGAAAAGGTTCAGAAAACAGCAACACAATTGATTAAGGGTATGGCATGGCTTCTGTATGGGAAGAGATTAACAAGACTGGGACTTTTCAGACTGGAAAAGAGGTGCCTAAGGGGGGATATGATAGAGGTCTATAAAATCATGAGTGGTATAGAGGAAGTAAATAAGGAAGTGTTATTTACTCCTTCTCATAATACAAGAACAAGGGGCCACCAAATGAAATTAATAGGTAGCAAGTTTAAAACAAACACAAGAAAGTATTTTTTCATGCAACACACTGTCAACCTCTGGAACTCCTTGCCAGAGTGTGTTGTGAAGGCCAATACTATAATGGGATTCAAAGGAGAGCTAGATAGATTCCTGGAAGATAGGTTCATCAATGGCTATTAGCCAGGATGTGCAGGAATGGTGTCCCTAGCCTCTGTTTACCAGAAGCTGGGATTGGGTGACAGGGCATGGATCACTTGATGATAATCTGTCTGTTCATTCCCTTTAGGGCACTTGCCATTGACCACTGTCAGAGGACAGGATATTGGGCTTGATGGACCTTTGGTCAGACCCAGTGTGGCCGTTCTTATGTTCTTAGTGGGGAAGGGGCTGGCTCTGTAAGGAGGAGAGCTACTGGGATTTTCAGCTGATTAAACTGTGTAGAGAGTTGCCTGCTGTATTTTCTGAGAAGTGTTGGGATGGAGATAGGAGGTGTGATGGACCAGGGCTACTGGTGCTATATGGAGTGAGGAGAAGGCTTGAATGCCAGAGGAGTGAAAGACGGGAAACATGAAGGTGCCACATGGGCTAAATGGGGAGTTCTGTGGTACATGGTAAGAGGGAGGAGGGAGGTGGATATCACTGGGCTATATGGAGTTTGGGGGGCTTCTGAGACTGCAAGGGGTGAGAGTCAGATGTTAAAAAAGTGGAGCACTGGGGCTCCATGCTGGCCCTAGGGGACCTTCCTGCATACACACATACACACACCCTATGACAGAGACTTCTCACCCCCTTTCAATTGTTAGCACAGCAATGTGCCTGATGGGACTTTTAACTGCAATGACATTCCCAAAAGAAGC
Organism: Dermatemys mawii; assembly: GCA_007922305.1. Taxonomy (NCBI): domain Eukaryota; kingdom Metazoa; phylum Chordata; order Testudines; family Dermatemydidae; genus Dermatemys; species Dermatemys mawii. The sequence goes on along the minus strand of ML677365.1, from coordinate 7,234,093 downwards.
CAGATGCCACTATGTATGTGAGGGAATGCAGGAGAGAAAACATCTGCCTTTAGGAGGAGGTAGAGAGGTGCAGAGATGACAGACCTGTCTGATTGGCACTCTAAAAGACAGACAGACCACAAAGGCCTTGCTAAGGACATCCCAGATGTGCATGGCAGTCCCAAACCCACTAGGAGAAGCTGAGAGAGATTTAAAAAGCACTATGTGTGTAACATTTGCACACATATGTGCAAACTGGCAAAGTATTAAATAAAGTTTACTGGAAGTTGATAGAGAGTTTCAGATCACATTCAGAGGGTTACTGCTAATTAATTTTCACTGGGTCAGCATTTCACTTTGATAATTAACACGAAATATTATCAGCATAGAATTATAAGTAATATGAAAGTAGGACAAGCTCAAATGTTGCCAGATCTCTCTTCTCACTGCCAAATAATGACTGCAATCAGGAATATATTACAAGCTGAAATTAAACTGACAGATTTGAACATATGAATAAATGATCTTCCCTAATAAATTCCCTGGACTATTTTTCTGGAAAACTCTAATGAGGTGTAGGGAGCACACACAGGCTCTACCAAGAAATGGGAAAATGTGGGTGGTGGGAAGGTGGGGAATGCTCCATAGAGACAACCACTGCAGTTCTCTGCTAATTTACACTAGTAGATTGGCAGGCACTTTGTGCTCAAAGACTGATGAGCTCCACTGGCAGCTGGCAACTGATTCCCTGAGGGACAAGACAGTGCTTGAACTGGGACAGTATAATAAGTAATTCAATTGTGATACTTTTGCCCAGATGAACCAGCCCCTTCAGTTCTTCTCTAACTCCTTAGGTAGTGACTAGGGTAGCCTCAGCAGAGAGCTAGTGAGATGCTTCATGTCTGTCTGGGAGGGAAAGATTTGTACTAAAAGCATGTGGTGTGGAGGGGCAATGGACAGAGGGAAATGAAGATCTGGGGAAATAAAGAAAGTTATGGGGGCAGATGTGGGAAAATATTCTTGAGATGGAATGAGAGAATGTAGTGCAGGAGAAGAAGAAGTAAGATAAAACACTATGGGAAGAACAAAAAATGGGAGCACCAAGGAAAAAGACAGTACCAAACGAAAGTGAAGGAGCTGAGGATAACCAGACACATGGGTAGAACAAAGCAATTTGTGGGGAACTGGATATGGGATAAATTAGAACATAGGGGTCTCGAAAAATGAAGACCTAGAGGCTAGAGTGCTAGAATTGGCCTCAAGAGACTAAGATTCAAAACCAGTTCAGCCACACACTTCATGTCTGACATTGAGAAAGTAATTTCTTCCTCAGTGTCTCAGTTCCTCATCTGTAAAATTGGGATAATACTTTACTTCACAAGGGGTTGTGTATGAGGTGCTCAGATAGCATAGTGATGGGGGCCATATCAGTATCTAGATAGATAAAAATGACTAAAAAAAATAAAGGGGGGATTTGCAAAATCTTGCAATCATTGATGAGAATACCCTGAAAGGGAGAACTTGCAAAGCAAGCCAACACACTCTGACAACCGGTAAGAAGAAACTGAGTAGGATCGGGGTCAGCTCTGTCCTTTATATAATCACACAGCAGCATGAGGCATGACAGAGCACATACATCACCCTGAAAGCTACTATTAAGGGAAAAACCTCTGGCACTGGGGCACTGGGCATGCACACTTCCAGAGTGGAATGGATATCACCAGGAAGAATTGTAATAGAAGTCAATATTCTGTTATAACATAGACTGCTACGGTATTTTTGGTAGCATTTTATTGTAAAAAGTGTAAATAGCTTGAAAACATTATGAGGATCATAAGTGAAAATAATAAATTTAAATGAGCTTTTCTAATGCAGTACCTGAAAGTAGCAGTTCCATATTGCTATTAGTAAGTGTGGCATTTATTCTCCCCGATGATGCATTGAAACTGGTCACTGTTAAAGTCATGGGCTGTTTCTTGCCTTTATAATTGTAAGATCCTTTCCAAATATAATTTTGGGCAAATACATCATCAGGAACTGTAGAGATATGAAATACATATTAATATGGATTGAAATATGTAGAGTATACAAAGTCACAGATCTCTAACCAAATGCTTGACAAAATATGAACATTTTCATCTCTCTTCCCTTCAATCTTATATATCACTTGATTATTAGTCAAAATCTCTCACAGAAGGCACTAACACTGGCATCATCACCAATAAAGTAAACATGCATGTGGGTGACATACAGTAATGATGATGCATAAGAACCCATCCACATGTTAGCTTCCACTTGACTGAATAATGGATAAATAATACAAAATTAACTGCACAAAGGATAAATGTAATGGCTGTATCTAAAAGACCAGATTCCACTCGGTACCAAGATTTTCCATTCTACAATACATCGAGATCACACAGTTAGTATTAAATGTGTGTGCACAAATCTCATTCTTTAAATATTAAAAATCATTTGACACATTCAAATGATAGTGTATCCTGGGGAAAATGTCTCTTTTTATCAGGTCACATTGAAATTATAAAGTTGGATAGGAACCAAACTCTTACCATTAATGGGAAATTTACTTCTTATCAGTAAATGCTCAAACACAATCAATATAAGTTTTATCAAGAGCAAAACAGAAGTCACATCCTATGCACAAAACACTGAAGAGATCCTGGAGGAAAGAGGGAATGGATCTCTCTGATTTATATCTATACTAATGAGTCTTTCATATGCACCCAACTGTAAAATGGCTCACTTTCGGTACAGATATTTACATACCAACATAACACTCAAGCACATAAAATGATTTAGCAGCTTCATTTGGTGTTCTGCAGACATTCCCATAAAGCTTACCAGGGTAAAGATACCCTTTATTCATTATGACCTGGAGTACTTTATGATGGCTTCAGACAGTCACCAACTCAGATTTATCAGATTCAATATTTGGTCCTAGATTGGTCAAAAAAAGTTTAAGATCCCTGTGCAGGCTAATATTAAAAACATGTGGATGCAGTAATAATACCCTCTCTTGTACGATGCTTCCTTTCATCAGTAGATCTCAAAGTGCCTTACAAAGGAGGTTAGTGTCATTATCTCCACTATAGGAATGGGAAAAGGGAGGCACAGACAGGCACAGTTGCCTTGCCTGGGTCACCATAGAGGCCAATGGCAGATCTGGGAAGAGAACCTGGGTCTTTTTATTCCCAGTCCAGCACTCTGTCCAGCAGGAAACATTGTCTCACACGTCAGGATATTTAATACACATATGAAACTATACAAGGGAAAATAATCCAAGTTCTATTTGTGTACAGTACCACTGATACTGGAGACAGAAGATAAATGGGAAGCTCAATTACATATCTCATGGTCAGAAGATTTGGCAGGATATCAGAGAGTCATTCAACTTAAATAGATTCTGTGGGAAACCAAAGACTCTACATAAATCTGTAGTTATCATCATGAATATTGGAGTCACCACTAACCTGCGGCAAGTATGCCCCATGTAATTTTTCTTGTAACAAAATACAAAAATATTGGAATTATATGCAAAGTTCTTTTCACAGTAATGACTAGAAAGATATGCCCTCTGCAAATACACACCCACATATATATGCTGGAATTAATAGATTAATTAAATCCTCTAGCAATATCAAAGACTGGATGTTGATATCTCTAACAGTAGACAAACATGTAATTTTCTTATTTATCAAATGGAAACCAAATTCTTTTTTTATGCCAAAAGGTGTTAATGGCTACTAGCAAGCTTGCTTTTGATATACAAGTTATCACAGACACCGTTAAAGCTGGTAGGCATGCAAAATGGAAAAAGCAATTAAGATCCTTTATGGAGTAAGACAGGTGGTGGAACAACAGAAGCCACTAGCCAAGGCTCTGGGCCTCATGGGAAGGTCTGGAGCTGATTGTGAATGCATGTGCTTGAGAGCTGACTGATTTTGGCTGTGTTTGTCTGTGTAGATGCCAAAGGCAGAAAGAAACGTGAAAACCAGAAAATCAGTTGTGTGTTGGAACAGAGACAGGGATTCCTGGAGCACAGGACTGTCTGGAGAGGCAAGATTTGAATTGTGAGCAAGGAAATTGCCCATTGGTATTTGGTCTTACTGTGTTTAGGGAAACAGGACTTTGTGTACATGCTTTGCAAAATGAGCAGGTCTGCACCAAAGAAATAACGGACTCGTACAATTATTTTCTTGGAAACAACCTGGAAACTTTGGTGGAACTTATTGGGAAAAAAGGTAAAACATTTCTAGTGTATTCACAATGCTTTAAAAAATTGCTAAACGTACCTTAAATGCAAAAAATAAATGTGCATACATAATAAAAAGGGGGAAATGCATTAAGGAATCAAATGTGCATCTCTTAATCACAGTGATAGGAACTTAGTCATGCAAGTAGTCCTACTTAAATCACTAAGGCATAAGGGTTGGATAATATATGTGTGTGTGTGTGTGTGTGTGTGTGTGTGTGTGTGTGTGTGTGTGTATATATATATATTACTACAAAAAGCAATATTATATACAGTTGCAAATAATAGGTATACTGATCTGGTGATCCTGAGTTGGACATTTCCTGGGATGGGAGGTGGAGAATAGAGGGTAAAACAGGGGAGTGGAAATTTAAAAGAAAAAAAACCATAAAAGCAAAAAGAAGAATAGATGCATACATGATTACATTCCTTTCTCCTGATGTTGGAATAACAACTGAGGTACTAACTGAGAGCTATGTGCCCACAGAAGGGAATTTAAAAAACAAAAACAAAAACATTCTTTCCTCCTAGATGGGTTACCGAGATCTTGGATCTGGCTATAGAGAATAAGTGGGCCAACTCATGCCCATTCTCTCTCTAGGGGAGGTGGGCAGAAAGGGCAAACAATGGACAGAGCCTGGCTCCACCCCATAATTTACTGACACAAGTAGCTGAGCTGGGAATGAGGAGTGGGGGAAGAAAAGAGAGTAAATTTAAAGCTGATTTCGCCCAGCTCCAAATTATTCTCCCCACACCCCCAGAAACAAGGAAGAAGTAAAAAAGGAACTATGTCCCAGAGGTACACCTCTGAATTACAAAGGCTCCCATTGTTACTCTTAGGATGGTGAAATTTATGTGCCATCCATTGCTCAGGGCTATGCTTAAAATTGTAATCCTCTAGATCTTAAGAAGCTTGTTCATTGCATTATAATTCTCATTTATCTTTGTATTTTCCTTGGAAACAAAGCAAGCAAATAAAATTAAAGACAAGTTGAACATATTTGATCATCCAATCAAATATAGATAGCTGTATAATTTAAATATACCCACTCCCAACCATTCAAATACAATTAAACACTTCCTATTCCATTGCCTAAAAGATTACTTAAGCATTTGCCTACCATATAACCTGAGATTTTTAATAAGGACATTACACTCCTCAAATCTCGTCAAATTGCAATGGATTTATTGCAGTGTATGAATTATGTCACCCTTCTTTGCCCCCGTATAAGTAGTAATTGCATTTTTCACAAGTGAAATTCTAGTAGGGCTTTTCCTCCATAACAAATTGTCACCTAACTACTGGTTAATTTGTGAACATCAGGAGTAGCAGAATGTGATACACAATATTGTAGCTGTTCTGCCAACCTTCCTCCTAAAAGTTTGGGGGTGGATTTTTTTCCCAAATGAGTTATGTATGTAAACAAAATACTATAAGTAGAAATTATAAACTGTAAATAATTTTAATTTAATATACGAAAAGACCCTGAGAGATATGGCAAGACTTCTGCCATGTGGCTGACATCCCTTGTAGGAATGCTCAGATATGTCAAAGCTTATACCAGAGCTTCAGACAAATGATAAATGTACATAATATGTGAAAATGAAGAGTATTGATAACACTGTTGGACTTGAAACTGCATATTTAAATACTAAATCTTACATTAACATCAACATTAAAAATTAAGGCTCCAGCCCTGCAGTAAGATGTGCTAGTGTGGACTCCTGTGCCAGTGAGCAAGCAATGCAACTCTAAATGTGCTCAGGGATCCATGCTAGCAGATGGTGACTCAAGATATGGGTCTAAAATAATAAAAAATAAAGAAATGCAAAAGTTACGGCTCTAATTATGGAGCCAGCATTATCATTTTGCTGCCTAAAGAGAGAGAGATAAATCTGTATTTAGGTACCTCAATAATCATTTCTGAGTGCTGATTCAGGTGTTCAAATACATGGATTTGTTTAGGTATTTGAATTGAGTGATTTCCTTGGATTGGCCCTATGCATGTACACAGATTTAAACTTAAATCCTTTACTTAGAAGAGTATTACACTGAAGTGAATAAATGTTTCCAGGATCAGGGATTTGGATTCTAAAGCTAAAACATCAAGGTTTAATTTGCTAAGTGGGCCCAATATTAGTAACCTGAGTATTTTCACCTAACTTGTTTGTAGGATGGGGTCTACAGAACAAGCTACTATAATCTGGAAAACTTCAGGTATTATAATCATGAATATGCATGTGTTTAAAGTCCATATTGCAGTAAATATTTTACAGTAAAGGGAAAATGTGAGGAATGTTTGACTCCAATTTATGTGGGCTTCAGTTTCCGGTAACTGGTTCTTGTTATGCCTTTCTCGGCTTCATTAAAGAGCCCTTTAGTACCTGGTATTTTTGGCTTTTGAAGGTACAGATTTTTGATAAGTTAAACAGACAGAACTTTCTCTCTTTGATAGAAATATATTCCAAATGTCCGTGAACTAAACCCACATGCTAAAAATGAATGAGTAAAATACATGAAAGGGGGGTTAAGAGCAACCGACCTATATTCAATATTTAGAGAAGCCAAGTAGCAAGCCATCACCACAGACTTTTGAAAACACATGGTTTCATAACCGCTTTTACCAATTACTTTGATGTCTGTGCACTATTGAGAGACTGGAGTACAGTTACTGAAGAGCTTTAGCAATTAATATTTATCCACCAAGGGTTAGATTCAGCCACAGTCCTTTGCCTGTGAAATCACTGACAGCAGTACCAAATGAGTCTGAAACAGTGCTATTTGTTTGGTATCATTTTCAACCACTGCACTGATGTAAGTGACTGTATGACATACCAGGCAATGGAGTGCTGGGGCCTTTGGAATAAAGTCAAGGTACTCACCACTTAGTTTAGGACTCGGTGTTCCCAAAGCTGGTCTCGGGTCTTTCACCAATATTTTTGATCCAGCTATTGGAGAGAACAACAAAAAGATGGACAAGTAATCATCTAAAGATATTCAGTGGGACATGTGCTCCTAAATCACCAAATCACTATTAATTCCTTAGCACACAGTAGCACCTTAAAGGGGTTGGGATGTAACTGCTATCACCAAAGAGGAAAACACACATATACATCAGAGGATGTTCAGAGAACTTTAGTAGCTAAACAGGATGTATTTGCATAATACAATTTAAAATTCTGTATCGAGACTAATCAGATTTATTGAATTAGACAAATGTCATTATCCCCTTCCAACTTGAACGTGATTCATGCTAACTGTCTTTTACGTGATGTCACTGACCCAAAGTTTTGGTTTTCTGGAATGAAGTGTTGAATCAAAAAATCTTGTACTGGAGACAGACCTTCTGTACAATGGACACATGGATCCCTTTTATATGTTTGGTCTCCCTTATACAGATAAAAAGGACTCAATTCTTTGTTCCTTTTAAGTCAATGATTCAATCATTTTTGGAAAAAAAACACTTTTCATTTCCATCAGGAGGAACAAGAGAACACAGTGCTTTTCTGCAAACTATTTCCCCCTTTGGGAGGAACATGGCTTTTCATCTTTCTCTCTGTAATAGGTAAAATCAGAAAGATCTCTCAGGGTATGCTATATTTCATTCTCATAAGAGTTAATAATTTTGAAGATATTGCTGCTTCTTCTCATTTTCCTGTAATACTGAACAGCGAGAAGTGAGAACCTCAGTTTTAACCACTTTTTGACCCATTCATTTGTTTTACAATTGCCATGATTTGAAAAAAAAAGATCAATCAAATGTTCCAGGTGAAAGCAACAAAGCAAGAAGATAAAATGTTGATGTTTCATCTCCTGCCTTTTAAAGGATATTGAAGTTGCTAGTAGACCTCTCTTACATCCACTGACAGGAGAGGCTTATTGCTTAGGGGCACAGATTCTGGTCTGCTGCGTAAACAGGGATGCATTCTGATTTTTCAAATCCAGGTACTTCACCCGCACTACCGTATTTTGTACAAAGCTTAGATAAAGGGATCTGGGAGGACACAGAATCTTATCCCCTCAAACTGGAAAGACGATGCGGCAACTAAAAAGATTATGGGTTTTAATATCACCTGTAATCCTTTCTGCCACCTTATGCAGAGCTATAGCTCAGGGGATCCACATTCTGTGGATGACCATGCTCTTGCCAATATTAGACAACCATGCACTCCTACAGAGAAAGATGGCATTGAGCTTATCTCTGTGGTGAAACCTAATTATAACCCTAACCCAACCCCAGCAGGAAATGAAAATGCAACATTTTGACTATGGTTTTGGTCAAATGGGGTTGCAGTACACCACCTTTAGGCAACTACTATTGTTTATTTTGAAAGCAGCAGAATAAATTTCTTGGAACAAATTCCTATTAGCCTAAAGGGTCCCTTCATTACAAAGGGAAGTATCACGACATTCCAAATATGGGTAAATGTATTCAATTCAAACAGGCAGTACCTTAAATTAAAACAATAGAAATACCGCAAAAAAAGAACACACCAAGGTTACAAGGAGGTTTCTTTCACACAAAAATAATGTTTGTTTAAATCCACACTTTTTATTTGAAATAGCTTGATGATATTTTATATTAAGGAGTGCAACAGAGCTCAGTGAAAATTAGAATTTCCATCCTTTGGGAAACTGGGATATTTCAACAGATAAGGACAAAAAGTTGAAATATCAAAAAGATTCATGGAACAAAAAGATCAGCAATTTTTAATTCTGAAATGGCAAAACATTTTATTTTGGAATTTTTTATCAGAACAAACCCTAACCCTAACCCAAATTGAAATGCTTAATTTAATGTGTGGTTATGACCCAAAACATTTAACATAAGAACAGTCATACTGGGTCAGACCAAAGGTCCATCCAGCTCAGTATGCTGTCTGTTGACAGTGGCCAATGCCAAATGCCCCAGAGGGAGCAAACATAAGAGGTAATGATCAAGTGATCTCTCTTCTACCATCCATCTCATCCTGTGACAAACAGAGGCTAGGGACACCATTCCTTACCCATCCTGGCTAATAGCCATTAATGGACTTAACCTACATGAATTTACCTAGTCCTCTTTTAAACCTTGTTATAGTCCTAGCCTTCACAACCTCCTCAGGCTAGGAGTTGTACAAATTGACTGTGCGCTGTGTGAAGAAGAACTTCCTTTTATTAGTTTTAAACCTGCTGCCCATTAATTTCATTTGGTGGCCCTTACTTCTTATAGTATGGGAACAAGTAAATAACTTTTCCTTATGCACTTTCTCCCACCACTCATGATTTTATGTACCTCAATCATATCCCCCCTTAATCTCCTCTTTTTCAAGCTGGAAAAGTCCTAGCCTTTATAATCTCTCCTCATATAGGACCCATTCCAAACCCCTAATCAAGATGCCCTTCTCTGAACCTTCTCTGAACCTTTTCAAATAACAGTATATCTTTTTTTTTTAAGATGAGGAGACCACATCTGTACACAATATTGAAGATGTGGGCATACCGTGGATTTATATATGGACAATAAGATATTCTCCATCTTATTCTCTATCCTTTTTTTAATTATTCCTAACATCCTGTTTGCTTTTTTGACTGCCACTGTATACAGCATGGATGTCTTTAGAGAACTATACATGATGACTTCAAGACCCTTTTTCCTCATTAGCTGCAGCTAAATTAGCCCTCAACATATTGCATATATAATTGGGTTATTTTTTCCAATGTGCATTACATTACATTTATCCACATTAAATTTTCCATTTTGTTGCCCAGTCACTTAGCTTTGTGGGATCTTTTTGAAGTTCTTCACTATCTGCTTTGGTCTTAACTAGCTTGAACAGTTAAGTATCATCTGCAAACTTTGTCACCTCAGGGTTTCTCCAGGGCATTTATGAATAAGTTGAATAGGACTGGTCCTAGGACCGACCCTTGGGGAACACCACTAGCTACCCTTCTCCATTCTGAAAATTTACCATTTATTCCTACCCTTTGTTCCCTGTCTTTTAACCAGGTCTCTTCTTATCCCATGGTAATTTAATTTATGTAAGAGTCTTTGGTGAGGGACCTTGTCAAAGGCTTTCTGGAAATCTAAGTGCACTATCTCCACTCAATCCCCCTGGCCAACATGTTTGTTGACCCCTTCAAAGAACTCTAATAGATTAGTAAGACAAGATTTCCCTTTACAGAAACCAAGCTGACTTTTTCCCAATAATTTATGTTCTTCTATGTGTCTGACAATTTTATTTTTTAGTATTGTTTCAACTAATTTGCCCAAGTACTGACATTAGACTTACAGTCTGTAATTGCCAGGATCAACTCTAGAGACCTTTTTAAATATTGGTGTTACATTAGCTATCTTCCAGTCACTGGGTACAGAAGTTGATTTAAAAGGACAGGTTACAAACCATAGTTAATAGTTCCACAATTAACATTTGAGTTCTTCCAGAACTCTTAGGTGAATGCCATCTGGTCCCGATGACTTGTTACTGTAAAGTTCATCAATTCATTCCAAAACCTCCTCTAATGACTCTTCAATCTGTGACAATTCCTCAGATTTGTTATCTACCAAGGACGGCTCAGGTTTGGGAATCTCCCTAACATCCTCAGCCATTAAGACTGAAGCAAAGAATTTATTTAGCTTCTCCACAATGACTTTCTTATCTTTAAGTACTCCTTTTGTTCTTCAATCGTCCAGGGGCCCCATTGCTTGTTTAGCAGGCTTCCTGCTTCTGATGTACTTAAACAACATTTTGTTATTACCTTTTGAGTTTTTGGCTAGCTGTTCTTCAAACTCCTTATTTGCTTTTCTTATTACATTTTTACACTTAAATTGTCAGTGTTTATGCTCCTTTCTATTTATCTCACTAGGATTTGATGTCTACTTTTTAAAAGATGCCTTTTCATCTCTCACTCTTCTTTTACATTGTTGTTAAGCCACAGTGGCTCTTTTTTTGTTCTTTTACCTTGTTTTAAAATTTGGGGTATACATTTAAGTTGGGCCTCTATTATGGTATCTTTGAAAAGTGTCCATGCACTTTGCAGGGATTTCACTCTAGTCACTGCACCTTTTTAATTTCTGTTTAACTAAACTCTTCATTTTTGATAGGTCTCCTTTCTGAAATTAAATGCCACAATGTTGGGCTCCTGAGGTGTTCTTCCCATCACAGAAATGTTAAATGTTATTATATTATTATCATGTACCCAGTCAATATGAGGATAATTGAAATCACCCACTATTATTGAGTTCTTCTTTTGATAAGTGACAAAGAGTCCTGTGGCACCTTAAAGACTAACTAAAATTTTTTTAGAGCATAAGCTTTCGTGGGCTAATACCCACTTCGTCGGATGCATCCGACGAAGTGGGTATTAGCCCACGAA
>ML677365.1:7129825-7222084 GCA_007922305.1 Dermatemys mawii | reverse complement strand
CAATCCATGCAATAAACCTCGATGCCAACTCTGCCCACACATCTACACCAGCAACACCATCACAGGACCAAACCAGATCAGCCACACCATCACTGGTTCATTCACCTGCACATCTACCAATGTAATATACGCCATTATGTGCCAGCAATGTCCCTCTGCTATGTACATCGGCCAAACTGGACAGTCCCTACGAAAAAGGATAAATGGACACAAATCAGATATCAGGAATGGCAATATTCAAAAACCTGTAGGAGAGCACTTCAACCTCACCGGACACACCATAGAAGATTTAAAGGTCAGCATTTTGCAGCAAAAAAACTTCAAGTCCAGACTGCAAAGAGAGACTGCAGAGCTGCAATTCATTTGCAAATTTGACACAATCAATTTGGGACTGAATAGAGATTTTGAATGGCTAGCTAACTACAAAAGCAGCTTCTCTTCTCTCGCTATTCACACCTCCAGTTCAGCTGCTAGAGGAACACCTCACCCTCCCTGATTAGAGATAACAAGCTGGTTCAGCCTGATTGGACTAACCTTGTTATCTCCCACCTGGTTCTTGCCTACCTATTTATACCTGCCCCTGGATACTTCCACTGCATGCATCCGACGAAGTGGGTATTAGCCCACGAAAGCTTATGCTCTAAAAAAATTTTAGTTAGTCTTTAAGGTGCCACAGGACTCTTTGTCACTTCTGCAATTCCAGACTAACACGGCTACCCCTCTGATTCTTCTTTTGATAGCCTCTCTAATCTCCCTTAGCATTTCATAGTCACTATCACTGTCCTGGTCAGGTGGTTGATAATAGATCCCTACTTATTAGAGCATGGAATTACTATCTATAGAGATTCTATGGAACATGTGGATTTATTTAAGATTTTTACTTTATTTGATTCTACATTTTCTTTCATATATAGTGTCACTCCTCCTCTCCCCTCCCCAGCACCCGCATGACCTTTTCTGTCCTTCTGATATATTTGGTACCCGAGAATGATTGTGTTCCATTGATTGTCCTCACTCTACCAGGTTTCTGTGATGGTATTATATCAATAATATCCTTTAACATGAGGCACTCTAGTTTACCCATCTTATTATTTAGACTTCTAGCATTTATGTACAAGCACTCTAAAAACTTGTCGTCATTTATTTATCTGCCTTTTTCTGATATGTCAGATTCTTTTTTATGGGAATGTTTTGAGCTTTTTTCAATATTAAACTACAATTCCCTGTGATGGCATATTGTCTCAGGGTAACTGCAGTTGGGGACCTAATGCCACCATTCTTCCCTATGGTCAGGCTCTCTGACCAGACTACATCTTCCATGATGCATCCATAGCCATGTCACTTTCATGATGTGCTACACTGCTCAATTGGAGGGAAGACTCCACCTGAACACCACAAAAGGGATGTAACCTGGCCGCAGCTGGCCATCCAGTGGAGATGGTTCCTACATTAATCTCCCTTGGTATTAGGAAGTAAGATACGATGGGTAGATTTCACTATCAGATAGAATTTCTTTATTATGCTTTGTAAATGTCAAAGAACTTCAGCTTCAATTGGTCTTCATGCTGTTCACTTAAATTCTTAAATGCAGGCCAGATTTTCATGTTCACCTCTCAACATGCCATCTTTTTCTTCTTATATGGGAAGCACATGCTCCCAAACATTGTCCTGTACAGTAAGTTTTCTAACTCCAGAAAACCCAGTTTCAGCTTTGCATATCAGCAAGTTCTGCAGTTTTGGAAGGCACAAACTTTTGACAATATACACTGAAATGAGAGTGGATCCTCTAGACTTGCTTGTTTGGAATTCTAATAGATATAACATGTACATAAGACTATTGTACAATGCATATGTCTTGTATATGGATATAGGGTACAATTTTCAAAACAGCCTAAGTGACTCAGGCATCTGAATCTCATTTTCAAAAAGGACTTAGGGACCTAAGTCTTAATGAAAATCTCTAGGATGTATGTGCTAAGTCAAGTGGGTGTTTTGAATACTTTACCCACAAATATATTACGCTATTATATGAAATATAGAAATATACAAGTAATATACAGATGTTAAATTCATATATTTATATGATATATTGTTAGTAAATAGTAAGTAAGTGAAAATTTAAAGTTTAATACTTGAGAGGCAAAGGGAGGGGTGAGGGAGCAGAAAGGGTTACCTTCACAAACCGGGACTTTTCCGGTCCATGTGCCGTCAGATCTACAGACTCTGTGTTCTGATCCTCCTGCTAGGAAGAAGCCTGGCTGACAGGTATAAATCAGTGTATAACCAAGTGAAGGAAGATCCATTCCAGCCACATTAGCATGGACTGGAGTCTCTGGCTGTTTACAGCTGTGTGCTACAAAGAAACTATATGTTACTTTTTAGTTGAAATGGTAAAAATATTTCAGAAAAAAACAACCTCAAACATTTTGACAGGTAGTTAATTAAACAAAATGCATTAGCAACAATTACTTATATGTAGATGTTCTGTCTCATCCGAGGGCTCACTAAGCACTTCACAGTTTATAAATTCTGGGCCTAATCCTGTAAATAGATCCATGAGGCAGACCTTTAATCCTGTGTGAGACAGCCCACTGAATTTGAGAGTCTAGCTTTGCAGATTTTCTGGAAGGCCCAAACACCATGTACACATATTGACTGTGTTACACAGCAGTAACAGACAACCACCCATTGCATGAATTGCAACAATTGCTTAATACCAGGCAGCAAGTAAATAAGAGTTTAGAACAGGAAATGAAGGGAAAAGGTTACTAACCTGTTCTGAAATTATTGTTCTTTGAAATACATTGTACATGTCCATTCCACTTCAGTTGTTTATCTGCCCTAGGCTCTGAAATTTTCCCTCAGTGGTATCAATCAGGGCAGCACATTCACCCACTGCTGCCTAGTGCTGCTGTACAATGGTATAAAAGGCAGAGCTGCTCACAACCCCCCTCTGCTCCTTTTTACTAGATAGACTCTGAAATCGAGGGGTAGGAAGGAGGGTCGTGACATGGACATGTGCAACCCCTCTCACGGAGCAACAGCTTACAAAACAGGTGAGGAACCATTTTTAATACTTCAGTGATTGCATGTCATTCCATTTCAAGAAACTTACAAACAGTTCAATCTGGAGATGGGAGAAGAGTCTGAATAATGACTGAAGGACTGCCCGTCCTCCAGACTGTTGAGAGATGGCATAATGAAAACTAAAAGTATATACTGAATACCAACTACAAATATTCAGAATAGGCTCTTGGGCTAGAAAGGCTGCAGACGCTGTGTGCAATCTTGCTGAATGTGCTAGCACCCTGTATGGTTGAGTTACATAGACTGGAAGGCATTTCTTCCTGTCCGCAATCATCATTAACAGTTGGGAGGGAGACTGAAACAGTTTAGTCCTATCCAAGTTAAAGGCTAATGCTTTCCTAGCATCCAGTGTGTGTAGTCTCTCTTCATTCTTATGAACATGAGGCTTAGAGAAGAAAGTTGATAAGTATAGTGCCTAACAGATGTGGAAGTGAGAAATCACTTTGGTGATTTGATGAGAAATTTGGATAAAGACAGAGATATATCTTTCCATGTAGAAGACTGTATATAGTGGAGCAGATGCCAGGTCTCTCAATTCCCCTACTCTCTTTGCAGAGGTAATTTCTACCAAAAAAGCTAACTTCGTTGACAGATGAAGTAACAACTGGATAGCCAATGGTTCAAAGGGTGGACCCATTAGTGTTGCTAACACCAGGTTTAAGTACCAAGGAGGAATGGGGTTATCTACTTGGGGAGATAACCAGTCCAGAGCCTTCAAAAAACTGAGTGAGTGATGTGCGACTGGAGAAAAGGAAGCAATTACCAGATGGAAGATGGAAAGCAGAGATAGCTGCTAAGTGCACCCTGATGTAAACTTCAGGTATAGCATGTGTTGCATTGGATCTTAGAGTGGAGAAACACTTTTTTGTTGATATCAGAGAGGGAAACTTTTCCACTTAAAGTGGAAGTGGACCTAATAAAAAGTTTTCTGCTATTTGAGAGGGCATTTTGCACATCCCTTGAACTGATCTACTGAAATATAAACCATGGAGCATCTAAGCTATAAGGTGAAGGATCTCTGGATAGAGATGAGCTAGGTAACCATGATTCAAAGAGTTTAAGTCCAAATCTGGTGATAGTGTCAATGAAGCCCTGGTAGAAAGCATCAGTAGCATGGAAAACCAATGCTGGTAAGGTCACACCAGTACGAGGAATATTATGTGAGCATGGTCATATTTAATTTTTAACAACACCCTGGATAGGAGTGGACATTAGACTGTCTTTCCAGGACAACAGGAAAGCATCCATCAGAAACCCTGGCCTGTGACTTGCCCATGGACAAAACTGATGACACCTCTTTTCTGGTCAGGGTGCCAATAGGACTATCTGGGGAATACTCCAGACTTGGAAACTGTGTCTGATGTAGAGAGCACTTGTGAATGATCTATTCAATCAGTCTGCAAGAATGTTTGGGACATCCAGAAGATAGGGGGTTTGAGTTAGTGATGCAAAACTCTTAAAGGAGTATTGCTTCTTGGCATAGAAGAAACAATCTGACCTCTTCCTGTCTGTTCACCTAGGACATGACCGCCGTGTTGTCCATAACAACTAGTAACTCCTTCCTTTGATTTGGGTGAGGAAATTGTGACAAGCTAGACAAATGACTCTCAACTCTTACATTTATATATAGAGCTAAATCCTGACCAGCCCAGAGACTTGAATCTACAGAGTTCCCAGGTGAGTTCCCCAACCCAGGGCAGAAATGTCTGTAACCAAAGTTAAAGTAGATTGTATGAGAGAAAAAGGAACTCCCATGTATACATTGGATGGGACAATCCACCAGTTCAAAGAGGCTAAGACTTCTCTGGGCATCCAACCCACTGTACAGGAGGATGTCAGCAAACCAGTAAAATGCCTGAAACCACTATGCTTATTGCTAAAAGCAGACAAGTCAGCAGGCTGTAAATTGGCCAAGTCACAGCCTCAGCTTGACCAAGGCAGAAGAGGAGAGAGTCTTTGGTTGCCACAGAAGGGGCAGCTTGAACCTGCGTCCTTCCTGATAAGAATTGTGCTGACATTGCTAATAAGAGTAGGATGTGCCCCAGGAATGTCTGTTGTGGGGGGCCTCAAGGCTGCAAACTCTGGAAAAACCCATACCTGGTTAATCAATAATAAGAGTGAACCTCTTGCTGGACCATTGAAACTGCTTGTAACAAGTTTTCTTTAAGGGACATACTAATGTATAAATAAGAGGGAAAAGTTTGAGGTAGTTGGACTTTTCTGGACTCTCCCTCTGGATACATCATGCAGTCACTAGCGCAGACAAGCTGCTGCTGTGCTACTCGAGAGCCACGCTCAGCTTTGGTAATTATCAAGGGTTGGGGGTGTTTTACTAACCAGCTGCGGACTGCGTAAGTGCTTGAGACCAAGTAAAGTTTAGCTTTAAGTGAAAGCACTCCTCTATTGTCCTGTTTGTGCCAGCCATCTATCGGTCAGACGGCCATGTCTCACCTGATTTATTTCCCACCACCACCTCGCACAGAGTAAAAGTTACCAAAAGCTTTGGGTTAACCCCCCAGTAACAGCACCATGACCATTGGATGATGCATCAGGAAGTACAACAAGCTCAGCCAGTTCTGCAGCTTTCTGAGCCGCAGGCTGGCATGCCAGACCCCATAAATCCATGAGGTCATGTGCCCCAGAAGCCTGAGGCAATTCTGTGCTGTCATGACAGAATGGGTCTTTTGGTCTAATGAAATGTCCAACATTGTCTGGATCCTGGTTTGTGCAAGGTACACTCTGCCTTCTATAGAATCCAACATTGCTCCTGTGAACTTTATTCTGTGAACTGGTGAGAGGACTGACTTTCCCTTGGTGGTCAGCAATCCCAATATGACAAATGTGGATTGGATCATCACCACACTGGATATCACCTGGTTCTTGGATTGTCCTTTCACCAACCAGTACATGGTCCATGTACAAAAAGACTTGAACTCCTGATATCCTCAAGAACACAGCCACCATTGCCATTATTTTTGTAAAAATATTTGAGGCTGTGAACAGGCCAAATAGCAGGATTGCAAACTGATAGTGGGATTCGTTGACCATAAACCTAAGGAATTTCCTGTTGTTTTGATGTATTGCCACAGGGAAATACTCATTCCTTCAGTTGAGGGTAGTGTGCCAGTGGCCAGGATGCAAGGAGGGGATAATAGAAATCAGAGTGACCATGTGAAACTTTATTTTATTTATGTATTTGTTCAGCTAGTATGGTCTGAGACCTTCTTTTGCTTTTGGAATTAGGAAGTAATGAGAATATAATCCCTTCCCTCTGTGTAAAAGAACTTCCTCTATGGATCCCAACAGAGAAAAAAGATTCTATCTCCCAAAGGAGAAGTTCTTTGTGAGAGTGGTCCATGAAAAGGGATTTGGAAGTGGGGAAGAAGGGAGCGCAGACATAAATTGAAAGGTATATTCCATGTTGGGAGAAAATGGGAGTAGGAGAGGCTGGAAAACTGGAACTGCTAAACTGTCCTCTACAGGAATGTCAAACTGACTGCTTGGTGTTCCCAGGCTGCCTGGATTTGTTCAGTGGAGAAAAAGAGAAACAGAAGTGGCCTCCCCCTATAACTTTCTATTTTCCTTCTAGTGTGGTCCTGGTGCTAAGGCATAAAGAAAACATAATAGTGGGACTACTGTGGATGGAACAACTACTTCTTTGTGAAAGGACTGTAAATATCCCAAACCTTAAGTGTCACCCTAGAGTCTTTTTAGCTATGAAGTTTGTCATTAGTCTGTTGGGGAAAAAAAAGCATCGGTCCCTCAAAAGTGAGATACTGAATGGTTTGTTAGACCTCCTGAAGAAGAACTGATAACTGTTGCCATGAATATCTATGTATTATAATAGCTGATGCAGCATCCAATGAACCCTGAGGTAAGATCCTGGCCACCATTTTTCCTTATCCATTACTGCAAGAAACTTCTGTTTCACCTCCTCTACCAACTTGTCTGTAAATTTTAATGCATTGTCCCATAGGGAGAAATTATAAGTAAGGTTCCGTGTTTGTCACGGACATCACAGAAGTCACAGATTCCGTGACTTTCCGTGACTTCTGCAGCAGCCCAGTGCGGTTGGCCCAGGAGCCACCTGACCATCTCGGGCAGCCCCTGTATCAGTCACATTGGCTGCTGCCGGGGCAGTCTCAGCCCCTCCTCCCACACCCCTGCTCCCCTGCAGCAGGCATTTGGGTGTGAGGGGCTCAAGGTGGTGCTTACCTGGGTGGGGCTTCCCAGAAAGGCGACAGCAACTCTCTGCCCTCACCTCCTAGCTCCAAGTGCTGCCTCCACCTGTAGGCATCACCCCCACAGGTCCCATTGGCCAATTCTTACATTTCATATAATGAGAGCTACAGAACTTGGACTTGGGGCAGAGCGAAGGCATCACGTGGAGTAAGGAGCTGGGCTTGCAGCTTCCCTTAAGCTGGGTAGGGAGCCTCTCCCAGCCACGTCCAACTTCCCCCCAGAACCCACGATGCCTCCCTGAGCACCCAAAGGCCCCGCAGGCTACGCCCCAGGCAGCATCCACACCACAGCCCCCAGTACCCGCAGCCCCCCCTCCCCCAGGTGGCCCCCCTCCAGCATCCATGGTATTTCCACTACCACCCATCAGGTACTTCTCCCCATTTTTTGGCAGGGGTATATAGTAAAAGTCATGGACGGGTCACGTGAATTTTTGTTTACTGCTCAAAACCTGTCCATGGCTTTTACTAAAAACACTCATGACTAAAACATAGCCTTAATCATAAGGTCCAAGCAATGCTAGTTGATTAGAAATCTTGAGCTGTAGAAGAGCTGTCAAACAAACTTTCCTGACAACACCACCAAGCTTCTTTGCATCTTTTGATTCTGGGGTAGATGCCTGCTGACTCTGGCACACTCTTTTGTTAACAGCTCATGCCACTAAAGAACATGGTGGTGGGTGTAAGAGTGTTAAACCCCCTGCAAGGGGACATAATACTTCCATGGAGGGAAGATAGCATTTGCCACAATACTTTTGTGGGACCCAGAACAGTCTTATGTATGGGGAACATCACTTGAGAAGATCCCAAGGTATCATTCAATCTGTGTGAGCTCTCCTGCATTACTTCCATCTGTACATCTACGGAGGAAGACACCCTATTTAAGAGGTCCTAGTGAGTTGTGTAACCATGTGGGGTAGGTGAGGGTAGTCACTACCACCTTGTCAGCCAATGAGGAAGAGGGACACATGGACAGCTGAGGTGGAGCTTCTTTCTTTCCTCCAAAAAGGGATTCACTGTAGCAGACTGTCCATGTTCAGTATTGAGCTCAGTACTGGGAGTGGCTTCCTGCAGCTCTGCACAGCTTTGTGATGTCTGCTGGAGGATGTAGAGGAGAGAGGTTGTGGAGAAGATCTGCAGGCAGGAGGAAATCCCCACAGGTTCCAATACGGTCATTGATATGGCACCAAATCCCAATCTGAAATCTGGAGCTGTAGTAGAGCTGTCAATCCCCCGAGGTGCAATCTGACCAGGGGAGTGCATTGGCACTGAGGGCACTCAACCCTCCTTCCCAGCTTATTTGCTAGTCTCTGGGGCTGGGGACCTTGATCGGCTTGATGATGGATCCTTTGATGCAGTCTCCTACTGCTTCTTCTTTGGTACCAAGAAGGAGATTTGTGCCAAGAGTCTGCCATGACAGAAGTACTGCTGCTAACTGAAGTAGAGGTGCCCAGTGCTTCTCTCAAATAGGAAGGCTCCAAGGACTGGTACAGGGGGTTGCCTCTGTATGAAAGCACTTTAGTGTGACCTCCCTATCCTTTTTAATTCTGGTCTTAAAATTCCTTCAGATTTGGCACCCGTCCCTGATGCGGGTTTCTCTGAAGCACTGCACACACCTGGAGTGCAGGTCACTGACTGACATCAGCTTCTTGCAGCCATCACCAGGTTTGAAGTCCTGAAACCAAAGCATGCTCCAGCACCAGGCATTGGTACCCAAACCAGGCATGAACTAAAGCGTACACTGAGTACACTAGTTTTTTTAAAAAAAGGAAACCTACAGCTTGAAAACTATCAACTATTAACAAATACCAGATATATACAATAGAAATATTAAGGCCTTGTCTACACTGTCACTTTACAGCGCTGCAACTTTCTCACTCAGGTGTGTGAAAAAACACCTGCCTGAGCATTGCAAGTTTCAGCACTATAAAGTGGAAGTGTAGACAGTGCACCAGCGCTGGTAGCTATTCCCCTTGTGGGGGTGGGTTTTTTTAGAGTGTGGGGAGAGCTCTCTCCCTGGTGCCATGAGTACACTGTTATGTTAAAGTGTTGCTGTGAAAACACTGCTGCGCCAATGCTTTAACATTGCTAGTGAAGACAAGTCTTTCCTCTTTCTAAGGGAAACACTTGCAGTAGGTAGGTAGAACACTGATAAGCACAACAGGCGGAAGAAGGAATTGAAAAAGGTTGGGGGTGGCTCTGCCCTTTATACCATCATGCAGCAGCATGAGACAGCATAGGGAGCATGCTAAGGGGTAAATCTCTATTGCTAGTACACGGTGTGCACAAACACTCGAAGCGGAATGGACATGTGCAATTACTCAAAAAAAAATAATGTGTCAACTTGAAGTTACAAGGAGTAATTTTAGGTAAAACAGACTGTAATTTTCAAAGGTAGAAATTACCCAGAATGACTCTTAATAAACCTACTTTTGAGAAAAACATCTTGGTACAGGTGTCTGAGACATCGGTTTCACACTATATCCAAAACATGGCACCTTCAACAGAAGAGTGCCCCCTTTCATTCCAGTTGAGCACTGATTCAGCAATCAGAGGAAAGAGTGTCAACTACTGAATCACTAACACAAACGTTACAGAGTAATCTTGCATGCTCCCATCCATGTAATGAACAGTTCTCATCCTGTTTATCTTATGTCATGAGTTACCACATATCTTATGACCATCGCAGATGGCATGTCTTCAGGCTGTTTGTAGAACTGGAAGGCATTACTTGTGACATTACAGTATAAATGAATCAGCATGACAAGACAGTAGTTTGCATAAGTCTCTTAAAATGCACAGTGGCCTAGGAGTGAGACAGCTTCCCTGCCTTAGAAAGAACTTCTTCTCTGTTTCAAATATGACTTATTACTGTTACCTTAACAAATTACTACACTGCCCTTTTTCAAAGTATCAACACTGGGTGCTAGGAAAGCAGTTCAAACAATTTATTATTAATATTGGAGCATATGCTTTGAAACCTCATACTAAACCTAGTGGTCTTGATATTCCACTTGGATGGAGTGCAGAGGGGGCTACTCCCTCATTCAGGGCTGCCCATAGTGCAATTTAGGACTGCACAGAGTTTAACCATGACCTCCTTCCGCTCACCCTACCTCTCCTGCAGCCACACACTCACCTCACAGTCATTTATCTGATAAAGTAGCGTTGAATGCAGTCAACTATAAACAATAATAAACAAAGCTTTGGTTTTCTTATTTCTATAACAGCTTGTAGAACGTGAAAGATTAAAATCACATGAATATGGATAAATTGGGTAAAATGTGATTTTAATCTTTCACCATTCTACAAGTTGCTATACAATCAGGAAAACCAAAATTTAGTTTATTACTGTTTACTACTTTTCAACAATATAGTACATTTAAGTTAATTTAAGAAACCAAGCATGGGAAACTATTTTCACCCAAGACTAACAGAAAGATATTTATCCTCTCCACCCATTACTTACGTATACATTCTGGCTGAATCCCACTCCATGTAAGATCAGGGAGGCAAGTTCGGGTTGTAGATCCTTGGAGAAGGTGTCCTTTTTTACATTGAAATTGAACAACATTGCCCACCTATTGAAACCGTGAAAGTACAATGATGTTATCACCACAATCAACAGTAAAAACTCCTACACCTAATGCAGGATGGATAAGATGAGCTGGGAGGTCCTTTCAAGAGCTGGCCAGAAAAAGGGGATTTCATTCTGTGGAGGATTTGGTACTTTGTAACAAACCCCCAAAATTTCAGAAATCTCAGTGAAAGGAAAAGGAGACCTAATGCCGGGACAGTCTATGTGGTAGGCTTCCCTGGAGCTGAGGATCTTGGAAGCCCTGGGAGCAAGGACTGCCAAGGAGGCAAACCTGGGAGCCAGGCCTTCCAGGCTCTCATCTCCGTGTCACATTGTCAGGGGCTGCCATGGACTTGGGTCAGTGTGCTGGCAGGAAATCAGGCAGGTTTTGAAACCTTTGTGGCAGTGGGTTTCATTGGAACTTTTTTGTAATTGAACCATCTTGGTAAACGTTTCCATTGCAAGGAATCAGCAAATTCTGATGAAAAATGTTTCACTGGAATTTCTCTGACCAGTTCTATTCCTTCCAACTCAAACCTCTATGGTTCTACATTTCTTTTTAACTTTGAGCCCTAACATGTTTATATTTACTTTCTCACTATAAGAAGAGAACAAAAATCAATATGTTTAATAGGTAACAGAACATGAGTACCTGAAAATCGACACTCAACTCCTCTGACCTCATCATTTGTTTATGCTTGGAATGGATAATTTGGGGGCAGGGGAAAGGAAAGAATTCTTTGCAGGTGAAGCAAGTATAGTGTCTGAATGACTCGCAGTATCATCACTTTTGAATACACTAAGTACAGGGTCATTTATTATACACTGAAAATTGTTAAGTAATTTACACTAGTGTTTAAACTTTAGATATAGAAGTCATAGGTCAAATGTGCCATCTAGTGAGCTGTGTATCTTTTGGTGCATCTTTTAAGGGGAGATGGTACTAACTTTTCATAGCACAATGGATTTACATTTTTTTAAAAAATTAGATTAAGTTTAAAAGGCTTGATAAAAGTTCTTGATCTCCAAAAGATAAAATATGCACATTTTTCATAACAACTGAATCCCGTTAAACATTTTGCTTCACTGCTATAAACAATTATTTGAAACTTTATGGTACAATTCCATTTCAGCTCAGTATTCTCAGTATGGTGAAATATAACAATAACCCATGATCTATGCGTAGTACCTGTGAATTATGTATGTGAATTAAAATTGAAACATTTTTCCTTTACAATATCCACTGGATTATATCATTTCTTTAGAGAGATCAGTTTTGAAGTACATGCAGCAAATCAGGTTTTCATAATGAAATACATACGAGGAAAACACTATTGACAGTTATTGAAGTTACACTGAATTGCAATACTAGTGCTCTTTTATTTAATAAAGTAGCATTGAATCCAATCAACTATACTAGATTGCCTGGCAATACATGTTACTCTTACAACAGATTAGTGCACATCAGCCTTCCTTTTCTCTGAATGAATAGTTCTGAACCAACGTTTTTTCTGCGCCTGTTCTATTTATTTGGTATCTGTCAATCAAACAATATTTTGGCATTCTGGTTTTGAAGCAAACATCCTTTTGCTCCTGCTCCAACCACCAAATCAATACCACTGTGTTAAAAACATTTGTTTCATTTGAATGCAAATGACATACAAATGTACTTATTCCCCTCCTTGTTTCAGAAATATTCTTTCAAAGAGGAATCAACAATTTCATCTGAATGAAGGAAAGAGAGAGATACATTCATTTTCCCCTTTATCTTCACCTATATTTTGCACCTAATTTTGGCCTATTTTTTGAGATTCTGAGTAGTGGAAATTCCACTGGCTCCCACAGAAAGCAATGAGGGGTTACATATCAGCCTACTTAGAGATCCAATATGAAAATGTTGGCCTAAGTAACTTGTTCAAGATTGAGAATCAATGACACATCATGTAAACACTCAGGAATTCTATCCACTTTAACCCCATAGTAATCTTCAATCAACATTCTAATATAGTATATCAGAAGAATCATAAAAATGAACTACATCAAATGACAAAGGATAAATATAAAAAAATCAGCACAAGCATGTAGGGACAAAATTAGATAGACCAAGCCACATAATGAGATTAAAGGGTAAGAAAACATTTTGCAAATACATTAGAGGCAAGAGGAAGACCAAGAATGGGGTAAGCTCATTACTCAATGAGGAGGGAAAGAGAATAAGAGAAAATACAGCAATGACCAGAGTGTTAAATGAATTTTTTATTTTAATTAATTTTCACCAAAAACAGATCAGATGACTAAAATAGTGAACATTAGCATAAATGGAGTAGGATCTTAGGCTAAAATAGGGCAAGAACAAGTTAAAAATTACTCAGGCAAGTTAAATGTCTTCAAATCACGAGGGCCTGGTGAAATACATCCTAGAACACTTAAGGAACTAGCTGAAGAGATCTCCGAGCCATTAGCAATTATTGTTGAGAACTTGTGGAAGACAGGAGAGATCTCAGAGGACTAGAAAAAAGGCAAATATAGTACCTATCCTAATAAGGACAACCCAGGGAATTATAAACCAGTCAGCTTAAGTTCAGTTCCTGGAGTTCTAACAGAGCAAATAATTAAACAAATCAACTTGTAAGCACCTGGAAGATAATAAGGTGAAAAGTAACAGTCAGTATGGATTTGTCAAGAACAAATTGTGTCAAATCAACTTTATATTCTCCTTTGACAGGGTAACAAGTCTTGGGGATAGGGGGTAAGCAGTAGATATATTTTGACTTTAGTAAGACTTTTGATAATGTCTCGTGACATTTTCAAAAATAAAATAGGGAAATACAGTCTACATGAACCTACTATTATGTGGGTACAAAACTGATTGGAAAACCATACTCAGAGTGTAGTTATCAATGATTCACAATCAAACTGGAAGGACGCAACGAGTGGCGCCCTGCAGGGATCTGTCCTTGGTCTAGTTCTATTCAATATCTTCATAAATGATATGGACAATGGCACAGAGAGTATGTTTATAAAGTTTCTGGGCAAAACCAAGCTGGGAAGGATTGCAAGTGCTTTAGCGGATATGATTGATGAATGATCTTGATGAATGGGAGAAAAGTTCTGAAATGAACAGGATGAAATTCAAGAAGGACAAATGCAAAGTACTCCACTTAGAAAGGACTAATCAACTGCACAAATTCAAAATGGGAAATGATTAATAGGAAGGAGTCCTGTGAAAAATGATCTGAGGTTACAATGGATCAGACACTAAATATGAGTCAGCAACATAATACCATTGTAAAAAATAAAAATTAAACATCATTCTTTATGATGTACTGACAGGAGTGTTGTCAGCAAGATATGAGAAGTAATTCTTCCACTCTACTCAGCTCTGATTACACCTTAGCTGGAGTAAAGTGTCCAGTGCTAGCACCCATACTTCAGGAAAGATATAGACAATCTGGAGAAAATCTAGAGGAGAGACAGAAAAGGACTAAAGGTCTAGAAAACATGACCTGTGAGGAAAAACTGAAAAAAACTGGGTTTGTGTTGTCTTCAGAAAAGAAGGCTGAGGGGGGAACACAATAAAAGTCTTCGAATACATAAAAGAGGAAGGTGATAAATTGTTTTCCTTATCCACTAAGGACAGGGCAAGAAGTAATGGGTTCAAATTACAACAAGGGAGATGTGGTTAGACACTGGGGGGAAAAAGTCTTAGTTGTAAAAAATAGTTACACTGCAATAAATTACCCAGGGAGGCTGTGGAACATCTGCCATTGGAGTTTTTAAGAAGAGGTTCGACAAAGATCAGGGATGGTCTAGGATGGTAATCCTTAGACCTGCCTCAGTGTAGGGCCTGCAATAGCTGATTATAGAGGTCCCTTCCAGTCCTACATTTGTATGATTCTATGATTTCAAGTTCTGAACAATGAAGTTCTGCTCAAACCAGAGATGTGCAAACAGGAAGTTGGTCCTTAAGGAGTGCCTGAAGAGTCATACCCATTAAGTTTGAATACAGCAAAAATCCTGAGTCTCTAAGATCTAGAGGAACTGTGGCAGAGGGAGCTCACTCATACTGCAGTTGCTGCCTTTATCCCAATGCTGCATCTCCTGCCTACCACCCAGTTCGAAATCAGTTCCTCAGACATCAGCTCCGCTCCTGGGCAGTGATTGGCTCAAAGGCAAAGGAACTGGAGATTGTGTGGGTCTGTGGAAATTCCTCTCCTTTGAATCTGGCAGTGCACCACAGCACTGCCCCCCATTCAAAAGTACTAGCCCCCATATCTAGGGGCATCAGCCTTCCTATGCCATAAATCCCTGATCCTAGAGTATGAAATTGAAATGCTGAAACTGCTAACATAAATATTGTGCAAAATTCCTGTTTATAACACTCACAAAATTTCCATAAACACTTCTTCCACCAAAAATGCTAAACAACTCACATTTATGTATCTTGATACAGTAGCAACACATGCAAATATTTCTGCCTTGTTCTCCTTCTTTTATTTTAAACTGCACTATGTGTCTAATTTTATATTCAGACTCTGCATCACTGAGTTCTTCTCTACAGGGAAATCAAGCAGCCAAGCCCTGGATATCTGCTACTACTCAGCAGAGGAGTGATGCTCATCTCAGAAAAAAGGGGTATAAATATTAGCCATTCCCCACCATAACCATTTCTACTGAAAATACATTTTCTCATTTGTGGCATGGGTATATGCACAATTGTTACTGAAACACACACACTTTTATCTGAGAATGCAGTAAATATATTTCACTAAGAGTAGCAGACATTTTGATTAGTCATGGTAAAACCAGTTCAGATAAGGTAAAAAATGACCAAAGCATTTGCTGAGAGGTCTATCTGAATTTTTCTGAGTGCTCGAAACGAAATGAGAACTATTTCTTTTTTTTCAAGTGTGATTCTACCCATCTTTGTTCTTGGTCCTCCAGTTGCCAGATTACACCCAGATATTGTAATGGGTTTTCCCTTTCCAAAAAATCTGGGTAGTAAGTCGGTATGGCTAAAGTCAGATGCAGGGGAATAGGAATTGAAACAAAGTGTTCTTTTGGTCACTGGGATGGTGGTTCCCAGCTGTAGGGGAGGCAAATAAAGCAGGTACTGCTGTATATGGGCGACGGACAATCTGGTGTCACATCATTCCTTCTAATGTTCCTCATGTTACAATATGTTGTAGAGAGGATTTAATAATGTAAGGAACTTCCAGTGGGAGTTAATTCACTGTAAAACTGCCTAAAGGGCTTAAAGCAGTAGTGGGCAACCTGCAACCCATGAGCCGCATGTGGCCCATCACTAATCTGATTGCAGTCCACAAGACATTTTGCTGACATTGACCATTCATGGGCATGGCCCCCTGCTGGTCCCAGTGGCCGTGGTTTCCCATTCCTGGCCAATGGGACCTGCGGAAAGCAGTGGGCCGCAGGGTCGTGCTGGCTGAGAATGGCAAACCACAGTGAAGCAGTGCGGGGGCTGTGCCAGTGGACAGTCAATGTCAGCAAGATGCCTCGCGGCCCACAATCAGATTACCCTGATGTGATGCATGTGGCTTGCAGGCCGCAGGTTGCCCATCACTGACATAAGAGTCTAGTGTGAGTCTCTCTCATACCACAGTCTCAGCTCACACCACAAGGTTCGCTTGCAGTTGTTGATGGGCAGACGAGGTGAATGGGACATTAAGGAGATGTCCAGTATCCATCCATTGGCTGTTGATGGAATCTAATAATAACCTGTGTAAAATTCATAGTTCCTCACTTTACAAATAAAAATGTTTTCTCTACCAACTACCCTTGCAAACTAGAGTGAAGCTCTGTTATTTCTTGCTTGCTTTTCTGCACCAGAAATAAAGATGCACCACTTAAAACAGAGTTAACTATTCTTCACAATAATGGGCAAACTAGAAAAGAAGACATCTCAGTCTGTCCTCTCTTAGTTGAACGGAAGTAAAATGTTGGAAAATCTTATTTTCATCACTAACTAGTAGATATTACTTTCAGGAAGCAGATCTATTGAGTAAGAAGGTGAATCTTTAGAGTCATTACTCAGATCATAAAGGGACTTAAAGCAGTCCTTTCATACTATGCATCTGTTATTTATTGCAGTACTCGGTATTTCTTTTAACAAACAAGAGCAATAAAAGGTTATATTTTTGTAAGGCAAGTATGCCTGGATATGAAGGATGGCTGGTGTGCATTCACCAGTGTCTCGGCTGTGCTGGTTCATTTGCTCAACTAACATTTGGCCATTCTTTTGGAAGTGAAACAAAATACACCTCTTGAGACCTTTGCTGAATCCTAGCTAAAAACCTATGTGGTTAAAAAGGCTCTTTCAGAAAAACTGGGTGGCTCAGGCAACTGGTAATGGGACATGAAGATTCTCACCACTACCTCACTGATATTAATCCAGTCCAGTGCTATAGGTATAAAAGCTTTTGCTACTAAATAAACAAAATTGTTGGCCTCTGTGAAATAAATTTGTAGTCTTAGTTTCCTGTGAATGTGTCTACACATCACCTAATCTCACACAATTTGCACGCCTGTTGGAAGTTAAAGGCTGATTAGACTTAGAATGAACTATTCTTTCACTGTTCCAGATCAAGGTTGGGACACAATGGTGGGGGCAGACTTGGGGGTTTGCACATGGCTGTCCATACTATACAGAACTTATCTCAAAATAAACAGGTTTTCATTCTACAGTGCTATCAATATAGCTTTATAAGCACTAAAGTCATAGAAGAAGAACATTTACAAGGATTTCTTTATCTTCATATTGAATATCATATGAAGCATCATAAAACAAGGATATTAGGGGTGTAACGTGGCTATTTTTCTTTCAAAATACACTTTGCACTTTGGCTCCCTTCAAGCTTTAACATGCAGGAAACTTGCTGAATTTTCTGAAAACCTACACTGGAAGAAAAAAAACCATAACTACTGAGCCTTGCATGCAAGACAGATTGTTCTAAATAAATCTTTGTTTCATTTCAGCAGTATGGTGTGCTGTAATGGCTTATGGTCAACATGCTATAAACAATTTCCTATGTTACTAGCAATATCTCTGAACAAATATTTTTCAAACCCACAGTTCATTTCAAAGAAGCAATTTATTTTTCAAGCTTATAGATGAAGTTGCTATGTACTGAGACAAAGGTATTTTGTCTTTGTAAAATCTGTTTGATATAATATATTGTGTTCAGGATAGATTTGCTACAAAACAAAATATTAGAATGAATGATAATATCCTAAATGCAGGTATGCATCTCAATTATACCATATGATACCATGTAATTACATTCTGTGGCTGGTATTTAAAGTAGGGCTGAGCTAGCATTTTTGATGGACATATGCTTAACTTAGTATGCAAGAACCACATACTGATACCCTTGCTCAGTTTCTGCCTAATCTTTCCTCTGGAAAACTCCAACTAGCAACATTACATTGTGATGTGGTGGTAGCATGTATGCTGTGATCTACAAGAGACCCATGCTATGCATAGACCCTGTCTTTGGGGCCTGGGAAAGCAGGGAGGTAGCAGCTTTTTTTGTAGGCACAGATTATAAAATGCAAAGTTTGGAGATTACTTCCCAAAAGAAAAGTGGAGAGGTCAGGGTTGGATAATTCTCTATGTAGCGAGCTCAAAAGAGCCTGAGCCTGGAGTTCTGGTGACAGAAGAGTACTGCCCAGGCAGGGAAGTGGATAGCTAGGAAGAAATTGGGACTGTGGCAACCCATACCTTAGGGTTAGTATTGCCAAAAGGCCATGTCATGTTCATCCTGTGTAATCTGACACCCAACAACCAGAGGGTGGGGGGGCATCCTAGGTTGGGGTTTTACTGTCAGCTCAGACCTGAATTTCTCCGTGTTTTTGAGATCTTACTTAGGAGCTGCACAATGAAGTATACAAATTTGTTCTACTAGTGTTAACTGATGACACTGTATATGTACAAATAGTGGGGAACATCTACTATTTTAGAATCAGAGTTTTATCTGATACAAACTCTTCATTATTCACTTGCTAAAACTTCAAACTGCTCAACCTAATCCTCTATAAATGTGTGCAGTATTGTTGTAGCGTCTTGGTCCCAGGACATTAGAGAGACAAGGTACATGAAGGGACATGAAGAAGAGCTCTATGTAGCTTGAAAGCTTGTCTCACCAACAGAAGTTAGCCCAATAAAATCTATTACTTCACCCATCTTGTCTCTCATTCTCCATAAAGTCTTTCTACATCTTACTAGATATGTTAGTAGGTATTGATTGTCTTTCTGCCAAGATCTGGTCTGTTATGTTTTGTATTCTTCTTTATCCTTCCCCTATGTCTATCCAGAGTGGCCAAGGGAGTGTTATCTTGATTTTTCCTTCCCCACTAGGCATTAGAGAAAGAAGCTGGCTCCTGACCCTTCCCCTTAAGCAGAGGAAGGAGTGCTGCAACTGCTACCGGACAGAGAGAGAGAGAGAACTAGTAACTGCTCCCGGACCTGCTGTGACAGTGACATCAGTAAACTGCATCGTGCTAACTATGCAATCACTCCTGGAGTGACAAAAATTGATGTTTACACATTTGCTTTCTAAACATTACCAACTCCTTTATATGGGACCTTGAGGTTAAGCTGCTGGTTAAGTGAAATAGTATGTAAAGTCATACAATATACAAACTAATTGCTGCTGAAGTGCATTTACTGCATTGCTCTACTAATCTGCAAGGCACTAACCTTAGAACTTTAGGGATCAAAGCTGTAAATCCTGCCAATAGCAACATTTGTTTTACAAACTATATATCAGCTGACAATTAGCCTACTTATTTGATGAGTTGTATGCTGGATGCTAATGACACTTTCATTCACCACTGTAAACAAACAAACAAACAAACAAACAAAAAACTAGAGGGATCAGACTGGCCTGTCAAAATGTCAGATAGATGTTTAACATGTCAGACAAATGACCCTAGGGAATTTGACAACAAAATTACAGAAAATGGCAATTGCAATGACTCGAAGTCTATGCAATATCATAAGTACTTTCAAATGTAGCATTTTGTTGTCTGAAAAGCATGTATGGATTGTCTATGTACTGTATTCTTTTAAGAATAATGACACTAATTCTCTGTTAGCTTACATTCATTTTACACTGGTATCTCTCCTGATATATTTTGCTGTGAGCAAGAGGAAAATTGGATTGAGTATAACTGTTTTATTGTATTATTATCAAAACATGGGCCAAATCCTGACATCCTTACTCAGTTTACTCAATCCTTACCTAGGAAATATCCCACTGAAATCAATGACAATTTTGCATGATTAAAAACCGTGTAACATCTTCAATTTCAGGTTTTGATGCTATATTAGTGTTTCCTTAATATAAGCAAAACTAAAGGTATGTCTACACTGGCAGAGTTACATCACCACTCAGAGAGCGCTGGAGGGAAAACACTGTTGTGTGTTCACACTGTCAGCTGCCTGCACAATAGCGTGTTCATACTTGCGGCACTGGTATTGGTATTCAGAGCGGTGCACTCTGAGCAGCCATCCCTGAGAGCATCTTTTCCTCTTCTGCTGCTAAGAGTTGTGGGAAGGTGGATGGGGGGTTGCAAGGCATCCTATGGCCTGTTCCAAAGCTCCGTGATGCATTTCTCCCCATCCCAGCAATCCCTGTGCTTCTGTCTGCATTTGGCTGCATCTTTCAGTGGTTTGTGTACTGCACGCTCTGCCTCTTTGGTCTGCAGGAATGGATCCCGAACTGTTGACCAATATGCTGCTCACTCTCACTAACACGTCACAAGTGACAGTGGAGTTATTCCTTAAACTACGAAGGCAAGAGGAGTTGGACATTGATCTCACCGTGTGTTGTAGCTATGGCACAAGATTGCTTGTGGCATTCATGGAGGTGCTGACCACAGTAGAACACTCCTTTTGAGCTCAGAAACTGAGTGGTTGGATCACATTGTCATGCACATCTGGGATGATGATCAGGGGCTGCAGAACTTTCGCAAGAGGAAAGCCACATTCATGGGACTGTGTGATGAGCTCATCCCAGCCTTGTGGTGCAAGGACATGAGAATGAGAGTTGCCCTGATGTTGGAGAAGCATGTGGTGATTGCGCTGTGAAAGCAGGCTACTCCAGACAGCTACCAATCAGTCAATAACCAGTTTGGAGTGGGAAAGTCGACCGTTGAACTCGTGTCGACAGAAATGTGCAACATCATTAATCTCATCCTGCACCAAAAGACCATGATTCTGGGCAATGTGTGTGCCATGTGCATGTCTTTGCACAAGTGGGCTTCCCTAACTGTGGAGAGGTGATAGATGACATGCCAGACCATCTAGCCCCTGAATACATCAATTGGAAGGGGCATTTCTTTGTGGTTCTCCAGGCGCTTGTGGATCACCGTGGGCATTTCATGGACATTAACACAGGCTGGTCCGGAAAGGTGTATAATGAATGCATATTTCGGAACACTTGCCTGTTCAGGAAGCTGCAAGCAGGGAATTTCTTCCTTGACCAGAAGATCACTATAGGGGAAGTCTAAATGCCCATTGTGATCCTGATAGATCCTGCCTACCCCTTAATGGTACGGCTTAAGAAGCCATACACAGGGAACCTTGACACCAGCAAGGAACAGTTCAACAACAGGCTGAAAAAGTACAGAATTACTTTAGAGTGTGCTTTCGTCCATTTAAAGGCCAGCAGGCACAGCCTATATGTGAGGCTAGACCTCTCCAGTGACAATATTCCTATGCCTATAGCTTGTGTGCTGTACACTCTGTAATATTTGTAAAGGGAAGGGTGAAAGCTTCACTCAGGGCTGGACCTCTGAGGCTCAGTGCTTGGAGGCTGATTTTGAACAGGCAGAGAGCCTGCCCCATCACAGTCCATTAGAAGGGTGCAGTGTGGGGTCATAAGGATCACGGATGCCTTGAGGCAGCAATTTGAAGCTGAAAGCCAGTAATATTTGTTGCTATGCTCGGGAGTACAGTAATGCTAGGAGGTGATTGTGACTGGTGTAGATGACGCATTGTGAAAGTTTAAGAAAATTGCCTGTTGCTTTGAAGGGCACTGCTTTCAATTAATGGAAGAAAGATTGTTTTCAAACCAAAACAGTTCCCTTTATTTAAAAACAAAACAACAACTAGAGGACAGAAAGGAACAAAAAAGCACATTGGCACTGTGGGGGAAGGGGAAAGGCTAGGGTCCTGGGCTGGTTAAAGATTTGTGTATGTATAGGTATTATATGCAACCTTGTCCTTTGGAGAATCTTGCAGAGGGTACTGTACTTCAGCAGGGCTAAACTGCAGAGGGATGGGTGCTGAGTGCAGTGGGTACTGGGAGTTCGCAGGGCTGGACAGTGATGGGGCAGGAGTGGAAGGTAGCAAGTACAGACTGGAGCCAGGAGGTTGATAAGAGTGTGTGGGCATGTCTGGGAAGTGCATGGGAAAGAGTTTTTTGACAGCAGCTGCAGAGGAGGGTGGGCATGGAGCTGCTAAGTTTGCAGTGTTAGTAGGGCCTGAAGTGTGTCCACTTTGGTGCTCCATAATGTTTAAGAGCTGCTCTGTGGCTTCATTCTGGCACGCCATATTCTCCTTTCAGTCCCTCTTCTCGCTATCCCTCCACTCCATCAGTTCTTCATTTTTGGCAGCGGAGCGCATCATGACATCACGTAGAAAGTCCTCTTTAATTTTTTGTGGCCACTTTCTAACTCTGCACAGCTGTCAACCGACAATAACAAAGAGGGAGGCTGGACTTCCAAGGTCATATCTGTGAAGCCAAAATGTAATATTTTACAGCAGACGTATTGTTTGCAACACAGACCACTGATTCAGTGATTTAAAACACAGCCACTATTCACATATCTGTTGCTATCTGGCTGACCCCAGGCAAGCACACACAAGCCACAAGATTCCCAGAATGGTGAGTAACCACAGGGGCAGGGGAAATCAGTGTTCCAGGATCTTACTGTACACTGGGCACATGGCTCTTGGGGAGAGCCAGCACTGTATGAGGGGCCTTATAATCATTACTCTCCTCACATTTTCCACAGACTCTGTTTATTATGGAAGTTATTTCACTGCTTAGGAACCAAGGGAGGGTCTCCTCTAAGACTGAAGCGTCCACTCTGGCCCTTATGTGGCTTGCCTGTGTGCAGCAATGCCCCTCCAACCCCAAGTGATGGCAGAGTGGTATGGGAAAGTTACCCTTAATGGGGCAAGAAACAAAGCAGCTCTGCCAAAGAACCCGATGCAGCGAATTTCCCAGTATGTCCATGAGAGTTTCATGGAGGCAGATTCCTGTGAAGTGTGGGAGTCAATAAACAACTTGTTCCACAGCATGTGGTGATATGTGCATCATACAGACACAAGCCTGCTTCCTGCAACTCTCTGCCCCCCGACAACTTGCTTCAGTGAGTCTCAAAATCAAAGCCACTTACCAGGGCCTCCTCTCCTGTTTGTGCTTCGCCGAATTCTGACCGCTGTGACTGGCTAGGCTCTTCCAGAGTAGAGAAGAGCCCCTGGCTGCATGCATCTCTGACCTCCGAGTCGTCCTCTGCCTCTGGGTCTCCCTCCACCTCCACATGCTCATCCAAGATTTCTTGCTCCTGGCTCAGTCCACTCTCAACTGGCACATGAACCATTGAAGTATCCACAGGGGCCTTCACAGTGGAGGTGGGGTTGTCAACGAGCACTGTATCCAGCTCTTTGTACAACTGGCAGCACTGGAGTGGCGGTTTGCCTCCCGCGCCTTGTGGCAGGTGTTCTGCAGCTCCTTCACTTTGATCCTGCACTGCATTGTGTCCTGGGCATGATCCCCTTCTGTCATACATCGTGAAATCTGTCTATAGGTATCATAATTCCTACAGCTGGAGTGCACCTGGTGTGGTAAACCCGGAGCAGACTGCTGCCAGAGGGGTTGGTGGTAAGGGAGTTAACTGTAGGTTAATTGGGTTCAGCTGAGTAAGGCTGCCAGTGGCCCAAGCAGGATCAGCTGAGCCCAATTAAAAGGCTGCCACGGTCCTTTTTAAACCCACCCTGGCTAGGAAAGAGGAAGGAGGGAGATAGAGGGAGTGAAGCTGCCAGTAGGTTGGGGGCAGCAGGACAGGGAGCATCTCAGAAGGGAAGCAGCTTTGTCCGGGATACAGGGGAAAAGCCCAGCCAAAAAGGGGCGAGAAGGGGAAGGGATAGCCTGCCCTTGGGCTTTCTAGGCAGCCTGCCTAGAGAACCCTTGGCTCACTTGAGAAAAAAGGGACTTACACCGGTGAGCCAGAGAAGGCACTTTGCCACACTGGGACTGGACTCCCTACTCTCCCCAAATGCTGCAGAGGTCCAGCAGCTTGGCATTGCTCTAAGTGGGGGATTGCCTGGTGTGTGGGGCAGGTATGGTCAGCTGGAAAGATGCGCTGAAACCATTGTATGCGTCACTGAGCAAACAGGAAGGGGACTTTCAAAATTCCCAAGGAATTTAAGGGGTGGTCGCCTGAGGGCAGGGCATTACAGTTCAAAGCAATGACCAGAAAGGCAAGAACAGACATTGTGGTACACCTCCGGGAGGCCAACTGCAGCGCTGTAATTGACCAAGGTGTCTACTCTGGCACTGTGGCACTGAATGCATCTCATCGGAGTCATTTCTTTACAATGCTACAACTACACACTTTCTGCGCACTAAGTGGCTTGGCAGAGTGTGCACCTTGGGAGTTACACAACACAAAGCTGCTTTACTGAACAGAAACTTGACTGTGTAGACAAGACCCTGGGTAGATGAATAACTTGGATATTGTGTTTATTTTTTGTATTAAGAAAATGACCTCTCCTGCCAAAATCAATGTACCCATTAGCACTGCAGGGTCGAAATCACAGTGTGTCAAATAAAGTATATAATTAGGGTTCCCAAGTGTTTCATCATGTAAAGTCTAGACCACATTTTAATACAGGGATTAATCCATAGACTGCCTGCCTTCCAGTTCCAGAGTATGTGGAACACTTCCCCACCTCCCATTTATGATCACATAACATCTGTTTGGCAATTATAAAAATTGTTTGCATAGAATTTAGTAGTGGAAAAGTATTTAAAGGGTTTGTTGCTGATTTTAATACAAATCAGCAGCTGGAAATAAGGAGAACCAACACCATGTGCACATCTTGTTCTTAGCAGACCATAAGCAAGTCCTCTTTTAATCACCAGTGGTTCCTGGATCGTAGTCTGAGAACTTCTGAACCATTGTGTACTAAAAAATCAACTTAACACACCCTACCTGGTAGCCAAATGTATTGTTTTGTGATCCATGCCATGGGATTCCAGGGTTTTCACATGATGTGCGAGTTGGCTCTAAAAAAATAAAAATAAAATCAACAGAACATATGGTATTTTTTAGTGAAAAAAAAATCTGTGTCAACAAATATATTTAATTTAACCATGTACAGAACAGGATCAGTAGAAGTATCATGATTAAAATGGTCATATTTCACAGATATTGAAGAATAACACAATACAATAAATCAAAGTTCTGAAACACAAACCAACAGCACTAGGAGTGGAAGAACCAAAGAGAGTAATACAATAGATGTCAGTAACATGTATGTTGTCTTACCTATACATCGAGGAGAAGAACCACTCCAAGTTCCATCTGCTTGGCATATCCTAGTACTGGACCCAACCAAAACAAATGGAGGATTGCAGCTGAAAGAGACTTCTGACTGGTAGATGAAGCTCTTCCCTTCTCTTTTCCCTTGAGCAGGCACTCCAGGGTCACCACAAAACTTTGCTATGGAAAGTGACGTGACATATAGAAAGCATTCAGCATTCTCTAAAAGGTATTAAAATAAGACATACACTAAAGTACGTGAGCTTAGCTGAACAGTTACTCTAAATCTTGTGTCTGGGTCTTATACATAGCCAAATAAATGGGAGTATTGTGGGAGCGAGGAAGGAGTGGAATCTGCACAACATGATGGAGATGTCACATAACCAATCTTTGCTAGTACTGACTGCAGTGTCAAGGTTGAATCAGCTTTGGTGGCTGATTAGAATCCCCACGAGAAAGGCAGAGGGAACAACTTGGAGATGTACTATATGTCTGGTGATTCCACCAGCTACAAAACCTTCCACCTCCATAGCTCTGCTCAACCC
Source organism: Dermatemys mawii (assembly GCA_007922305.1). Lineage (NCBI taxonomy): Eukaryota > Metazoa > Chordata > Testudines > Dermatemydidae > Dermatemys > Dermatemys mawii. The sequence goes on along the minus strand of ML677365.1, from coordinate 7,196,060 downwards.
CCAAATCCTATATTACATCACATACAAGGTGCCCAGCAGAAAACAATTGCAGAATATGACAGTCTTCTGCACACACAACAGAACCTCATAACACCTTTTACTTATAGAGTCTTCCATGCTCTTGGGGGGAGCAAAATAAGTTGTCCAAAAAGAAACAGATTGTGAGAGTGGCAGCTTCTTACTTCATCTTACTTAACTCCAATTGAGAACTTGGGTGTAGAGTGAGATCACTAGAAAGATAGTGGGGCTAACTAGACCTACAATAAAAATAACTACATTAAACATGGAAAGCAGTTTAAGCAGAAATCTGAAAGTCAAACATTAATAGGCATTTATTAAATAGAATATATATCTCCCAATAATAATATATTCTAAATCAGAGTATGAAGCATTGAGCTTATGACTTGCAAGGATTTTCTTCTATCAATGGCATAGCATTGTATAACTGGCTAGATGCATGTTCGGTGAGTTTTTTGGTCTCTCCCTGCAATATTAAGTGTTGGCCATTGTCAGAAGCTGGATACTGTGTTTCATGGACCAGTGATCTGATCAGCTATCATATATTTTATGCCTCCAAACTCCACATTCTCTGATATAAACTCATTGATTGCAGAGAGGCTCCACATACAGAGATTTGTTTGCAAAACAGGGTTTTTAATCTACAAGAATCTGGAAATTCATACTACATCAGGGAACTGGCAGGATAGATTCCGTTGCAAAATTGCTACTAAGTGAAAGATTTATTCTTGTAAGGGCCTGATCCTGTAAACATCAATAACTGAACATATTACTATGATTAGTCAGATTGGCTTCGATATGACTACTTTCTGGTGTAAACTCGATGCTCTCTAGTAAACATATGCCCAACTGGGATTATAATTTGTAGAATCAACATACACTTTTTTTGGCCTTTTTGCATACTGAGGTCTAAATATTTTTTCTGAGTGGTTATTTAAGTTTCAAATTCTCAGTGGGGAAATCTTTTAATTCCTTTACAAGGAACTGGCAATCTTGGGAGCTAGATAATTTTTATAGAAAGAGTTTATATGGAAACTCCATCATTCATTTGAAATTTTTCACAAGCCTTTCCCTAGCAACATGCTATTGTTGGGTGCCCACTAACTCTTTCATATGAGTAACTAAGGAAACAAGACATGGTAATTCACAGGAAACTTAATTTTTTTTCTCACAGATGGAAAGATGTGCATATAAAACATCTTAAATTTGTAGCAGATTGGAGGTTCTGGGATTCCTCCTTCTACTAGAGTAGGTTGAAGTGAATTTATTTTCCAAAGAAACCTGACAAGCAACTGAAGAACAAGAACAAGTGACAAGTGACCAACAAGCGAGAAGTAAGCAAGGAAAAATAATTAGGATAAAAGATAAGATTCAAACAAATACTTACGTAAGCACTGAGGTACCTCACCACTCCAAGTTCCATTCCCAACACAAGTCAAAACAGCAGGAAAGGATAGTTCATAGCCTGGGGAGCAGACATAGCTAATACTAAATCCCCAGTCAAAATTTGTTCCTTCCAACCTTCCATTAGAGATCTGGGGAGGAGTTGGGCAGGTAACAGCTGCAATAACATTCAAAGTGATTAGGCACAGCTGCTGTAAATATCCCTGGTGTACATAGTTACTAGAACAACCATATGTGCTCATTTAATCTTTTTGGAGGACAATACAAGTGGTGACATTATCTTCCTGACTGTATTCTTGCAACACCACTGTAAATAATATTTCTGGTTGCCTTCATTTCTGGGACACACGATTCTTGCCAGATACCAGAATTTATAATGCAAAGTTGAATGCTGCATCATGCCAGTTGGGAAGATAACACATGGAAATCACTGTATACAATATTTGATAAAATACTATGTATGTTCATGACAAAATTATTTTTGTTGACTGTTAAGCATCTTGGAGTATAATTATGTTCACTTACACATGGTGATAATCCAATTCTTTCTTTCTGTTAGCCAATTTATGGATAGTCTGATTGTTAAAACACAGGAATGAGATTCAGGAGTGTGTGTGGCTGTACTCTCTCTTTCTTGGTAGGTACTACACATTGAGAAGTGTCTGCCTCATGGGTAATTCTTTACCAGGAGGCATCTAACTTCTGTATGAGGGGAGGGGGATCTGGGATTCCCTCTTCTTCTGAAGCTGCTAGGGCTGCTGCTCCTGACAGCCAGGAGAGAGACTTAAAAATTCCATCTTGACTTCCCCCTCCACAGGCCTGTGTGTGGCAAAGGGAGATTTTGAAGGCAACACACTCTAGGTTTGAGCAGGAGTGAAGAATGCAGGTCCCTCCCCTATGCCTCAGGTCTGATGGTGCCCCTGATTAGCAGCAGAAAGAGTTCCACAAAGAAGTGATGGGGAGGTAGTGGTGCTTTTAGATTTCGGGGTGGGGTGGCAAAGGATGGCTGCAGCAGTTACTGACTTCAAAGGATAAATGGAAGGGAGGAACAGAGGAGACAGGGGTTGAGATGAGGGAGAATGTGAATGAAAAGGGAGAGAGAATGGGGAAAACAAATTGGATGGGGAGAGAGACAATGAGAGACAGACAAAAGAACAGATGAGTGAATTAGTGAGAGGGACTGAATAAATGGGCAACGGTGAATGAGAAGAGCACTAGTGGGAAAGAGAAACAAAGCAAGGGTAACACCAACAGACCCTATCATCAGGACTGAACCTGGGGCTTGTGGAGCTTAATCCATTAGACTCTACCACAAGAGCTAAAAGCCAATTGGCTCTCAACTAAGGCTGTAGAGCAGACTCATTAATCTCTATGTGGTCTCAGTGCCACTAGCTGGGACAGAACAGCACACCCAAAAGGTGTGTGGGTTACTTAAGTGAGAGTAGGTGGGTTGAGATTAAGGTAAAGAGAGGGAGTAAGTGGGGAGAGACGGCAGCAGTGAATGAAGACAAATGAGGAAAGGAGAGTTGAGAGACCATGTGAATGGGGGAGATGGAGACTGCACTCAAAAGCTTTAAACTTACACTTAGCCTGTTATTCTGCATTCAGAGAAAAAATTTGCCACCTTCTTCATAGTGGTTATGAGCTCAGTGAAATATTGTTTTGGGTTGAGTGAAAACCTCATTGAGGTTGGTAGGCGTGAACTCACCCTTAATTTAACATAACTGTAAGAACAGGCCCCCACCGAAGCTAAAAGGAATGTGTGCGTGACCCTGCTCAGGAACTGTTGCAGAGTATTGTTCTAGGTAGATGTGTGTGTATATGCGATTGTGCATGTGTGTGCGCGAGTGTGTGTTCATAGAAAAGTGAAACGTACAACAAAATGAAAAAGACAGCTTGAAGGAGCAGCTGAAAGCATTGTGGCTGACCCTGGAAGTAATCTGGGGAAAGGTTTATGGGCTGGCATACAGGATAGAAAAAGTGTTCTTAGTGCTGTGATAAAAATAGAGTGTTTCTGCTATTTGATTACTTCTGCATTCAGAGACACAGAAGTTTGTGCATTATCTGCAAATCAACAAAACTGCATCAAAGAAATCACTAACGCCAATTTCTCCTCCTAACTGGAACCAACAGTTAAACCCCGAATTTTGAGTTAGGCCCTCAAGTTCAAAGGGGTAGCTTTTATCCTTTTAAATTCTCTTCCTTCCTTCCAGTGGCAGGATCAGTAAGAAGTCTGGGTTTGGGATAATCACCAACACTTTTACCCTGCACCAATTGGAGATAGTCCATTTACCAAGCAGCTTTATTAATAGTCACTATAAAAGGGACTTTATGTTCCGACTTCCTGGCTGAAAAGCAAGGGAATAAACCGAAAATTGTACTTGATAATCTCCTTTTTGCTAGGAGAGTCTCCCAGAATTCTGATATGTATGATCTATTCTCTTCCTGTCTGCCATTTACGGAGGCAGTTCAAAGGTGAAACACAACTGTGCTAGCCAAACATGCCAAACCTGGGGGAAAATGCAGAAGTTGGGGTTCTTTTTGGCTTAATTGGCTTGTAAGTTGCTTGTTGGCTAGTTTTTGGCTTGTAGCTTGTTGCTTGTTTGGCTTGTAGCTTGTTGCTTCTTTTCTTTGATCAGCTCCCACCAAGCAGGGGTAAGGGGCAAGCAAGGTCATGGGGTGGGGAGAGAGAGGCAGGGTGGACAACAGGCCCACCACAGTCCCAGACTGCACACTCTATGTGCACACTTTCTGTGTCTGGTCTTGCTTTAGCTTAAGGGAACAGGACCATACTCTCAGAAGAAAGGTCTGAGATGTGACCTTGCTATTGGGAGACCCATATGTGCAAGATCAGAAGGCCCACTGACTTAAAACACTGAGATATAGTTGGCCTCATACATTTGTCCAACATGGATATCTTCTGGATCTTCTGTCTAGTGATGGGTAGATCTTTGTCACTGAAGAGTCTATCTCCATTCCCAGGTAAATTCTTGTCAAGGGAATCAGGGAGATTTTTTTCCTGGTGTTACTGCAAAGCCATATGCTTATGAACATAAGAATGGCCACACTGGGTAAGACCAAAGGTCCATCTAGCCCAATATCCTGTCTACCAACAGTGATCAATGCCAGGTGCTTCAAAGGAAATGAACAGAACAAGTAATCATCAAGTGATCGCTTGGCAATCAAGAGTCTGGGCTCTGGCACTGGGTGTTGTGGCCTGTAAGCTTTGCCTTGCTTTGACCACTACAGACATGTAAGACTCAAGGTGCAGGCCATCATGGAACAGTTTTCAGGTTTGTTGTTGTTGTTGTTGTTGCATGTGGTACATTTCTACCTGGCTGTTTACAAGATGGAGGTAGCACACTATTCATCCTGGTCTGGAGACCACACAACTGACAAGGGATAGTGGTTATAGGTGCCACAATTGTGAAAAAAAGAGTTGCTAGCTGTCCCCAGATGCTTGAAAGGCTGCTTGCCTGTTCCCCAGCCCAGATATCACCCATGTAAGTGCTGCAGGAGCAACCTGATGTCACCTGGATCTTTACTCAGGAAATTGAGGTCAGTTAGAACGTGGAAAGGGATTTCTTATTTACCCCTCTGTAATCCCATGAAGATGCAGCTCCATGGGTAGTGGAGTCCTCAGATGTGTCTGTACTGGTCACAGACTTCCTAAAGTGCTCAAGGCTTTAAGGTGGAGTCAGCCTGAGGAGCAGGGAGGGGTGGAGAGAGAGCCCCGTTTCCAGGCGGAGCAAGGGTTTATGTCTGATGATCAGAAAGCAAGATTCCCATTCTGATGTTGCCTCAAATCTGAGCCCCATTCCCTGGCACAGCGAGGGTCTTTGGCTGAAAGCCAGATAGACACAATCTACATTAGGCAGCAAGCTAAGGCAGGAGGGGACAGGCTTCTTCACGTGTTTGGACATGCTGCAGGGTTGGGAGGGGTAATGAGTATGTTACAGAGCACTCTGTCTACACTATGAGCCAGGGGTGTGATTCCCCTGCTAGTGTACATATATCTGTGCTAGCTCTCATTGAGCTCATGCAAGTATAAACAGCGATGTAGTTCAGTCGCATGGGTAGCTGCAGTGGAGGCACAGCTGAGCTCTGCTGAGTACATACCCTCTGATTTGCAGTGGATTGGCTCTCAAAGGGGCTCAGCTGTGCTCTGCAGCTGCTACCCATGCTACTGAGCTATACTGCTGCTTATATTCATGCTACCATATGTGTCAGAAGAGGATTACAGTTTTGTGGGGCCTGGGCCAGAGCAAGTTAGGGCCCTCCTCATCCCTTCTGCCTGCAGTCCACTCTGTCCCCACCCAAAGCCCCTTCTGGGGAGCAGAATTGGGGCACAAGAATTGGGGAGCAGGATTGGCACCCACCCAGCACTTCTTACGGGGAGAGAAGTCAGGGCGCAGGGGCAGGAGTGCCAGGCAGATGGAGGGGGCAAGCTCTCATGACCTGACCTCGCTCCCCAGCAGGCGCGCCAGGCAGAGTGGGTCAGCACACGGGGGATCCATTTTTCCAGGGCCCTTCGTTTGGCTCAGGCCCATAGGCACGTTTCCCATTGGCACAGTGGCTAATCTGCCACTGGTATGAAGCACACCCCTAGATTATAGTGCAGACATAGCCTATGAAGGAGATAAACCCCAGAAAACATTCCCTCAGGGGGAGAAGGCAAAGAAGAAGGGATTTAGCCTCTGATTTGCACGCTACTTTATTAGTGAAAAAAAGCTGCCTTAAGAAGGAAATACTTGCTTTTGCTTTTTGGGGATCCAGAGTCACTGGGTTTTGCAGAACTTAACTCAGAGGATCACAAGAATCCTCTGTTTCATGATGTGCAAAAGAAGAGTTGTGTAGGTGCCCTGCTTCTTTCCATGGACAGAGGGAACCAATAGCCCAGAAAGGGTCTCATCTTTATGCTGCTTTATGCCCCAGGACTTACCTTCTGGGTCAGCTGAAGGAAGGTCTCCTTGTCCTCCAAACCTTTCTCCTGATTCTTCTCTTACTCTCCTAGTGGGGTTTTTCTATGGAGGAATCAAGGCTAATTGGAGGACAGCACCAATATGCCTGTCCACTCAGAGCTCCATGCCCTAGCAGAAATAGGGGTGGAAGCTGGGGCAGACTGGGCATTTTTAACTTTCTGCTTGGCCTGAGAAAGGTACTTCACATTTAGAGCACTGTTTGGATTTTGTCTATTGCTTGCACAGCTACTCTGCCATGCCTGGAAGGGGGTGGAGGAGCTTGGCAGGGAGATGCTGCAGTGGAGGCGCTGTGCTACTCAGATCCCAGACCAGGAGGAGGTGAGGAGACTTGAAAGCAAATTAAAATGCTTTAACTGCCCCCCCAAATGGCCAAAAATAACAAACCTAAAAGAAAAGGATAGGAATGAGTGAACTACCATTTATTTTCTGCCACAGAGGCAGAACATCTGGCAGCAAACAGGAGAAGGGGGTGTGGTTAGTACCAGCTGTGCTTGAGTTTTGAACTACCTCCAGAAACTGCAGACAGGAGGGGAATAGCACAAACATAACTGAGCTGAGGTGAGCTGAGGGGGGGGCCCTTAACCCACCCAACAATGTTGTTAATTGTCTTAGTCCGGCAGAAGTACCTGTCCTAACTCAGGGCCTCTCCTTTTGCCCCTTCAGGCCCACAAATCCTACTTTCTATGTCTCTGACCCAAGGAATATTTCCAGCACACCTCTGAACAACATACTAACCCACAGAAACCTTCCTACCAACACTACAAAAAGAAGGATTCTGCATGGAATCCTCCTGAAGGTCGAAACAACAGATTAGACTTCTACATAGAGTGCATCTGTCAACATGCACAGGCTGAAATTGTGGAAAAGTAGCATCACTTGCCCCATAACCTCAGTCATGCAGAACACAACACCATCCACAGCCTCAGGAACCACTCTGACATCATAATAAAAAAGGATGACAAAGGAGGTGCTGTCGTCATCATGAATACAATGAATATGATGAAATATGAACAAAAGGCTGCTAGGCAGCTCTCTAGCATCACATTCTAGAGGCCATTACCTTCTGATCCCAATGAGGATTATCAAAAGGATACACCATCTGCTCAAGAAACTCCCTGAAAAAGTACAGGAACAAATCTCCACAGACACACACCTAGAACTCCGACCAGGGGTATTCTATCTACTACCCAAGATTCCTAAACCTGGAAATCCTGGACGCCCCATCATCTCAGGCATTGGCACCCTAACAGTAGGATTGTCTGACTATGTAGACTCTCTCCTCAGACCCTACACTCCCAGCACTCCAAGCTATCTTAGCGACACCACCGACTTCCTGAGGAAACTACAATCCATTGGTGATCTTCCAGAGAACACCATTCTGGCCACTATGGATGTAGAAGCCCTCCACACCAATATTCCACACAAAGATGAACTACAAGCCATCAGGAACAGTATCCCCTATAATGTCACGGCAAACTTGGTGGCTGAACTTTGTTACTTTGTCCTCACCCACAACTATTTCACATTTGGAGACAATATATACCTTCAACGCAGCAGCACTGCTATGGGTACCTGCATGGCCCCACAGTCTGCCAACATTTTTATGGCTGACTTAGAACAATGTTTCCTTAGCTCTCGTCCCCTAATGCCTCTACTCTACTTGTGCTACATTGATGACATCTTCATCATCTGGACCCATGGAAAAGAAGCTATTGAGCAATTCCACCATGATTTCAACAATTTCCACCCCACCATCAACATCAGCTTGGACCAATCCACACAAGTGATCCACTTCCTGGACACTACTGTGTTAATAAGTGATGGTCACATAAACACCATGCTATACTGGAAACTTACTGACCGCTATACTTACCTACATGCCTCCAGCTTCTATCCAGAACACATCCAAGCTCTAAAGGCTGGTCTTCACTAGGGCTGGGGATCGGCTGTAGACACACAACTTCAACTATGTTAATAACGTAGCTGAAGTCAGCATCTCTACAGCCAACTTACCTGCCGTCCTCACAGCGGCGGCGGTCGGCGGTGCACTCCCGTGTCGACTCCAGCTTTCGCCTTTTGGCAAGCTGGAGTTCCGGAGTCAACAGGGGCAGCTTTGGCGATCGATTTATCGCATCCTGACGAGACATGATAAATCGATCACCAAAAGACCAATTGCTACTGCGCGTAGTGAAGACAAGCCCTAAAATACAATTGCATTTGCTCCAATCCTTCAAACAGAGACAAACACCTACAATATTTCTATCAAGCATTCTTAAAACTTCAATATCCACCTGCTGATGTGAAGAAACAGACTGACAGAAGAGAACCCAGAAGTCACCTATTACAGGACAGGCCCAACAAAGAAAGTAACAGAACACCACTAGCCGTCATCTTCAGCCCTCAATTAAAACCTCTCTAGCACATCATCAAAAATCTACAACCTATCCTGAAGGATAATCTCTCACTCTCTAGATCTTGGGAGACAAGACAGTCCTTGCTTGCAGACAGCCTGCTAACCTGAAGCAGTTACTGACCAGCAACCACCTACCACACAACAAAAACACTAACCCAGGAACCTATCTTTGCAACAAAGCCCGGTATCAACTCTGTCTACATACTGATATAAATAAGACGTCTTATTTACGGATACAGACTAACAGGGCTGCTAATCTTAAACCTATATTGATATAAGTGACACCATCATAGGATCTAATCACATCAGTCACACCATCAGGGGATCATTAACCTGAACATCTACCAATGTGATATATGCCATCATGTGCCAGCAATGCTGCTCTGTCATGTACATTGACCAAGCTGGATAGCCTCTACACAAAAGAATAAATGGACACAAATGTGACATCAGGAATCATAACATTCAAAAACCAGTAGGAGAACATTTCATTCTCTCTGGTCACTCAGTAACAGACCTAAAAGTGGCAATTCTTCACAAAAATCTTCAAAAACAGACTCCAATGAAAACTGCTGAACTGGAATTAATTTGCAAACTGGATACCATTAAATTAGGCTTCAATAAAGACTGGGAGTGGCTGGGTCATTACACAAATTGAAATCTTATTTCCCCATATTAGTTCTCCCTTACTGTTACTCACACCTTTTTGTCAACTGTTTGAAATGGGCCATCCTGATTATCACTACAATTTTTTTCTCCTGATGATAATAGGTCATCTTAATTGATTAGCCTCTTAGAGTTGGTATGGCATCCCCCATCTTTTCATGTCCTCTCTCTCTATATATCTTCTACTGTATGTTCTACTCTATTCATCTGATGAGGTGGGTTTTAGCACACAAAAGCTTATGCCCAAATAAATCTGTTATTCTCTAAGGTGCCACAAGTACTCCTCATTCTTTTTGTGGATACAGACTAACACGGTTACCACTTCGAAACCTGAGTTGAGTCAGACAATGGGCTGCAAAATGTCTGTTGGCGATATAGGGGAAGCAGGGTCAGGAAAGAATAAGTAAATGACCACAGCCTCAAAATGAAGAAATGAATGAATAAAAGTGAATACTGCCCTGCCAAGTGTCTATCAACAGTAACAGGGGAGATTGAAACATTAATAATGTATATCTGCAGTAGATTCTGCTTGGGGTTTCAGCTGAAATTGGTATTACCCCCCCAAAAAAGTGGATTTAAGACAGTTTTGCTGAAAAGTATAATGCCTGACTGATATTTACTTGTTAAGGAACAGACACACATCCTTCTCTTGTGGAGACAAATGAGGGAGAATCATATATATCTAGTATTTCAGTGGCAGCTGGAAAATAACGTTTGCATACTTTCAGCAGTTCATTGTCCACTTACTGTATCTAAATTGAACCAAATCCTCCAAACAGTAACAAATAGCTATTATACATTCCAAATAAATTATATATATATATATTCCTTTTGATTACACATTCAAAATAAACAATAATATTAATTTAAAAGTGAATATTACTTTTGTCATTGCACAGAAATTTGCATGGAATAAAATAGGGAATTTCTGAGAGCATCAGAGATTTCACGTATGATTACTTAATATTTGCACAGTGCATTAGTGTGTATAATGACAGACAGAAAAGAAAAGTGTACCTTCCTCAAGAGCTTACAATCTCTGTCCCTCATCCGAAAGTTGGACTTTTCCCTTCATACTCTGGTGTATACCTTCTACTCTCAGTTAATGTCGTTTAGGTAAGAGCAGCCCAAATAAGGTAGAGCAAAGTGAAAGACAGGATCAGGGACCTGGATTCCCTCTCAATGGTCAGTAACAGAACTGGCCAAAGTCAGAGTAAGAGTGAGGTTTTGACTGATGCCTCTGATTCTGCCCCAGCCAGAATATCTCCTTGGGGCTCCAGCCAAAATGAACCCCCCTACTCAGACCTCTCCAGTGCGCCCAAGGAAGCCCCAGGCTGAATCTTACTCTAAGATAAACATAACATTTGATGGAAAAAGGGAACAGAGGCAACATAAAAGCAGAGTATGTAAGACAATCCATCTTGCATTGCCTGACTATTGTGTTCCCTAGCAGACTGACAGGACAACTTTCATTTAAAGAAACTATATAAAAAACAGAATTATTGATATATACACCTCAGATTTAATATATAATAACTCTGATTACAATCTCTAGGAACTATGGTAATAGGCAGTACAGAAGTGCTATAAGCAGACATGCAGGGAGAGAGAGATCATTCCTTGTGTAATCAGTTTTGTATGCAAAAACAGTAATATTTGATGATGAATAGTAATGAAAAATAAACAGAAGAAGAGCATTTACTTGAGTAGCAAAACGCTTGGAGCACTTGAGAATGAACTGCATTCAAAGCACTGGGAGCAGAACTGAAAAAAAAAAGGCACCCTAGACACTGACATAGCTGGGAGGAGGTGACAAGGCTCGATAAGGCATACATGGAAGAAGGAGAGAATAGGGATGGAGATGAAGATCTGAGAGTCTTCAGTTTGAAGACATGACACAGAATGAGCCCATCCAGAGGAAAGCATAGACAGAGAAAATGGAGGATTTAAAAGGTGCACTTGCCCATGCCTGCTTGCAAGTGCAATTGGCTAGGTAGGAGAAGAAGGAAGAGTCCCTTAAGGCTATGGAGGAAAGGACCTTAAGATGGAGGGGGGAGACTCACTATGTCAAAGGTAACAGAAATAACAAGGAGAATGATCCCAGAGGAGATGCCCTTAAATTTAGCAAGGAAGAGGTTGTAGGTTACTTTGAAAATAGCAGTTTTGATGACATCAGTAGAATAGTTTTTTGATGGTATATTACAATCAAATTCAGTTATAAGATGCCAATTGTTTAACCACAGGCTACAACAAGAACCTCCCTGTAAAACTTGTAAATCAGGGATGCACATGCTAGCAGAGAGAAGGTGTAAAGTATCAGGGGTTTTATTCTTTTGTTTTTCCAAGCCCCATAGGAAGGAGGCAACACGAGATGTCAAACAAATGTACATTAGGACATGTGCTGGAAATATTTAGACTTTGCTGCTGAAAAACATGCTGAGTATATTATAACTACTGGAGAGTGCTGAACTTCTGTTCTCTAAACAAGAGAGGGATTGGCCAAAGATCCTAGTGGAAGACAAGATAGTCCAATGCTATCCAGCCATGGGAAAAAATCATTTACTGCAGATGTGGGCAAACTATGGCCCATGGGCCACATCCAGCCCATAGGACCGTTCTGCTCAGCCTGAGCTCCCGGCCAAGGAGGCTAGCCTCCCACCCCTCCCCTATAACTTCAGTGAGCTGCGCCACCAGTGTTCCGGCCTGCCACTCCTGCCCGGCAGTGCTGCTTGTCATGGCTGGCTCTGGTGGAGCTGTGAGCTCCTGCTGCTCTGAGCAGCATGGTAAGAGAGCGGGAAGCCGGGATGGGAGGGGTGGTTGGGTAATGAGCAGTGCGGTCCAGAGGGCCTGTCATGGGGCAGGATTGTGGATAGGGGTCAGGGCAGTCAGAAAAGGGAGCAGGGGAGCTGTATAGGGGATGGGGTGCCAGGGACAGTTGGGGGTGGGGCCTTGAAGGGGTCAGGATAGGGTGAGGGGGCCAGGCTGTTTGGGGAGGCACAGCCTTCCCTACCTGGTCCTCCATACAGTTTCACAACCCTGATGTGGGCCTTGGGCCAAAAAGTTTACACACCGCTGATTTACTACAATCTAGACAATTAGAAAGTCCAATACCATGTAGGTTCGCAAAAGATATGCTGAAATGCATCATCCCGGGTAGATTAACATTATGCAGAAAAAGGGAAAATTCCATTAAAAGCAGGGAAGTCACTTGAACTCTCTCTTAATCAGAAATATAATAAGAGGTTACTGAGAGCCCCAGTAAGATCTCCAGAACAACACTGCTAACACTTTAAATTTATGAAACAAAATAAAAGACACAAATGGTAAGACAAAGATTTTCAGAGCCCCCCAACTCAATTTACTCTACAGACAAAGTAAATATGAATGTGTCCAGACGTGTTTAGTCTTAGGTTATAATGATAAATGTTTACTTAGTTTGACAAAAATGTTACAGTATACAGTAGGCACAAATGTCACACAAAAAATGTTCTGCTACCCAAAATCATTGTGATACCTTTACAAATTGGGATTGTTCCACTCCATGTGCCATTGGTGGTACAGGTACGAATTATGGAGCTGTTCAGTTCCATTGTATAGCCAGGTTGGCACATATAGGTAACATTTTGTCCAACAACATAATCATCACCATATCTCAAGCCATTGGCTGGTACTCCTGGGTCTCCACAACTGATTACTGCAAGTAAGGAGTTGAAGAACAGATGGTAAATCATTAATGTGACTGTGTATCTGTGAGGAGAAAAAGCACATGGCCAAATTAATGATTTATTGCAAAAATATAGAAAATGTTTATCTCCAGCTAAGTAGGTAAACATATATTTCACTTAATGCATCTACTTAACACAATACATGGATACGTACAGGAGCTACATTTTAGGGAAAAATAAGTACATCTGTTCAAAAGTGCAAAAAATGGACTGTACTGTTTTAATCACTTAAATTTCAGGATTAGAAAATGGCAGATGGAAAACAGAGACACTACAAAGGAGTAGGAAGATAAGGAAAAGCAGATTGTTTCACCAAGGACCACACAGTGTGAAAGTCACTCATCTAGATCTTCTTAAAGATTATACAGAAATTTCCCAAATTAAGAAGGGAATGACTGCAATGAGAGGGAAAAAGTACCCAAAAGTTTGATCTCTGACAATAAGGACCTGCAACAGACTGAAGAAGAGTATCTATCGTCCTGTTCCATGAAAATCAGAAAAAAAGTTTCCCTGATCCAGAACTTTGCAAGTAAACACTTAATGAGAATGCCAGTTTACCATCAACAAAGAATAAGTAGAGGCTGAAAGAATGGGACCAGCTTGTTAAGTATTTCTTTCACAGAAAATAAAACCAGGACACAATCATCCTTACAAATAACATATATGTGTTAAAAATAATCACACAGAAATCAAACACTCCCCCACCGGCTCTCAATTAAGAATCAGGGAGGGAAGAACATAAAGAAACAGTTGGTGGGAAGATGGACACAGAAGATCAGTCTGATAGCTTCTGTGCTGCTGAGGAGGATGAAAGTCTTGGGGAAAGAGAATATCAAACTAAAGCGGAGGGAAACAATCCCATATTTGGGACCCTCCTTCCAGATGATGTCATGGTATGCTCTCGCACTGAGAATACCTCTGCATGGGAGGGAACCCCATTTATTAGGAAAAGGTAACAGTAATGGAGGATTTAATCATCAGAAATATAGAGAGCTGTGTTTGTGATGATTAAGAGAACCACATGGTGAATTCCCTGCTGGGTGTGAAAGTCATGGATCTCTCAAGACATCTAGACAGGCTTATGTGTAATGCTGGGGAGAAATTGGTGGTTGTGATACATACAGATACCAATGTCATAGGGAAAGATAGGAGAGAGGTCCTGGAAGTCAAATTTAGGCTCCTAGAAATTGAAGTCAAGAACCTCCATGATAGTATTCTCTGAAATGATCCCAGTCCCCAGGGCAGGGCCAGTTAGACAGGGAGAATTGCAGGGTCTCAATGTACGGATGAGACGATGGTGTACGGAGGAGGGATTTAGGTTTATTAGGAACTAGGAAACCTTTTGGTAAAGGAGAAGCCCATACAGGAAAGATAGGCTCCACCTAAGCCAAAATAGAACCAGATCGCTGGCTTATAAAATTTAAAAGGTTGTAGAGGAGTTTTTAAACTGAAGGAAAGCCAACAGATACAGAAAAGCACAAGATTCATATGCAGACATCCCTTAGGGGATGATCTGTTAATGAGGATTCTCTATAACCTAGTAAGGAGGAAAGGATAGAAGTTCATGAAGTACAGGTAAGAAATGAAGAGACACATCCAAATGAAAGAATCCCAGGCAATTACATCACATACTGGCAGATATCTAAAAAGTGACACATTTTATAACTGCTTACATACAAATTCTAGAAGTCTAAATACTAAGATAGATGAACTTGAGTGCCTGGTATTAAATGAGGATACTGGTATAAGATAACAAAAACTTGATGGAATGATGATAATCAACAGGACACAGTAATATCAGGATACAAAATATATAGAAATAAAAGAATAGGTCATGTTGGTGGGGAAGTAGCACTATATGTGAAAGAAAGGACCAAATGAAGTAAAAAATTAAATGAATCAATCTGTACCATAAAATATCGATGGATAGAAATTCCAGGCTATAATAATAAGAATATAGCATCAGGAATATACTATTGACCACTTCACCAGGATGGTGATAGTGATTGTGAAATATTCCAGGAGATTACAGCATAAATATAGAAAATTTAATAATAACAGGGGATTTCAATTGTCCCCATATTAACTGGGTATGTCACCTTAGGATAGGATGCAGAGAAAGTTTCTTGACACTACAAATGATTGCTTCTTGGAGCAGCTAGTCCTGGAACCCACAAAGGGAGAGGCAATTCTTAACAGAGTCCTAAACGGAGCACAGAATCTGGTCTAAGAGGTGAATATAACTGAACCACTTTGTAATAGCATCCATAATAAAATGTAATTTAATATATTTGAGGGGTAGAAGGAAAGAAACACCAAAGGAGTCAACACAGTAGCATTTAACTTCAGAAAGCGGAACTCTACAAAATGAGAATGCAAGTAAAATGGAAATTAAAAGATACAGTTACTAAAGTGAAAATGCATGCAAGCTGCATGGAAACTTTTTTTAAAAAACACTGTAATAGAGGCTCGAATTAAATATATACCCTCAATTAAAACAAAACTAGTAAGAGGAACAAAAAAGTGCCATCATGGCTAGAGAACAATGTAGAAGAAGTGGATATAGGCAAAAAGAAATCCTTTAAAAATGGGAAGCTAAATCCTACTGAGGAAAACAGAAAGGAGAATAAAATCGGGGAAGTCAAATGTAAAAGTATAATTATGCAGTCCAAAAAAGAATTCATAGAGCAACTAGCCAAAGACTAAAAAAACTAAAAGCAAGAAAGCCAACCAACTAACCAAACAAAAAAAACCCAACCCTACATCAGAAGCAGGAAGTCTGCCAAATAATCATTGGGGCCACCAGAAGATCAAGGGATAAATCATGGAAGGAGAAGCTAAATGAAATCTTTGCATTAATCTTCATGCAGAGGATGTGAGGGAGATTCCCAAAGCTGAGCCATTCTTTTTAGCTGACAAACCTGGGGAACTGTCCTGGATTTTGGTAACAATAAACGAGGTTTTGGAACAAACTGACAAATTAGTTTTGTCATAAGTCACCTGGATGACATGGTATTCACCCAGGAATTCTGAAGAAACTCAAATAGGAAACTACAAAACTATTAACTGTGGTATGCAACCTATCATTTAAATCAGCTTCTGTACCAGATGACTTGAAGTGACAAGAGTTATTTTTTAAAATATTTTTTAATGGTTTTTTTTGTTTGTTGTTTTTTTTAAACAAAAAGGTTCCAGGGGTGAGTAAGCCTAACTTCAGCATCAAGCAAACTGGTTGAAACTATAGTAAAGAACAGAATTATCAGACATATAGATGGACAAGATTTGTCAGGAAAAAGTCCACATGTCTTTTGTAAAGGGAAATCTTGCTTCCCCAATCTATTAGTATTTGTTTAGGGGGTCAACAAATATGCACAATGATGATCAAGTGGATATAGTGTACTTGGACTTTCAGAAAGCCTGTCATAAACATACAGCTGAGGGTAGCATAAAATCCCTCCTTTACTTGTAAGGGGTTAAGAAACAAATAACCTGGTTGGCACCTGACCAAAAGGACCAATAAGGAAAGAAGATACTTTCAATTCTTTGCGGGGAGGTTTTGTTTGTGCTCTCTTTGTTTTGTTCTCTCTTGGACAGAGAGAGACCAAGGCAAGAAAAAATATCTCCTAAAAACATACCTGAAACGAGCATCTAAGATTACAAAAATTGTAAGAAAATGTGGTACATTATCTTTCATTTTAGCTTGTGAATTTTCCCTATGCTAAAAGGAAGAGTTATTCCTGTTTTTTGTAACTTTAAAATTGAGCCTAGAAGGGAATCTTCTGTGTTTTAAATATTTTTATCACTCTGCAAAAGTACCTTCCATCCTGATTTTACAGAGGTGCTTCTTTTACTTTTTTCTTTATAATAAAGTTCTTGTCTTAAGAACCTGATTGATTTTAGTATCCTAAAAATAAAGGGCCTGTACTTTTATTAAAGGCAATTGGTTAGTATATTATTCTCAAGCCTCTCCAGGAAAGGGGGTGAAGGGACTTGGGGGGATATTTTGGGGAAATAGGAATCCCAAGCGGTCCTTTTCTGAATTTTTGTCTAAATCACTTGGTGGTGGAAGCAATACCGTTCAAGGACAAGGAAAGGATTTGTGCCTTGGGGAAGTTTTTAACCTAGGCTGATAGAAATAAGCTTAGGGGGTCTTCACATTTGTACCCCAGAGTTCAGAGTGGGAAGGGAACCCTGATAAAGCCTTTGTCAAGGCCCCTCACCAAAGACTCTTTAGAAAAGTAAGGAGTCATGGAATAAGACTGAAGGTCCTCTCACGGATCACCAACTGGTTAAGAGACAGGAAAGAAAGGGTAGGAATAAATGCTCACTTTTCCAGATGGAGAAAGGTAAACAGTAGTGTCTTTCAGGAATCTGTACTAGACCAGTGCTGTTCAAAATATTCATAAATGATCTGGCAAAAGGGCTAAACAGTAAAGTGGCAAAATTTGAAGAATATACAAAATTACTGAAGATGTTTAAGTGAAAAGAAGACTGCAAAGAGTTACAAAGGGATCTCACCAAACTGGATGACTAGGCAACAAAACAGCATATGAAATTCAATGTTGATCAATGCAAAGTAATACACACTGGAAAACATAATCCCAATTATACATGCAAAATAAGGGGATCTAAATTAGCTGTTACCACTCAAGAAAAAGATGTTGGAATGGATGAAGCAGCTGAGAAAGTCTCAGTAAACTAAAAGATCCTGCTGACTCACAGTGGTAATGATGAGGACTCTCATCAGAGAGAGACTGACTGCAGGCCCTGCTGACCCTACCTGTGACCGTGACTTAGAGGTCCTAAGTTTCCATGGACTACCCTGAGCCTCTGGTGAATCACATCCCTCATTTCCATCAGCAAAGGCATAGCTCTCAGAGTGGGCCAAAGCACATTCATACACTCTTGGCAAATGACCATCTCACGTTGCTGCTAACTATGTAAAAGGGCCCTGGTGTCCCACAGACAGAGGTGACAGTACCAGTAATGATGATGATGATTGCTCCTCATGTCTTTCCCAAGGAAGAATGGAACTACAATGGAAAAAAGAAGAAAGAAAAAAGAAGCAGGGAAGGACAACCATTGATTCGGAAAGACTGTGGTCTTCCTGAGCGCATTGAGTGTGCTGAGGTCAGTTGGTTCCTTAGCCACCATGCTTCGGTCTTCAATAAGTGGTTAACCACCCCAAACTATGATGTGGGGGGGAGTCCACTTCCAGTAGAGCAGTCAGATATGTCTTGTAGCTATTTAAGGCAAAGGAGAGAGATGGAAAAGAAAATATTGCTATGTCACAAGCAGCATTCTACAAAAAAGGAGAGTCCCTTGAGGAAGTTTTGTAGCTCTTTGTATGGAATCCAATAATCCATAAATATTCCCCTACAGGACTGACTTGTGGTGAATAAACTTATGGTAGGATGTGACAATGCAGATTATTAGCACTTGCAGAGCTCCTTTGAAAGTGAGATGCAAATATTGAATCTCAGCTGCTGTACATTGGCATACCTCCACTAAATCAATCTGAGGGAGAAAAAATAGGAATATTCTGTTCCAGGTACACTGCACTGTCCGTAGCAGATTTTGCTAAACAATATCTGGGTAGAGGGGCTCTTCCACTCAGCGTTTGAAATGTTTTCCAGAGATTCAAAAAAAAAAAAAAAGAAAAAGAAATGGAAAAGTCCCCTTTATACACATTCCTTCTAATAGAGAACATACATTCCTAGCTCTGTCTGCACTATGGAAATTGTTCTAGTATCAGCATCTGATGGATTTAAATGATGAGTTAACTTCATACAAACTGGCCATAGTGCCTGAGATACAGGACAGAAGGACTCTTTCTGTTGTCAAGGAAGACTCTGGACAGGATTCTGATATATAACTCTACTATAAAGCCTGTTCTTTTCCAGAGAATCCAAGAAAGAGGAGACTAAAAGAGTTCGTCATGGGGGACCACTAGAGGATGGAGAGGGACTGTTTTCTGCTTTAAACAGCAGAGTCTCTCTGGAAGGGTTGACTAGATCTATCTGTCCCAGGTTGAGAGACCCATGTAATGGAACTGATCTTGAGTATAATGAGTATGCAGTAATGTCCACTCCAAAGAGTTCTCCCAAGGAGGCTGAAACATGTCAGAGGAAGAGAGGTGAGAAACAAGATGGTCAGATGAACTCCCCTCTAGGGAGATTTCCCAAGGTATTAAGTGTTATCAAAGCCAGGAATGAAAAAGCTATTTTAGGACTGACTGATATGGCAGGAAGGGATGGATAATTTAATGGTTTAGCAGCAGATTAAGAACTGCTAGGTGGATACTCTCCAGCCAGAGTCTGGGTGGATGTCCTACAAGCTCTACCTTCATGAAAGCTCTCTGGAATGAAAATCCTCCCTCTCTTCTGATCATGGATAAACTGAGCACTTGCCTCACTAATGGACAGACAACTTTTGGTGAGAAGCCAACTTCAATCCCTCTATTCATAGCATAAGAGACCCTCCCTGATCATACTGAATTTTGGAAGGAAAAATCAGATCCCTGTTTTGAACGTAGCAACAGCAAAATTTGACTGTTGCTGTCTGGGTTGGTAACTTTTAGAGGTGTAGGGAGGACAGTTTTGAGAAAAGAGAAACAGGAAAAGGTGGAGATGGGGAGGTCAGCTGCTGAACTCAGGGGCCTGTGGCCTTTCCTCAGAGAAGACCTGCACAGAATTGCTCACAGAGGCAGAAAGAATGGGGCTGTAATACAGTTCTAGCACTTACAAATAGGTGCCAAAAAAACACTTTCAGTTCCTTTTGTCTTATTGGTGAGGTTAGCCTGCGAGTCATGACTTCCAAGGAGGGGATTCTGTGAGCCAGTCTTGAGAGAGAATGAGAAAGTGCTGAAAAGTGCTAGCAGCAGATTTAAAACAAAGAAAAGGAAGTATTTTTCACACAACTCACAGTCAACCTGTGGAACTCCTTGCCAGAGGATGTTGTGAAGGCCAAGACTATAACAGAATTTTAAAAAGAACTAGATAAGTTCATGGAGGATAGATCCATCATGGCTACTAGCCAGTATGAACAAGGATGGTGTCCCAAGCCTCTGTTTGCCAAAAGCTGGGAATGGGCAATGGGATGGATCACTTGCTGATTACCTGTTCCATTCATTCCATCTGGGACACCTAACATTGGCCATTGTCAGAAGACAGGATACTGGGCTAGACTGACCTTTGGTCTCACCCAGTATGGCCATTCTTATGTTCTCAAAGGACAAGCACAGGCCAATGTGGAGGGATATTAAATCAAACAAACAATCTAACACATACTTGATTTTGTTACCTAATCTTAGAGTACTAAAACAATATGCCACAAATTCAGGGAAAGCAAACAAGTGTTTCATGAACTTATATATTGTCTTGCAAGAACTGTCAAATGCTGCAGTTTCTTTTCTGAAACTGTGGTCAGTTAATACATAGTAGATACCCACTGATAATTCCATTAAAATAAACTGATGTCACAAATACTGTATGTATAATCTTCAAAGGTCAGGCAATCACACTTGAACATTAAAACAGAAATACTTGAAGTTACAGATTGCAATTACTGAGCAAGAAATATAGGGTAAGAAATTGCAGAAGTTTTCAAAAGTAAAACAAAAATATATAATACACACCACAAACATATTATGCAAACACTTAGAATACTTATAAATAATAAACAAAAATGGCTGCTAAAACAATTATAAATTTATAAGAAAAAAACATTTTTCCATAGCTTGCTTTTTTCTTTTGTAAAAATTATGAACCGTATAGAGAAGTATAAAAAAAGGCTTACACATTTGTAAGTGAAAATGATTTTTTTTTCATAGCAAAGCAAGTAGTGATTGTATTTTATTCCTGTTTCAAAGAGAAAATATGCTCAGCCAGTGACCAGCACATTGTCATATGAGCAGATGCATCACACAAAATATACACAAAAACGAACACTAAAACCACAAAATATGAACACAAGAAAATACTTTTTTACCATTAGAGAAAAGTTTAAATAGACAGAATATATGAATATACAAGTGTCTTAAAATGTAATACTAGACAGTATGTTTTAATTCATCTTTTTTTCAAATATTTTATTCTTCATATTACACTTATATAATATTTTCATGGTTGAATCTACTTTGTTATGTAAATTACCAAAAGTTTCTGAAGTGTTGCGAGGGAAAGTAATGCTGGCAGTTAAAACCCAAATTCTATATTATTGTATTTACAAGAATGAAGAATTTAATTAAAAAACACTAAAGCAATATCTGATAGGCCATAGTTATTGTTAAACATGACAAATATTCATTGAAGATTAATCTTACTTGTGCAATTTGGCAACGATCCAGACCATGTTCCATTGGCAGTACATTGTCTTACAGAAGATCCAGAAAGTATGTATCCTTCCATGCAGGTATAAATTACCGAATTAGAAAATGTTGTGCCATCTATACGAAATACTTTCCCATTGGCAGTTGTTCCTGGATTACCACATTGCACAGCTGTAAAATAAAATGTCAAATGTATAAGATGTTAAAATGTTAAATTACCAGTCAGGTAACACTCCTTCTGTCAGCATGTTTAAGGAACAGAAGTCTTTAGTAAAGCTGAAGATTTAGTTTTCAAATCCTGTTGACAATGTGATGGGAATGGTTTATTACAATTGTATATACCATAATTTATATTTATCTCTTTCCTTAGAGAAAAATACGTAGGAAATTACACTTAAAAATCCTACGGTAAAAGAAAGTTATTTAGGTTTGCAAAATCAAGCACAGGAAAGCTAGAAAATGGCAGATTTACGGTTGCCCCTACAACCGCAATTCAATCCATTTGAGAGTATGCATTACGATACCATTTAATTACATGATCACAAACTATTTTTTTTCCAAAGGACTATGCCTCGTTCAATGCACAGGATGGAAGAAAAGGAAGAATTAACATTGCACAAGCAACTATATATCTCGAATTTCCTAACTTTCAAGTGCGTGGCTTTTCACCTAAATACCATCCTATATAATATAATATAATATAATATAATATAATATAATATAATATAATATAATATAATATAATATAAAGAAAACTGAGACAACAGCAGTCTTTATTCAATATACATACTTCCAAAAGGATTTCTAAGTTAAATGAATAATGGAGCATCTTAGATATCTTGAAATGTAAAATAATATGATGCAATCCAAGTTGAGAGTAGAGAAGGTCAAAACACAAAGGAAGAGAGCTTAGTTTGGGTGACCATGTCCCCCTACACCTTATAAGATTATTTATTTATTATTTTGTATCAGAGTTGCATATGTTCATCAAGAAGAATATTAAAAATGGGTTTAATCACACCACACCTAAAGCTCGCATTGACCAGGCTTACTGGAGGAAGGCAGCAGTGCTTTATTGTGTGGTGTAAGAGGGAATAAAGTCAGAAAATGCTGCAAAAAGGTGGGGAGTGGGCGGAAGGCTTTAAAGGTAAAAGACCTGGTTTTGGAAACCCCTTTCTCTACACAGCATGGGGCTTGCATCAGGAGCTAGCGATGAACTTGAGTAGATGCCACTGGTGCTATGAAACCGGTCCATATGTGATGATGGCATGGTGATGGCATGGAGATCCTTGGATTTGGGAGGATGGGAGTTCACCTATCAGACTTGGAGGGTGACATGTTTTGGCTGCTATACAAGAGACCATTTGAAGATGTCTGGGAATTTGACGGTTTGTCATGTTAGTCTGTATCAGCAAAAACAATGAGGAGTCCTTGTGGCACCCTAGAGACTTACAGTGCCACAAAGAGTTGGGATCATGCTTATAAAATTTGTGGATGACACCAGGACGGGAAGGGTTACAAACTCTTCCCATCTTGGTGTCATCTGCAGATTTTGTAAGTATACATGAAAGCTTATGCCCAAATAAATGTGTCAGTCTCTAAGGTGCCACAAGGACTCCAAATTGTTTTTTCATTATCCAAGTTATTAATTAAAATGAGTGAATTACTGGTGCTTCCTTGTGGTGAATATCCAGTGCAGGTAATCTATAAGGAAGGCATCCAGTGACCAGATAAAAGGCCTGGTAAAGGACTTAACAAGGAAGTGCTGGTTAAAGGAACTGAATGATAAGGGGTTTGGGGCTCCGATGATTGGAACGGCAGGGAGCCAATACCCCTTTCTTATAGCTCACCTCAATCCTCCTCTGAGGGAGTGGATAGTAAGGACCTGGATGCAAAAAGAGGGGGAGCTGGTGGAAGCCTCCCAGGTAATTATAGAATAAACAGGGAGTTACCTTAACTGTACACTGTTATCTGTCAGGTAGTCCCAGACATCTAATAATAAAGTTGTGGTCTGATTAAATCCATATCAAGTTTGTCCTGTCCTTCTTTGGTTATAGTCAGACAATGGTAATTATCTGTCTCCTTCAAAATGAGATGACTCTCTCTTAAAGACAGAGCAATCCATAATAATAAAGTGGATAATAAGAGGAAAGAGGCTCTTAAATTTTCTTCTGCTATTCATGAAGCATTTTTCTCAAAAAAGGTCAGTTGGGAATTACTTCTTATTTGTGAAATCAAGATGACTGAAGTACCATAAATGATTCTCCATAAATATCTGGTTAGGTCTTTTTTTTATGATAATACATCTTGCTCCACAGTTCTAGAGTGATTCATTTTAAGTAACTTAGTTTGGGTTTTTCATTTTCTAATAGTGAGCAACACATATTCATCAGTAAACAAAATTTATAGTTTAATCATTTATGACTTATTATATGCAGTATAATGAAATTCTAAAAATAATTGAATTTCTCCTTCCACTGGTATTCATATTTACAATAGCTGTAACTAAAGATGAAGCAACCAGGAAAGCATTTGTCAAAGGAAAAAACAATATTAAAAAAGTGAGGTCTAGAGTGCCTACCTGTTTTTTCTTCTTAGGAAAAAAATATGTAGTTAGTACAAACTGGTAGAAGGAGGAGAGGAGAGAGAAAGTAATGGTTGTCTCAAAAGACTAAGAATTTATCATCTTTAGTTACTGATTTGAATTGTATCCAGGCGACAAAATGCCATTAGATGTTTCAGTCACTATGTGAAAAGATTTGTGGTCTCAAACCAGTACCTACTGGACAAGTATCTGCATCACAAGAGCTATGATATACAATTGACATTCTGGTCAGCACTTACAGGAGAAATGTTATGATTCAATAAGTGTGGAAAGTGAGCCATTAGCTCTGTGCTAGATGATGTCCCTCCACGGAAAAGTAGAGGTAATAAAGGTACACTCATAAGCAGATAAAGAGAAGACTACACTTCCACTGCTTATACTCTATCTGTCCTGTGGCTAAATCAAGCAGTTTAACCTCCAGGGTTTTCACTCTGGTGCCCTTCATTCATGTAACATTTATTTTAAAGAGACGTATGTATGTATTTATGTTTTGTGATTTACCTTTACACTCTGGCTGTCTTCCTGTCCATGTTCCATTTCCCAAACATGTTCTTTCTTCTGACCCATGAAGGATATAACCAATCTCGCAGTTGAAACGTACAGTACTTTTAATTTTAAAATCACTGTCTTCTCTAGAACCATGACCTGGGATTCCTGGATCCCCACAGGAACCAGCAGTGTCACCTAGAATTTATGAAACAAAAATTTCCTCATGAATGTAATTTCTGATACATTACACTACTATATCAGTACTGTAGAACTATTTTACAGCTTCTGACTTGAACTGTAAGACCTATATTTTTAAAGGTGTTTAGGCATTGCTTCCCATTATTTCCCTTTTGAAAGTAATTAGATTGGGCTCTTAAATCAGTTAGGCATTGCAACACTGAGCAAAACAAAGTCTAAATATCTTTAAAAATGTGGGTCCGGGCCCTTTACTTGGCTTTTTAAATGATTTGGTAGCTACCAAAGATATCTTTGTAACCAGGATTTATATGAAGCATAAGCAGCATACAGAAATTATGTTTCTTAGGTAATTGGCCAAGCTTGTGAAGGTCTTATACTCAAATTTATGACTTTTCTATGTTTGCATTTATAGATGTATGTAATATCCTAACTTTTGAATGTTGCATCCAATCAATTCCAAAATTTTCAGGAATGTTCTAGGCATTAATGGCCAGAATCCTATTGATTTGTGGGGGAATCAAAGGGAAAAAAAAGAAGGAAAGTGGAAGACAAATGGAGCCTCTGCTACTTTATTTGAACAACCAAAGCTTCAAGTACCTCTGCTATTTTCTGTTATCAAACAACAGGTCTATAGCATCAATTAACTCTTTTCAACACTACAGAATAATACCCCTGCTTATCCTCTGAGTTCAACATGTTAACATCTGACTGATCTATCTCTTAGACAGAAAGAATAACGGAGGGGCAGATTTGGGGGCATAAAGTAAAAGGGGATCATGCACACAGCCCCCATCATGGGAAAAACTGGGGTAATCCTGGTATGGAGTCAGTGGGCAAGAGAGACGTACAGAGCCTCTAGCTTAGGAAAGAAGGTGGCAATTGGAAAATACTGCAGGGGCAGTGGGAAACGGGTTTGAGGGGATAATAAAGATTCACACAGATACCCTGCATGGGGGACTATAGGGAATTCTAGAATGTGTGGAGGAGGAATGGGGGTAGAAACCCTTCAGTGGCAGGGAAATTGGGGGACCCTTTCCATGCTTATTGAATCCTGACATTTCTGCCGTGTGAGCAGGTGAAATGAGGTACACAGAAAACTCCTGTCATGGGGAGAGGATGGGGGACCTTGGAATGGGAGAAGGGAGGCCACACAGAGCCTCTGGCCTGGGGAGAAAGGTGGGAATCGAGGAGAAGGGTATGGGGCAAACACAACTCCTGTCAAAGAAGGAAATTGGTGTACCCTGGTATAGAGGAGGGGTACTGGAGAATATAGCGGGAAAGACGGAAATGGGGTCACACGCTAAGACCCTCCATTAGGCTAGAATGTGAGATACCTTGAATGGAAAGATGGAGTAATGACGAGGCACAGTGAATTCCTGGTTAGGGAATTAGGAAGCCTGGCATGGGAGGAAGGGAAGGGTTACGTAGAGCACCTGATGTGGGGGGACAGGAGAATTGAAGTCATGAAAGAAAGTGAGAATGGGAGTTCACACAAATCCATTGGCATGTGGGGAGAATGAGGGACCTTGGGTTAGGTAAGTGCGGGGCACAAAGAACTACTGGCAGGGAAGTGACTGGGGGACTTGCAGGGAATCGCTGAAACAGAGGGGGATGAGGGGATGGCATACGAGGAGCTTGTGGGAGGAATATGGAGGGATGCAAAGACGCCTGGTGCGTGCAATAGGCTCAGCCTTCCCAAGCTACAAAGTGCTTGTCCCTCTAGTTTATATCATTTTATGTTACATTTGTACACATCTGCGCTAAATGGCTAATGATTTTATATTATGGTTTAGTTCCACAGTTTGGTGTGAGAACCATAAAAAAAGCCCTATGGTTCTTCATTCAGAATACTGAGATGTTCCAAGGTCACTGACTCACAGATGAATTTCCTGTTCATCCAAATTCCTTGTAACACATGTTTTCTAATAGTATTGCAGTGCATACTTCACATTGTAATGTTATTCTTGAGTGGCAACATTGCTGGCATTGTGTGTGAGCTTTAGTCAGCATTTTTCTCAACACTAACTATTTGTCATGGTTTTTAGTTACTTCCAGCTGAAAGACAGTATGCTGAATAAAATCTCATTTCAGCTGACACGCTATTTGTGTTTTACAAAATCAATGGTTAGAAAAAGTTAACAGTTTTCCCATTTCTAATATACATAGAGCAAAATAAACATTTTGAAAACAAATGGCGGCCAAGATTTTTTGAAATAAAAGTCTAAAATCCAAATTTAGGACCCTAAATAAGTGTCATGATTGGGGGTGGGGGTAGAGCTCCCAGCAATTCCCAGTGTGAATGGAGTTTAGGAATAACTGGGGCATCGGAGGTGGGAGTTAGTGACAGACAGGTAGCCCTTGCCAACCAGTGCCATCAGCACAGCAGGGTGCTGAATGCAGACCTGAACTAACAGAATTATTTTATCTATTTCCTCTCTTCACCAGCAGAAACATCTTTTGAGTTGAGTAGTGAGGGAGAGTCATATGGGAAGCACTGGATTGTTTTGTCTTGTGATTTATGGATAAATGTATAATATATGAGCCTTTTTTATACTAAAATATAATCATAATACCACAATAATGTATTAATTTATTATTATTTTTATTATTTGTACTCATTCTAGTCCCGGTGGCAAAGTAAATCCAACACTGGTCTGTGGGTTGAACTCATTCAGTATTTTGCATGCCATGTTTATCTTCCTTTGCCTGTCACAAACTCAGGAAAAAAACAGCAGAGCTGGGCATCTGTTAACAGTAGTGCATCTCTAAAAGGCTGGGGTTGGGGATCTGTAGGTCTTAATCTTTTCTTTTTTAAGGGATACAGATTCTCTTTACCCATAATACACAGTCACAAAAAGAAGTAAAGTTTGGTTCAGAGAAAAATAAAATGATTTCAATGAAGTTAAACAGTATTGAACTGAGAGATCTCAC
The DNA here is from genome assembly GCA_007922305.1 of Dermatemys mawii. Classification (NCBI taxonomy): domain Eukaryota; kingdom Metazoa; phylum Chordata; order Testudines; family Dermatemydidae; genus Dermatemys; species Dermatemys mawii. Next base: position 7,168,300 of record ML677365.1, on the reverse strand, counting down.
TGCACATGTGGGGAAAAAAAGCACAGGACCCTAATTCATTGGGGCTTACTAGCATTAGAAAATGTCCTCATTCTTATGAGTCAATGAGCTAATTATAGATATGATAGCCAATGTGTTCACATTTGGATCCCTACATTTAGGTATCAAAATCTCTCTAGGGCACCTACATTTATTTATTTAGATGCCCATGACCCAAATCATTAGAATATTTGAACAGCCAGATGTAAGATGGTAAATATCCACAACTCCCCCAATCCAAAATACAGTCAAGTCAATGGAGGTTCTGAACACTCAGGATTTCTAAACTCCAACCTGCTTACTGAGATGATTAACTTAACACATCAAGTTTGAACATTTTGGTCACTACATTTTATGCATTACATCAAAAGTGCCCTAGTTAAAGTGCTTAGGGTAATATATTTTGGATACATCCCCTATATTTTGCCCATCTTGTCTATTTAGATTATAAAACATTCAAGATAGGGAGTGTCTACTACTCTGTATTTATACATTGCCCAGCACAATGATCCCGATTCTTAACCAGTTCCTAAGAACTATCACTACTACTACTACCACCACTACTACTACTTTTATTGTGATTGAAGTAAAAAAGGGCTAAGTGCCTTACAAAAGTGTGTCATAGCTTTTCCTTATAAATTAATCTCATTATGCACTCTGATCTGTCATCTTTTTTGTTACTTATATACAGTCTTAAATCTATTTGAAACACTTGTCTCAGTTATCAAATGTAATATCAGCAGAGTTGTGAAAAAAATATTGTTTTATGTTCCTCAAAATGTACATGAATATTTTTACAGTTTAATTCTGTGTGTGTCTGCACCGTACTCTTTGGATATTTTTAAGTCCGAAATTCTGTTTAAATCCAGAAACTCAAAGATTAATTCTGTTTTTAGATAGATAGATAGATAGATAAACACACAGACACAGTCTACTGATTTTAAAAAATAGATTTGGTGAATCCAGTCTGAATTTCAAACTTATAAACAGATTCAAATCCCATGCTGTTTTTCACTTGATGAGCAGCTCTAATCATCATGTAGAATAGGAACCTTAACCCGCTTCCATTGATGTCATTGGCAATACTCCAACTGATTTCTATGAGAATATACTCTGGGTGAAATTAGGTGAAAAAATATTAAAAATGAACAATCCACATTTTATATTAGTAAATGAAGATTTATAGAAGAGGAACTGATGGAGCAGGATAATAACATCAGCAGGTGTCCTTAACCACATCTACCTGCTGGATGTCTTAAGAACAGGCTTAGCCCCCGAGTAAACCCTGATTCACAGCAAATAATAGTTATTTGACTTATCACATCACTATTATGTTGGTTCAGGCAAAGCAAGCAAACAAGAAATCTGAGGTCAGGCATGACATGCCCATTTTCTTTGAGGTCAGGCCCCCTTTTGGACCTTAACAGCAATATCTTCATCTAAAATTATTTGAATTATAATAATTTATCATTTCTATTATAGTAATACTAGAGATCCCAGCTGAAATTAGAGGTAGGTGCTAGGTGCTGTACAAATGTATATTAACTGAGTGCCTAAAATGAAGAATTTACAGTCTAAATAAACCAGAAAAATAAAAGGTGGGGAAAAAGAAATATTATTAAAAAGCCAAAGGCTATTTTGAATTCTATCAAATTTGGCCAAGAGATTAGGATGGGAGCAAAGTCTAGGATGTCACACTTGCACATCATTTTCTGTGTAGGCAAAACTCATGAGAGAATATGGCCCATGGCTTCTTCCTAGTTCCTGAACATTAAAATAGCTATGTTCTTATAATCAAAGGAATATAGATTTGAAAATGCTCCAAGATAAAAATATTGATTTCTGTCACTTATGTGACGGAAATATGATGTTGCCAAGAAAAAACATAAATTTGTGTATTAGTAAACTTAGCAAAAATGAAAAATGGGCTTGAAGTATAGTTACAGATCAAAAAGGCCCTTAACTGTGTATGTCTCAGATATGTATTTCTCAGTTGGCCTTTACAGATGTATTGGACCAAACCAAAAGCCTGGATTGGAGCAATCCTCAGCTTTCATATGTTCAAAATGAGGATCTCAGTTTTTGTGATTTGGGTCCATTTCCATTCAAGATGATTCACTAGTTACCATGCAAAAACAAAACAACAACATCCTGGGTTTGAAATGAGCACTTGGGTCTTTTTTGAAAGGGCAGAAAAAATACGTATTTTAGCCTTAACTTGAGGACTGAGAGATCAAATCATGAGTCATTTTTCAAGTTATATAAAATTGAAATAATTATCTTGAGGAAATAATGGTGTAGGAGCTCTCCCTCTGGAAACCAATATTTTTATCAGCAATGTGCATATAATAAAAATATACATGTTCAAAGCCAAATGGGCACTTGCCCCATCTCATTGAGCATGTCATTTCCCCTCATATTAAATGTTATTAACAAAGTTCAGTTTTCCCACTGGATTATCTTGTAAAAATAATTTTACTTATGTTATGGCACTTCTACCAATAGCGTATTTTAATGGATATTTTAAATCTTTTATTGATTTTTCAAATAAGAAAAAAAGCAAATAGGCTTCCACCCAAACCTATGGAAGTTTAAAATGTTTCCAAGAGCACGTTCACATACTTCAAAAGTGCTACCTGAACAATGAGGCAGAGATCCACTCCAATGTCCATTTAATTGACATGTGCGAGATGATTGGCCCAATAGTGATCGCCTTCCTGTGCAGGTATAATGAACAGTAGACCCAAATGTATACTTTTCTCCCGACAGGATCGCATTGGGAGGAACGCCAGGATGGCCACAGTCAATCACTACAATGCATAATTATTGAAGATAAAAAAATATTATAATCACCGATCAAACTTCTTACATTTACCATTAGTATTCCCATATTTTACACATACATCTTGTGAAGAAGCTGGATTCTTTAATGTCAATTTATTAAATATGCATAATATATCAAGAACTGAATTCTGACAGATGCTGTGAAACAGATGTCTCTTGAATGGTCAATGTGTACATTATCCAAAAATAATGATAATGTGCTTCTAACATTTCTGCTGAGATGAGTCCCCAGGTACAAGCATTTAGTGTAATTATATCTATACCCTAGATGTATAAATATATAAATCACACAAGATTTCTGTACAGTAGGGCTGGTCTCGACAGAACTATATCTATATATTCATTCCACTTTAGGTGCAGAGGGAGGCTATATGTAGGGGTCACTGCTAGCTCACAGATTATAAATGCATATACATGGGGCTCACATCCACTGACCCTTAAATCATTGCTCATGATTTGTCCGAGCAGCTCTTTCAAGGGGCTAGAATTATGGCCAAAACCTTTCCCTTGAGCTTCTATCTACTAATTTCCTGATATGTGTTTACACAGACCAGGAATTGGCCCCAAACATTTTGCAATATAAAGACCATATTTTGCCTTTAAGGCTATGGCCTCTCTTAGGGGCAATGCGGAGTCCCAAGGGTAGCTTGTGAAGCAACTATGCGTGAGCTAGGTACAATTCCTCTGCGAACTCTCACTGCACCTGGGAATTAAAAAGACTGGACCATCCTTTGACAGCTCCACATTTTTCACCTCCTCTCCCCACCCTATTTTCTTTGAAGCAATGTGTCTCCCTGAGAGCTAGGAATCAGGGCCTTAGAAAAGCCAATTTATACATAAGCAGTTTTCCTTCCAGGCTGAATCAACTTTTTATTAAGATTGACTCAGCAGCTTTTAACCTGACAGCTTTAGGGTGTGTACTGTGTGGACTGCAGACAGGGGTATCTGACCAAAGTTCAATTTTATATACAACTCTGGTAGCAAACTCTAACAACAACAGTGCAGAAAAGGAGATGTAAACTGATATGTAATTATCCTGAAGATGGCAAAGAGAGAATTCCACAATAAGTAATGCTGATTACTTTTTTCTTTTACTTTTCTCTTAAACAGACCTAAAGCAAAATCTTCTAAGAAGTATTTTTAGAAATTGGTCAAAAATAGTATTTTACAAAGTTCTGCATTTTAAATCCTGGTAAAGCCATTGAAATAGTTTCAACAATCTGGTATTAGTATTACAAAGTTTTATAAAAGTAATGGGAACGTTATCATGTTTAGCCCAACAGGCATCTATTTTACAAAAATAAAATAAGAGAAAAAAGACCTTACGCACTACTATGTAGAACAGTAGACACATGGATTATGTATGTCAAGGAAATAAAGATTTGCCCTGAAGTGCTGAAAAGAAATAAAAAGTCTGCTGAAATTTTAAATGGGGCATATTTTCAAGTAAGGTTTAATTGCTCTTATATTTATCAGAGAAAAAAAAAAACTTTGTTAAGTTTAAGGGTACATATCAGTGACTTGAAAGTAAAAATCCTTACAAGAGCATGAAGTTATTTAGAAGCAACCATTAAAATCCCAAAGAATTCAGAGCAAAGGTTGAACTTTGAAGGAGACCAAACATTTTCACTTATGAAAATGCAGTTAAGGCATCCAAATCACTTTATTTCTGTCCCCATAACAATTCTAGTCTTGCATCTCTCCCTCTTTGTTCCTTTACCCTTGGATCAAAGACATTTTTTCTAAGTGATTCATGAAGACTACAATTTATAGCTGCAAGTATCTTGATAACAGAATAGCCACTGTACTGATTTAGAGAACTGCCACTTCCACGCTCCCATCTTCCCTTTATCATTGCCTTCCATAAGGGCCTGAAGAGAGTTATTCAGTCTATGGTTGTGGACGTATTAGATTTGAAGAAGATTGCAAGGTTCTTAGCATTGAAATTGTGCGTAACAGAGCACTGGTTAAATACATACTGTACATAACTGATGCTATGTGAAGAAATGGTTACTCACCTCTCCTAACTGTTGTTCTTCGAGATGTGTTGCTCATGTCCATTCCAACAAGTGTGTATGTGCACCGCACATGCACGGTCCTGGAAACTTTTCCCTAGCGGTACCCGTCGGGTGGGCAGGGGAGACCCCTAGAATGGCGCCGAAATGGCGAGGTATATATGATCCTGCCGACCCACTCCCCACCCAGTTCCTTCCTGCCGGTCACTCCGACAGAGGGGAGGCGGGGGGGATTTGGAATGGACATGAGCAACACATCTCGAAGAACAACAGTTACGAAAGGTGAGTAACCGTTTCTTCTTCTTTGAGTGATTGCTCATGTGCATTCCAACAAGTGACTTACGAGCAATCATCTCGGAGGAGGGTTAGGAGTGTCCTTTATTCCTGTTCTTAAGACCGACTGCCCGAAGTGAGCATCATCTGCCGCCTGCTGGACTATGGCGTAGTGTGAGGCGAAGGTGTGGACAGATGACCATGTCGCCGCTCTACAGATGTCAAGAATGGGAACATGCGCCAGGAACGCCGCCGATGTGGACTGTGCCCTGGTGGAGTGTGCTGTTAAAGGGGGAGGTGCAACATTCGCCACCTTGTAACACAATCTAATGCACAAAGTTATCCACGACGAGACCTGCTGCGTTGAAATTGGAAGGCCCTTCATTCTTTCTACTACTGCAATAAAAAGTTGTGGAGACTTACGGAATGATTTTGTGCGTCGTATGTAAAAGGCTAACGCCCTTCTAACGTCCAGAGTATGAAGTGATCTCTCCCTATTAGAGGAATGCGGCTTAGGGAAAAACACAGGGAGAAACAACTCCTGATATAAATGAAAGGGGGAGACCACTTTAGGAAGGAAGGCTGGGTGGGGACACAGCTGGATCTTGTCTTTATGAAAGACTGTGTAAGGTGGCTCGGAGGTAAGCGCCCTGAGCTCCAAAACCCTCCGCGCTGAAGTAATGGTTACCAGAAAAGCCATCTTCCACGAAAGGTAGGAGAGTGGGCAGGTGGCTAGTGGTTCAAAAGGTGGCCAGTGGTTCAAAAGGTGACCTCATAAGAGCTATAAGTACAAGGTTTAGGTCCCACGAAGGGGTGGGCCGGCGGACAGGAGGGTACAACCTATCCAGGCCCCTAAAGAATCTAGTCAGAAGAGGGTTGGAAAATAGGGAGGTCCCATCTACACCTGGGTGAAAAGCTGAGATAGCAGCGAGGTGCACCCTTAACGTTGAAATGGACAACCCCTGCTGTTTAAGGTGAAGAAGGTAGTCCAAAAAGAAGGGTACAGGGGCAGAGCGTGGGTCCGTCCCCTTGCTTTGGGACCACAAGGAGAAGCGCTTCCACTTAGCCGTGTAAGTGCCACGTGTGGAAGGTTTCCTACTCCCCATAAGGACATCCTTTACCGGGTCTGAACACTGTAATCCTGCAGGGTTTAGCCATGGATATTCCACGCTGTGAGGTGGAGAGGGGGAATGTTTGGATGTTGCATGCGGCCGTGATCCTGGGAGATCAGTGTCGGAAATAGTGGGAGGGTTATGGGCTTGGCTATGCAGAGATTGAGTAAGTGGGTGTACCAGTGTTGACGGGGCCAAGCTGGAGCTATGAGAATCAAAGCTGCTCTGTCCTGTCGGACCTTGAGCAGTACCCTGTGGATGAGAGGGAACGGGGGAAATGCATAAAGCAGGCCCCCTGACCAGGGAATCTGGAACGCGTCTGCCTCTGACCCGGGGCTGAGGTTGAGGAAGGAGCAGAACCTCTGGCACTTCCTGTTGGACCTTGTGGCAAACAGGTCCACCAGGGGAAAGCCCCACTGTAGGAAGAGAGAGTGGGCGATATCCGGCTGGAGGGACCACTTGTGACCTTGGAACGAATGGCTGAGTCTGTCCGCCAGCCCGTTCTGACACCCGGGAAGGTAGGCTACCTGAGGGTATATTGAATTCCTGATGCAGAACTCCCTAAGGTCTAGGGCTTACCTGCAAAGGGGAGTGGAGCGAGTACCACCCTGTTTGTTGATATAAAACATTGCCGCTGTGTTGTCTGTCAACACAGAAACACACTTGCCTTGTAGGTGGTCCCGGAAGGTCTGGCACGCCAAACGAATCGCCCTGAGTTCTCTGACATTGATGTGGAGAGATAGCTCGCTCTCGGACCAGAGACCTTGAGTCGTGGTATTTCCAAGATGCGCCCCCCAGCCCAAGGCGGAAGCATCCGTCACCAACATTATGGAGGGCTGTGGTTTCTGGAAGGGAACTCCCACAGACAGCGAACTGGGCAGGAGCCACCAGTGTAGGGAGTCTAGGACATGAGATGGAAGGGTCAAGAGAATGTCTAGAGGGTCCCTGCCCTGTTTGAACGCACCGGCTAGCCAGGCTTGCAGAGGATGAAGCCGGAGCCTGGTGTACAGAACCACACAAGTGCACACTGCCATGTGTCCCAGGAGGACCATGCAGTTCCTGGCCGTAGTTGTAGGGAACCTGATGAAGGATCGAACAATGTGTGAGATTGTGTCGCGACGAGGCGATGGGAGCAACGCTCTCGCCTCCCTGGAATCCAGCACCGTAACAATGAACTCGATCCTCTGAGTTGGCATAAGGATTGATTCTGGCTTGTTTAGGATCAGACCCAGCTGAAGAAACGTGGCTCTGACTAGTGACAGGTGCTGGGCCACTAACTGTTCTGAGCGTGCTTTGATGAGCCAGTCTTCGAGGTAGTGGTATACATGAACATGGTGTCGGCATAGGAATGCTGCCACTACCTTCAGGCATTTTGTAGACACCCTCGGGGCCGTGGACAGCCTGAAGGGGAGAACTGCGAATTGGTAGTGTTGATCCTCTACGACAAATCTTAGGAACCTTCTGTTGGCTGGAATGATTGATATGTGAAAATACGCATCTTTTAAGTCGAGGGCGGTGAACCAGTCTCCCTGTTCCATGGAAGGGATAATCGAGATTAAGGAAAGCATGCGAAACCTCAGTTTCTTTATGTAGGAGTTGAGGCCTAGTAAATCTAGAATGGGGCGAAGGCCACCTTTGGCCTTCGGAATAAGGAAATAACGGGAGTAATACCCCTTCCCCCTGAATTCTTGAGGAACCTCCTCTATAGCACCCAGTAATAGAACTGTGTGAACTTCCTGTAAGAGAAGTTGCTTGTGAGAGGGGTCCCTGAAGAGGGACGGGGAAGGAGGTGGGGGAGTAGAGAGGAGGGAAGGAAGAGAATTGGATAGACTATCCCACTCTTACCATGCTCAGGACCCACCTGTCGGAAGTGAACCAAGACCATGCATGGTAAAAGTGGGATAAACGGTTGACAAAGGGAAGCGAATCGACTGGTGTTCCGTCCTCGGGCAAGTCTTCAAAAGTTTGGTCTAGAAACGGGCGGCTGCCTATTATTATTGGGAGGTTGACCTGACGAGAGGAGGAACGAGGTTGTCCTCTGCCATTACCCCTTGCACCTCGTCTGGGCTGGTCCCGTCTAGCGGGAGGTTGATAAAACTGAGAAGCAGGAGGAGGAGGAGTAGGGGGCCGGAACGGTCTTCTTTGGGGTTGGGGGGTATGTAGTCCAAGGGATCTCAAGGTAGATCTGGAGTCCTTGAGGCTATGCAGTCGTCTATTGGTGTCCTGAGCAAAGAGACCCTGCCGGTCTAAGGGAAGGTCCTGGATCGTGTTTTGGACCTCCGGAGGAATCCCAGACACCTGTAGCCAGGCACTGCGGTGCATGGTTATCGCAGTAGCCGTGGTTCTGGCTGCAGAGTCCACGGAGTCAAGAGCTGCCTGTAGTGCCGCCCTAGAGACCACTCTGCCTTCTTCAACAATGGCCTTGAATTCTGCGGCCGAGTCCTTTGGGACAGACTCCTGAAACTTAGTAAGGGCTGACCATGACTTAAAAGCGCAGTGACCCAGAGCAGCCTGCTGATTCGAGATCCTGAGTTGCAGGCCTGCTGACAAGTAGACCTTCCTTCCAAAAAGATCTAATTTTTTGGCATCCCTGGATTTTGGGGTTGAACCCGTCTGACCTTGATGTTCCCTATGATTAGCAGCTTCCATCACCACGGTTCCCGGTTGCGGGTGGGTATATAAATGCTCGTATCCCTTCTGGGGAGCGAAATAGCGTCTCTCCATGCCCTTGGCCATTGGTGGAATAGAGGACAGGGTCTGCCACAAGGTATTCATATTAGATGAATGGCCATTGTACAGGACCCCGACACTGGGGTGGCCACCATGGGGGTGGAAGGTCCCGGTAGAGACGATGACGCCTTGAGCGGTGTGAGGATGACCGGCGATGACTGTGGCCAGATCTAGATGACCCCACGTCTGACTCGGATGAATAGTCTGACGCCAACCACGGCGGTGCCGAGCCTTTAGGTGCCGGGGAGCGGTGCTGGTAAAACAGTCGGCTTTCCAGGGTGCCGTGGGGCAGAGGACGAGTATACAGGGTCCAGATCTGACGTCGTGGGATGTGAGACAGAGGACGTCGATGGTCCCAGTACCGGGGGGATGACATGGCCCGACACCGTCGGTGCCGTGGGCGGCGCCATCACACTGGACTGGGGCGGGATGATCGGTGCCGTGGGATGTGGTATGGGTGCCGGTATTATGAACGGTGCCAGTGCAGCGTCTTGGGACATATCAATAAGGTCCCTGGCCGCTTCATAGGTATCCGGCGTCGAGGGCAGGTCCAAGTCCTCCAAAGTGTCTTGAGCTGGAGAATCTGCACCCATCAGAGACCGAGACTTAGGCACCGAGGCCGATGTGCTTGGCATAGGCTCCTCAGAGGACTGGCGATGATGTCGCGATGCCGAGCAGGTTTTAGAGGGCTCACCCTGAGTCTTGTGCGCCAGGGAGCAGCCTCTGTCAGGCCTCTTTTTCTTACAAGGCACCGGAGATTGAGACTTGTGTCGCTGCGAGATGCTCGCGCGGCATGCCGGGGATCGGTGCCAGTGAGACTTAGACATCTCCTTCCTCGGTGCCGGAGCTTCGCGTACCGAGGCTGGTGCACTGTGCACTGTAGGCTGAGCGGGATCCGCCTGTGGCTGCAAGGCCAACTCCATGAGAAGGAGCATAAGCCGAAAGTCTCTTTCTTTCTTTGTACGCGGCTTAAAGCTCTTGCAAATTGGGCACTTCTCTGTCTGATGGCCCTCCCCCAGGCACTTATGGCACTTGGAATGAGGGTCACTACTAGGCATCGGCTTCCCGCAGCCTTCTCAGGTTTTAAACCCCGGTGCCCAAGGCATGCCCTGGTGCCAGAGTAGCTAAACAGGAAAGGGATTCCCGGGATACTAATCTAAATTAACTAACTACAAACTGTAAACTACAACTATAACTAAGAACGATAACTATCAGAACGAGAACCGCTAAGACAGTGCACAAAGACACTAGCTGCTCCAGAGACCGCCACGAACGGTAAGAAGGAACTGGGTGGGGAACGGGTCGGCAGGGTCATATATACCTCGCCATTTCGGTGCCTGTCTAGGGGTCTCCCCTGCCAACCCGACGGGTACTGCTAGGGAAAAGTTTCTGGAATCGTGCATGCGCGGTGCGCACACATACTTGTTGGAATGCACATGAGCAATCACTCGAAGAAGAAGATTGTCATTCACTAACCTTAGCTCTTTTTATTATAGCATTATAATTTAATGATCTCAGTCTTGGAGTTTTGCATATATAGATACACTCAGTTTGTGTTTAATTACATTTGTAAAATATTTGGCATGTGTTTTCTGCAAAGTGATGAGCATTCTGGCCTCGATCCAGCAAATTATTTAAGCATGTGCTTAACTTTTGTCCCTTGACTGCTAGGTGAAAATGAAACATGTGCTTATGTGCTTTCTGGATAAGAATGCTCAGCACTCTGCGTCCCTAATGAAAAGGGGGAAAGACTGCCATGATATACTATATTTAATCAAGAATCAGAGAGGTAGCCGTGTTAGTCTGGAATTGCAGAAGTGACAAAGAGTCCTGTGGCACCTTAAAGATTAACTAAAATTTTAGAGCATAAGCTTTTGTAGGTTAATACCCACTTCGTCGGATGCATCCGACGAAGTGGTTATTAACCCACGAAAGCTTATGTTCTAAAATTTTAGTTAGTCTTTAAGGTGCCACAGGACTCTTTGTCACTATTTTTAATCAAACAACTAAAACATGAATTCTGTCTGTGGATTATGCATGGCTGTAGAGGTCAAATTGGAAGATGATTAAGAGTAAGACACTTTAATGATGTAGTTACTGATGAGATGAAACTGCTTATTATGAATAGATAGGATGATTTTAGAGTCACTGGGTTTCTTTTTACCTCAGAACATTGCTATGGAGACACAGCTAAGATTATGTCAGTGCCTTACCTGTGCATTTTCCTGCTTTCATATATTTGACTTTCCTTTACATTTAACCTTAACTTTGATTTTTTTGGATTTCTAATGGCTGTTTTTGACAACTACACCATTCCAATAATGTGTTTCTGCTTGGGTGTCTCCACTCGTAGAGAACCCAAACTTTAATGCCAGTTTAACAAATGAGAGTTGTAAAATAACTACAAACTATATGAAAGATAAGGAAGACTCCTGGAATGAAGATCATTTTTAAAAAAAACTGTAAGAATTGAAAACTGAGAACTGTTATGAGAAAATGGGAACAGAAAATCCATGCCTAAAGGATAAATAATAAATGCAGAATTTGTCTACACTTTTCCAAAAATGTTGCCAAAATGACTGGATTAAGAACTCTTAATCTTGCTTTCTCTCTCAACCTGATCTCTCATACAAGAGAGAAAGCCTAGTCCAAAAACAAGTGTTTGCAAAGGTACCTGCAAAAAGGATTGAGGAAAAGAATCTCCCTGTACAACTCAAGGGCTTACTGTTGAAAACCTTGCAGCTCCCATGTGGCTTCCACTACAGCTTTATAGGTCCAGTGTCATTATTTACTGCTATAAAAGTCAGTGCATCCATGTAGCTGCACACCTGCTGGATACATCCCTGCTCCCAAATACCTCTTCTACTGATGCACAGTATTCCCAAGGATCAGTCTTATGTGATATGCTGAAGAAGCGGAGTCTTTCTGAGTGGACTCTCCACAGATTATACCACTTTCATACACCATGTATATCTCCACTTTCTTACACCATGGATAACAGACATGGGATATCTTTGCTGCCTTTGAGGCCTTATATGGTTATCACACATTTAAAAACCTATGTATATAGGAGCTCTGTCTAACTTCTACCATCACCCTGTAACTGAGTGCCTACATGGAGAGACAGAAGAGACAGATATGCTGTATGCAGCAAAATGAATGTAAAACTTAATAAAATATATGGCCCATTTTTTTAATCTTACAGAAAAATACACATTATCTACTTACTAATACATTCAGGTAGTGGCTTATCCCAGTGACCATTTGGTTGACAGACTAAAATTGAAGATCCAAATAAAAAGTGTCCAGGATTGCAGTCATAAAACACCAGTGTTCCATAGGTGAAATTTCCATGTTCTATTTTACTTTCTCGTATGGAATTTGCAGGGATTCCAGGATCAGAACAGTTGACCACTAAAAAAAAAATGATACATTTGAAACTCATTTTTAGATTATGCATGCATAATATATTGTTTTATAAAATAAATTTGTAATAGCTTTACTTACTGAGACCTGGATGCATGAAAGGATTTAGGCACCTAAGTCCCTAAGGCACCAAAGTCATCAACAGTTTTGAGACCGTTATGATGTGCAAATATCCCATCAAACCATTCACGGCACCTAAATTCACTTGGTGCCTAAATTTTCAGGGTAAAAATTCCTTTGGCACATACATCATCCATCTCTGGCCATATGCAATGCTTCCTCACTCTAGGCATCAGGATGTTTAGATGCTCCAACTTAAACCCCAGAGTGATTCACAAACCAGGACAAGACAGGCATTTGGCCTAACAAGTCATGTGCTGGGTGTAATCCAGTAGGCAAACTCAGAAGCTGCTTAATAGATTGGGTCTCATTGAAAATCCAGATGGAGAGGGAGGAGAAGGAGGTAGTGCCCACCTTGTAACCCAGTGATTAAAGCAGAGTCATTTTCTCTTTCTTGTCCAATGACTGTTCCACTATGGATACATATTTAAATGGTCAATGGACCACAGAGGGAGAGAATGTGTTTGAATGACTCTGTAATCCAGTGGTTAGGACATCCACTTGGGAGATGGAAGGCACAGGGTCCAGTCCTCTTGCCACAGTCACTCTCATTTTTTATCTATAGTGGAACAGCTTCAACAGGAATGATTCAAGGAACTCCACATCAGACTGTCCCATAGCTCAGTGGATAGAGCATTCTCCTGAAAGGTAGGAGACCCCTCTTCAATTGAACCTGAGTCTTTCACATCCCAGTAAGAATTCTAATCACTGTGATAAACATGATAAGGAGAGCACCACTTTCTTCTCTTCAGCTTCTTGCTAAAATAGCACCAGAAGAAGGTTCACAACTGAGAATCATTAGCAGAGCAAGCTGTCTCCCTGTCTCCTGGATTTAGATGTCTATCTTTATGAGAGGGGCAGGTCTTAGCATACACCCCTTTTGTTGGCATCTCCAATTTGCTAGCTTACGGGGGGAAGATAGATATATTGATAGTCTATCTAGTTATCTCCACCTTTCACTGAAGGGAGCTTTTGCTAATGATGTGAACAACCTGGTTGGATCTTTGGGGTCCACTAATTCAGTTTCTCCTGGATTTCTACTTTGAAGAAGTAGCTAAAAATAATTTTCTTCATGTGCATCTGGTTGGGGGTTGTGATCTTTCTTTTTGGATGCAGAACTCAACATGGTTCTCCATGCTCATCACCTCCAGGACAGATCATTGCAATGCAGACTACATGAAGTTACCATTGAAGGTAATCTGTATACCACATGCAGAAGTGGTACTGCCCACCCTACTTAACTGTGTATATCATCATATCATATCCTGCACTGGAATACTCTGTAGATAGGAAATCCTAGTAATCCATTTCTAAGTACAACAGAGGGAACTGATTCTTTCTTACACAACCTTACTCATTTTTCATCCTGGCTGTTTTAGGGCTATTTTACATACCATCACAAAAGGTGGAGCTTGCTGGGATGCTCTTGCTAACAGCTCTCCAATAATGACATGTGATGACTGCAAATCAAGCATTTTCATTGGAGGGAATAAGACATTTGGAAGTTATTTCTTCTCCTGGCCTGACTTTATTAATCTTCAAGGCAAGACATCTAGTCACCCAGGCCTTTTATTTAAGTAGATAGGTTGAGTGGAGAGGGTGTTATTTGTGGCCTATAGGGACATTTGGGGCTCAATTTCTATTTTCTGTTTTGAGATCAAGTGTTTTATAGTAACTATACATGAACATAGAGACTATGATATATTCACTTTCAATAAAATGAAAAAAAATGATCTGCATCACTCTTAAATAGTGATCATTTTACAGCAAACTGCAAAAAGCTCTGGTCATTATATCAGTCTAAGCACTGCTGTGATTTTCTTATAATTGAAATAGAGACATTTTAGAAGAGGTACAGTACTTTTAAGAATGTTATAATGTGCACTGGACATATGGACAATATGCAAGTTTGCAGGTATTTGAGAGAGTACCCATTTTAAATAGGTATGTGGATTAATATTATATTTAATCCATGCAAATCTCATGATCATTAAAGTCATAACTAGAGCAGATGGACCTTCAAAAGATCAGTATTAATGATCTCATGTACACACTTAGCACTCTTGTACTCTCTTGTAACCTATGAACAATTTAAGATTTCATAGATGTGTGTGAAGTTTTCATACATCAATGTGGTTGATACATTTATTGAGCCTCTGATCCTTATAGGCGATAATATATAATAGGAGTATGGCACATTACTGTGGAAATACCAGAACACCAACATAATGGATTGCTATTGCGCTGAAGACCAAATATACCCATTACTCTTAGTACGCAATGAGTGTTTTCTATTATGAATTTAAAAAAGAAGAATAATGCCTTAATTACAAATTAAACATTTAAAAATAAAGTTCTGTAAATGTTTTTTCACTAGGGTTCAAGGCAGAGTGATGAATCTAACTGGAAGGAAAATGTATTAGGTAAGATGAATATAAACGCATTATGCAATTTAACATTCTGTATCATCCTAGAACCCAAAGTTTACAGGAAATTTCAGGAAGTCCACATGATGCTGACTCAGCTTCAAGTTAGCTCTTTAATGCAATTTCTACTTGGATGCAATCAGGATTTCTGGACAACTACATATTTTCTAAAGGGAGACAATATTTTAAATCTTCGAAACATATTTCTGTAACCCTCCAGTTCTTGTGTATCAATATATACATTTCAAAAGACACTGCTGAAAAAGCTGTGATCAGTAGTAAAAGCACTACTCCAAGAAAACTAGGCTATAATCTTCTGTGTTTTATTGGGGACAGTAGTATATTTATATTAATTGAAAATGAAAAAGTAAAACCAAATAGAAATAAATCTTAAAATTTCAAGGGTATATTGACATGATGGAAGGTGATGTGGCTTTGCTTTTATGTTCTGAT
Organism: Dermatemys mawii; assembly: GCA_007922305.1. Taxonomy (NCBI): domain Eukaryota; kingdom Metazoa; phylum Chordata; order Testudines; family Dermatemydidae; genus Dermatemys; species Dermatemys mawii. The sequence continues at coordinate 7,152,883 of ML677365.1, read as the reverse complement.
AAAAACAATTGCTATTCTAGTCCCCAAATTAAGGTTTATAATATCTATATATTGGGTTTAGAGAATGACAATTTCATTCATATGAATAGTGAAGCATCAGAATAATTTTGTTTTAAGACACTACTTCATTTATTCCCTAAATGATGAAGGTGTTGAGTATTTATTCCCTAAATGATGAAGGTATTAATCATTTACTCTCAATGCAACATTTTAGCGCTTCCAAGAATCTTCCTAGGCACAGAGATAACTGAAGTTATCTATACAGGCCAAACTATATGTTCAGAGTTGGGCTCTTACATATATATTTGCCCCCTATTTAAAAGAGGCTTGCTTTTCAGATATGCTGCATGCCCAATGTCTCCAGTTAAGTGAATTGAAGTATGTTTAATGAACAGATTACTTTTCTTTAGGTGCCTAATATGGATTTAGGTTCCTAACATGGGTGTCTTGTATGGGCATATTGGTTCCAAGTGTCATTTCATTTGTACAAGGGAAAAGGTTCTAAAATTTGCTACAATGAAATTTTGGTTAAATAAGTTACTTCTATAAAATCAATAATACAGTGAAAAAATGTGAAAATTGACTTTTAAAAGACATTATCAGTGAAAATAAGACCTCATCTTTAGATTTTATTTAAAAAAGGTTTTTATGTTCATAGAAATGTTTTCAGGTTTCTATTTTAGTTTTAATTTCAGTGAAGACCTTTTAAATTCCTTCCCCTGAATTTTGCTAATGAATGAGAACCTGTAAATAAAAAGAATAGGAACTAAAATGAAACTGCCCAGCTTAATTTCATAGTTCAATCTGAGTGATATGTAAACAACAAACTAACTGTGAAGTGGCAAAAAATAAAATTAGATGTAGAAAATGTGTTCAGTTAAATATTCTAATTTTCTATTAGTAATTTCTATGATGATATTTAAACATATTTGTTTTGACTGTGCCCCTTTACTTCTTCTTTCATTTGTTTTTTTCATATTCACAGTAACCTCCAAATCTGTAAACATTTGTAATCATACCTTTACATATTGGTGGTGGATGGCTCCATTGTCTATTAGCCTGACACTGTGCATTTGTTGGTCCTTGCATGGCATATCCAGTATTACAAGAAAAAGTCACAACATCATTGAAGTTGAAACCATTTCCACTTGTTCTTCCATAAATTGGACTACCAGGATGACCACAGCTAACAGCTAACATCAGAAAAAACAAGAGTCAGGAGCATGCTGCTGTCACTTCTCATGATACCATGTAATAGTCATGACTACTTGGTAGAATTCTAAAGGTCAGATCATTCGAGGTACTGTGTGCCCTCAAAGAGATATTTAAAGCTGTCAAATCATTTGATGTTAATGGGAACTGAACAAGCTTAATATATTTCAGGAGGTGATGAGTACTTTGAGGGGAACAGGCCCTTATTTTCTAAACACAATAAAGAGGTTAAAACTAAAACTATCTCAAAATTCTCCTCATTTTTATTTTTTTTTCTGAATGGCATTTAATCAGTTAAGAATACATGGTACAGAAGGCTAATCATAAAAGATCTGTCCATTGTTCCTAAGTATTTAGCACAGTGCATTTCTAATTTCTCATTAAATGTAAACATTACTATAGTAATATACTATAGAAATAAATTAATAAAATTATGAATGCCAATATGAATTGGTATATAGATACCAATATTTTTTCTACTTCTATTAAGCCATTAATTTACAGTACTGACACTTCTAAAAATCTGTTGTAATGTTATGGACAATTGCAGTGTTTAATGGTATGTCTTTCATTGTTACAATCCTTTAGTCAACCTCCTTGCCCTTTTCTGACGTATTGTATTGCACAATTCCACTGTGTTCAACAAAACAGCTTCCATAATTGGTTGCAAAGAACAAAAGTATGTTCACCTTCTTTGCTGTTAGCAAAGACCCAGAAGCAATTATTTTTCAGTTTTGCTGTTGATGTTAACCCAGTGATTTGGAAATTCCTGCTGAACTAGGTCTCATTTTTGCTTTAAAGATTATTGACAAATAAACTTGTTCCCTAACGTCCAGTACTTATTTCTGTCTTGAACAAAAAGAGTAGTGACATTAATCCATTGTTGACTGATTACAAATTGGAACAGAACAACGAGGTGTGTGTTTGTGTGCTTCTGTACTTTATTTATAATTTATTACTATTAACTATAGTAAGAAAGTATTATTTTCAGAAACCACTATCATTTGTAAATCAAAAGACAAATGAACTTAAGTAATAGGATAACAAAAGAATTGGTTCCACTGTGATTAGTTGAGGTTCTTATGGCCAGGGCTTTCAATTACAAAGTTCTAGCTATAGGAAAAAGTCGGTATTCTCAGTAATATTTATATAATTTCAATAATGTAACATTAATTTAACACTAATTATGAACCACAATTGGCATTTCCACAATTACTTTTCATATACACACTTATTAAAGGAAAAAGCAGTCTCAGAAGGGACCATTTATAAATAAACGAACAGAATACAATTTTTTTTTGCATCCCCTCTTTTTTTTTCACGATAATCCAAGTTTACTAAAACAAATCTATTTGAAGAAAAAACCTTTTTTTCATGAGGTTAATTTATGTGACATGTTAAGCCAGTTAACATACATGAAGTCCTTCATTTTCATAATACACTATTGAGTGAAAAAGTAATAAAATCTCAGTGAAAATGGAACAAGTTTCTTGATGTGAACATTTCAATTCTCAATGCTAAAAGTATAATTGAGACCTAACAACTCTTTCTACTGATCAGTAGTAAGTACACATAACTTTCAGGTAAGATCTTCAAAAGCATTTTCAAAAGTGACGTAGGCACTTACGCTATTTAGTCCCTTGTTGATATTCAGAGAGTTAGTGTCTGAGGGGCCAGATTTTCAAGGATATTTAGGGGCCTCAAGATGCAGATGAATATCAAACAGAATGTTCAAAAGCTGCTAGGTACCTAATCCATATTGATTTAAATAGGAATTAGATGCCTAGGCTCTAGAGGAGTCTTCTCTTTTAAAAATCTGGCCCTACATCACCTTTGAAAATGGAACTTTGGCACTTGTCCAGTAACCTAATGTAAGCAGTACAAATATTGCACAAATAAGATATCTTTTGCCATGCTTACTTACGCACACAGGATGGAAGCTGACCAGACCAATTGTGATCTTGTTGGCATATTCGTACAGAAGAACCAATCAAGCGAAAACCGGGGTTGCACTGGTACACAACTGTGTCTCTGTACCCATAATTCTCTCCAATTACTTGACCATTGACTATGAGATCTGGAACACCACAGTGGCCAGCTGCAATTTTCAAATTATGATAATAAAACCAAAAAATTATTATGATTTAAAACACATATGATAATATTTAAAATATCCCTCAGTGAAAAATAATCTACTTCTTTACATTTAAAATGAATATTTTAAACAATTTAACTTCTCAACTTAACTATTTAAGCAATTGTTTAAACTTCTCAAATTAAACTTCTCAAATTTAACTTCTCAAATTTTAACTTACACCTCTCAAATTAAACTTTTCAAATTAACAATTTAACTTCTCAATTTTTTAAATTGATTTCATTCAAATAATAATTTGTAAGCCAATGAAAACAAACAACCACATACTTCTTTCATACATACAAAGATCATGCCTAAAAATTAGAAATGCAAATCAAACAAACAAAGAGCTTATGTGGTTTTTATACACGCATTCCAGAATTTCAAGTTGAGGCATCTACCCCTTTCAGCAACAAAAAAAAAGGCTAAATTTTTCCCTGTAGTAACACCATTGGCTTTAGTGTATTTGGGCCAATATGTGTACTTGATACACATAAGAAAAGTTTGGTGGCTTTTAACTAGCATTTTAATTATAGCCAAAGCTATGAATTTCTGTTCAACTGAAAATTGTATAAAATCGAACAAACAAAAACAAATATTTCTGATGGAATGCAAATTCTGAAAAAAATGGTTAAGGTGAATCAAAATTTCAATTTTGATAAAAACTATTTTTTCTGATTTTGACAAATTTATTATTTTATTATTTATAATATAAGTTTAATAAATTTATAAACAATTTTATTTTGACAGAAAAATTGAAACAATTTATTCTGATAAGGTTGAAACATTACATTTCAACCTTACTAATTTTCTTTTCATTTTCTAAATGGAATTGTGTCTAAATCAACAAGTTCCCAGAGAAAGTTTTGATGTTTGATTGTGATAAAACTGCATTTTCCAGTGGAAAAAAAAATAATCCCAAATTTCCACCCACCTTTTTTCTCTCATCTATTTTTTCTTTTTTCTTTCTTTTTTTTATGTTGGGTCATTGTTCTCTCTTATGCCTGAGTTTTCTTATATTTAGACATCTGGTAAGCAGTAATTAAAAATATTCTCTATTCTCCTAACCATAGTTGAAGGAATTACAAATTCATCCACATGTACAACAAATGTGAGCAAGCTCTAGTTATCTTTGCTCTTTAATTAAACGCTGTGTACTAAAACATGAATTGGTCAGCAAATACCGTGTTACTGAAATAAAATAAAAGAAGATAGTTTCTTTCTACTTTATTAATGACTATACTGGGTGAACCTCACATTATGTTCATTTCTCCCTCCCGGACCATGCAGTCATAAGATAGCAAAAATCCTGAATTTGAACCATATAAGGTGCAAATACATGCCCCCCTATGGCGAGAATGAACCATGTGTGACAGATATTAGCCAGGTTATTTAAAGCACTACTGGAAGGTGCTCAGATGGAATGGTGATGAGGAACTGAATACAGAATAGATTAGAGCAAGTATTCAGATAGTAAAGATGTATCTCAGAGGCTGCACCGTGTTTGTAATGCAGTACAAGACTCACTAAAAGGAAAGATAAGGTCAGGCAAGAGTAGGGTAATCAGGTTTGTGAAAAATCGGGACGGGGTTGGACGATAATAGGAGCCTATATAAGAAAAAGACCCAAAAATTCGGACTGCCCCTATGAAAATCAGGACATCTGGTCATCCTAGGTGAGAGCTATAGACTGTGCATTAGCCAGTGCAGTATTCCCAGCTCCAAATATTCAAAAATAGTGACTCAGACCCCACAAAATCCGAAGGTTGCTTAAAAATCATACGGATTTTTAATATGTTACGTTTTGGATTCTATTTATTTGCTATGTAGCTTCTGAGCCTTTAGGGTGCATTCAAGTCACATTTTCAGAACTGTCTCTCCTTTTCATTCTTTTAACAAAAACAGAAACTGAAATTCTCTTGTAATCAGTTGCCTCCAGCATTCGGTGCTTTAGGAAAGACACCACATACTGCAAGACTCACCATAATATCATCAAAATTCACAACACTGGCAGGGAATGAATTCAGGCATATCACTGATTCAGTCGCACAACGCCCTTCCTAAGCAAGAAACAGAGGCTCACATCTGCTATTGTTCCCCTCATGAGCCTTGTTCATTATATGCCTCCCATGCTTTACTAGGCCAGGAACAACTGCATTCCTTGTCATATGTTCCTGAAAAAATGCCCCTCTTATCAAAGTCTGCTTCGGGGTCCCTGCTGAGTTTCTAGAAAAAATAGTATTATGTTCTAGTTTTAGTAGGTTATATATTGGCCCCAAGAGGCCCAATCAACAAGGCCTTCATGTTACCAGGGGAAAGAGAGGATATTGAACTGGGAAGATTCCCTCCCAATCAATGGGAGTTCAAATCAAACAGGTTGCAGGGGATAAGACTTTATGCCACCCGTAAGCTACCTGTAGTTGATGCAACATTTTATGCTCTAGCTGCAGTAAATTTCATTTTACCATCTATCAAGAAAATGCTTTTCTAAGGCATGTGGGGTAGCTACAGTCTGGCCACACTGCAGGGGAGTAAACTATGTAGAAGTGCATAAAAGGAAAAATAACAACAACAAACACAAAACAAACAAGAAAAAACCCTGAAGAGCTTAAAAAATGGTAACCTACCTGCTCCACAGAGAAAACAGAGAGTCATAGAATATCAGGATTGGTAGGGACCTCAGGAAATCATCTAGTCCAACCCCCTGCTTAAAGCAGGACCAATCCCCAACTAAATCATCCCAGCCAGGGATTTGTCAAGCCTGACCTTAAAACCTCTAAAGAAGGAGATTCTACCACCTCCCTAGGTAACCCATTCCCGTGCTTCACCACCCTCCTAATGAAAACGTTTTTTCTTAATATCCAACCAAAACCTCCCCCACTGCAACTTGAGACCATTACTCCTTGTTCTGTTATCTGGTACCACTGAGGACAGTCTTGATCCATGCTCTTTGGAACATCCTTTCAGGTAGCTGAAAGCAGCTATCAAATCCCTCCTCATTCTTCTCTTCCGAAGACTAAATAATCCCAGTTCCCTCAGCCTCTCATAAATCATGCATTACAGACCCCTAATCATTTTTGTTGCTCTCCACTGGACTCTTTCCAATTTTTCCACAACCTTCTGGTAGTGTGGGGCCCAAAACTGGACATGGTACTCCAGAAGAGGCCTCAACCAATACCGAATAGAGGGGAATGATCACATCCCTCAATCTGCTGGCAAAGGTCCTACATACACAGCCCAAAATGCTGTTAACATATTTGGCAACAAGGGCACACTGTTGACTCATATTCAGCTTCTCGTCCACTGTAACCCCTAGACCCTTTTCTGCAGAACTACTGCCTAGCCACTCAGTCCCTAGTCTGTAGCAGTGCATGGGATTCTTCCATCTTAAGTGCAGGACTGCACTTTTCCTTGTTGAACCTCATCAGATTTCTTTTGGCCCAATCCTCTAATTTGTCTATATCCCTCTGTATCCTATTCCTACCCTCCGGTGTATCTATCACTCCTCCCAATTTAGTGTAATCTGCAAACTTGTTGAGGGTGCAAGACCAGTCCATCTTTCAGATCATTAATGACAATATTGAACAAAACTGGCCACAGGGCTGACCCTTTGGGCACTCCACTTGATACCAGCTGCCAATGAGACATGGAGCCATTGATCACTAGCTGAGGAACCTGAAGATCTAGCCAGCTTTCTATCCACCTTATAGTTCATACATCCAGACCATACTTATTTAACTTGCTGGCAAGAATCCTGTGGGAGACGGTATCAAGAGCTGTTAGCCAATATTTAATATTAAAGCTTAAAATAATAACTACTGAAATGGGTATTAGTAACAAATGGAACACTCTTCTTGGGGCATTCCCATTCTCTTAGCTTACTGAAGCTTTATCCTGTGTCCCACTTCTGAATGGTTTTAACCCTGTTCTAGAAGATGAATAAGAAGCCTGTCCCACAAACAGTAGCATGGGAAGGACAGAAACAGAGCAAAAGAATTCAGCACAATGAAGACCTGGCTCTATCTCCCTGATAAAACAGTATAGAAGCAATTAAACAAACCACTCTAAGATCTGGGTGCAATCTCTGGAACTGGAAATTTGCATTCTGTAGCAAAAAAAACCATTTTAAATCTATCCCAGTCTAGTAGTGGCATCTAAACACACTTTGAGAAAGGTTGAAATGTCCTAAAAATTTCACAGATCCTGCCAGCCTAGCTTTTCCTAATGTCAAAAAATGGCTCTCACCCTATCTTTCAGAGATTCAAAGGCCCAATGACTTAATTATGCCTTCCCACTTTCTTTTAAAATTACCCTCATCCAATTAGGGAACATAAAAAAATGTGACATGATTAATTTTGAATAATTTACTGTTCAGGAAAAAGAACATGTACTGATTCAATAGTTCTCTGTGAATAGTACAGCCTACTTTCACCTCAGTCTTTGAGTGTCCAGAAGTATGTCCCACTCCCAGCTCAAGTGTCCCAGAGCAGAGGTTGTAGCAAAATCAGGCTGCAGGGATTCAGAAATTTGAAGAGAATTCTTTTATTCTAGAATTCAAGGCAATTAACTATTATGAAGGCAAAAACCCCCACCACTCAATATAGCATAATATGTCATACTAACATGACACCTTTATCTGAGCATCTAAAAATAAGTCAAAAGCATTAGGGGCTAAGTCCTGAAGGTTTTACCTGTTTTTTACCCATTCTTTACTCTGCCTTCAGTAGAAATGTTGTCTGATGAAGATCTGAGTGAAAGCTAGATGGAGACATTTAGGATCAGCCCCAATTAATAAATTCTCAAAACACCATCTGACAGGCAGGTACTGATGATAAACTACATACTGATGGTATCTTCTTTTTAAATATGGATACTACAGAAAACGTCCTGTTAGCACAGATGTACATAGTTCCTGCATATTCTGATAAGAGAACCTTTGTGGCCATTGCTGAAATCTACACTAATTTATGCAGTTGAAAAATCTCCCTTACATCCATCTCAGCCACAGCAAAGGCAAACACTCACTGGTGTATTCTAGAAGGTGGGTTTTTTTAAAATTTATTTTTTCCCGCTCTTAATTCCACATAATGACAGATTTGGTGTCCCTCACAAAATACATCGAGAGAAATCAAACCACGCCAAACAATACAACAAAAGCCAGAATGAGCTCCTTGGTTTTTGACTCTCTGCATTGCAAGCTAGTATATAGGCTGCCAAAATGAAAGAGAAAAAAAAATCAGAAAAGGAGGGGCTCTTCTGAGAGCTTTTATTTACTGAAGTTCCCATAACCAAGGAAACCACTTTCTTTGTCTGTATATCTTTGTAAATGGCTGCCTCATTATACAGGCAAAAAAGAGCTGAAGTGTGACAGGGCAAGGGTAAAAACCCTGAGAATGCCCTGCCCCTGCAGGCTAAACCCTGCCTTCTAGCAGAAGGGCCAGGAGAGGGGACGGGGAGCAGCCTGCAAGGATCTCAGCTGAGAGCCCTAATGAGGGCTAGCTCGGAGCACTAAATGGGGCTGAGTGGGCACAGCTGGGGCAGTAAGCTGTGAGGGCTAGAAAAGCCCTGGGCTCTAGTCAGTGGGAGGCTAGCCAGGAGGGGAACAAGAGACTGTTGCTTTGTTCCCTTGCAGGGAGCCTCAAGGGGTCTGGAGACCCTGCAACTGGACTGAGAGGATAACTGTTGGGGATGTGGGGAGCACTTTGCCTTTACCAGAAGCACCAAATGGACACTGTAAATAAAGACACTGGGAAACACCAAAAAAAGAGTGTGGAAGCCTTTATTTTGGGACTGCAGAACACAGGGAGTGGCCTGTGTGGACCCTCTTACATGAAGAAACAGGTTATTAAATTAAAATACTACTACTAAGAGTTGGCAAACTTGCAAGAGTAATTTTTACTGATCTATTCTAGTCTTTTTGTTTGATTTCCTTGAGACTCAAGTTATTTTAATGATTATTACCAGATTTCTTCTTCTTTTGCCATTTTTTGTTAAGGTGACTGATGAAAAGAATCCCAAAGTGCCCATTTGATATTGTTAAGAATGTGGCTTGGAGGGGGCACAGGTGGGAAAATGTTTGCTTGTTTGTATTGTTACAGGCATATGTGCTGACAGATATTTTAAAATAAATTAGCAAAATAATTTAAACTGCTGATAATATGTAGTGTTACTCTGACAAATCAAATTTGCAGAATTTTAAAATATTATGTGCAGATTTTTTTTAAAAAAATTGGAGTGCACAATGCCCCCAGGAGTATTATATGATCTGCTCAGGTGGTCTGCTAGGTCATTCTGTATGCCCTTCAGGTAGGATGTTCCTAGATTTACTGAGCTGGGAATACTCCCAGAATAAAGTCATTTCTTGACACAGTGGAGAAGAGCAGACACCCATCTGCTTGTTGAGGTAAAACACAGTTCTATTGTTTGTGAGGACTAATAGACTGCTGCCCCTGATCTGTGATAGAAATACCCGGCACACCAGTCTGACAGCTTTCAGTCCCCAGAAACTGATGTGTAAAGGTAAGTCATCTGAGGACCACAGATCCTGTGTTTGTACAAAACTTAGACGGGCTCACCATCCTAGGGCCAAAGCATGCCATTAGCATGAGTCAGTTACAGGTGGGCAATGGAAAGCCTAAACATGCCTTGGCTGGATTTGTCCACCATTCTAGAGAGATGAAGTCATAAGAGACCACTGTTACCACAGAGTCCAGCTGATAATGACTTGTTGAGTAAAGCGATGACAACCAGCCCTGTAGAATTTTGAGTCAGTCTGGTGTACTGAACAATGTAAGTCAGGGATGCGCAAACTGGGGTCCACAAGCGACATCCGGGCCCCTCCTGCCTTGCCCCCAAGCTCCTGGCTGGGGAGGCTCTCAGCCTCCCTTCCCCCTGCTCTCCCCTCTTCCCCACAGCCTTAGCATGTCATGCGGGCAGCGCTCTGGCCCGTAACACCTGCCAGCGGCTTTGGTGGCACTGCACGTTCTGTGCTCCTGCAGGGCAGAATGTCTAGCTCCCAGGGGAGTTAGCCATATTTTAACAGAACTAGCTCTTACTAACTACCCTAACAAACCAGACTAACCACACACATACAAATCACTTATAGTTTCCAAGATATGATATTTGAAATATTAAATTTTCCTTAACTTAGGGGAAGAGTGACTTGCATTCCAGATACCATGACCTGGTATCTGTGAGTAAATGCTGACATTTTCTTAGTGACTATTATAATTAAATTAATTCTGGTTGCTGTCTCATCTAAATGCAAACTCCTCTATTACTAGTAAGCTATTCAAGACACATATTTCAACATGTCTTGATCAAGTTGACTCTGTCCTTCATTCCTATATTTCAATTTATATGGCTATTTAGTGTTGTACCATTCACTGCATACTGCTTTTTTTAAAAAAACAAACAAAAAAAAATAAACCATTGCTGCTTTTTCTCTGGATCTCAGTATTTAACAACTTACATTCTGACAACTATACAAGCCTGTTGTCAAATATGGAGGTATGTCTATCTCATAGAATGGGAAGGCCCTTAAAAGGTCATTGAGCCCAGCCCCCTGCCTACACTTACAGGACCAAGTACTGTCCCCTGACAGATTTTTTGCCCCACATCCCTAAATGGCCCCCTCAAGGATTGAGTTCACAACCATGGGTTTAGCAGGCTAATGCTCAAACCACTGAACTATCCCTTCCCTCAAGCAGCTTGTACTGCTGTTGATGGACAGCTGCAGAAGGGCAGGCAATTGCACCATGTACTTAGTGTCATCAGGAAGGTCAGATATTATATAAGCACCTGATCTAATGCTTGTTTTTGAAGTAGTTTGTGTTAAGCATTGTCCCAGGACAAGATAACCATTTAAGAGGGGTTGAAGCCTAGCTCTGCACTGTTGCTTGTTTACAAATAAACACAGATATTGTGGGGCTGATTATTCCCAGGACATATGGAGACTATATGCCTTACAACACTGTAAAAAAAGAAAAAAAAAGGAGAGAGATAAGATAGACAGATCCCTTTTGTCAGGATACTGAGAGGCCCATATAGAGGAGGAGCTGCTTGTAGGCAATCCCAGGGAGGGAACTGGCAGAGAAAAAAAGCCACCAATGAGCTGTTCAGTGAGAGGAAAGACAGAGGAAGGAGTCAGACCTGTTGTGGATAGTTTGAAACAGGCTAGTCAATCCATCTTGACGAAATAAAATATGGATAGGAAATGTTTCCTCTATAATTTTTTTTTTAAAAAAAACAAAACTATTTGTATTCTGTTCTCATTCTTATATGCCCCTCATTACTGTACTATCTGAGGGCATTCCAGAAATGCAGCAAATGATGTGACTAGCATATTTGTGTGTGCCTTCATTAAACCAGATCCCACAAGGGGTGGGGTGGGGCAGGTATTCAAACTCCAGGCGCAGGTTTTAATTCCCATCATAACAAACTGGATACTATGTCATCTTGAATATCTGGTTTGGTGTATAGAGATGGATGGAGAGAAAAGCGTTATAGCCATTAAACAGGAGGGGAGGAAGACTCCATTTTGGAGCTTCTTCAGGAAATCAGTAAAACATTGAGGGATCTTTTTATGGAATCTGCAATGTTACATAGATAATTAATATATCTGAAAATTATACTGGATAAAAGCTGTGGTAGTTACACACTTGGCCTTCCTTGAGAACTTGAGGGGGATATTAATCTGTTTCTGTTTTTATTAATAATTTCAATCCTACTCTTCAAGTCTCCAAAATATTTCATATTTCAGATAAAAAGATTTTTCCTGTGATTCTTGCTAAACTGCCTTTACCTTATACTATTGTCACTCTTGTATTGTCAACTGTTTAGTTTTGAATGGTTGATAACTCATATTTGAAAATTATTACTACTCCCCCGCAAGTTAAGAAAGTACATATTTTCACAGATAGTGCTAAAAACTCATCTATACTTTAAAAAGAAAAAAAAAAACTTTTGCATTCTTTGGCTTTTAAAGCCTTGGCTATTTTTTGCTCATAAACTATGGCTTTATAAAGATCACAAAAATAATCTTTTCTTAGAATTTTCTGATTCTAGTGAATTTTATCTTCCACAGAAAGAAGTACCTGAATTAGACAAAGAAGGGAAACATTCTTTTTTGCCATGGTTTCAGGGACTTGTTTTTGTCAGTTGATTACCTCTACCTTACTTTATAATAACTCATTAAGCAGAAAGAAGAATATATATGCAATATTTCTACTTACAGATGTAGCCAATGATTTTAGATTAGTGTTATCTTATTGGGTGATGTTATGATTAACATGTTATATCACATATAATCATTGTATGTTAAATAGAGTTGTAGCATTATAGAAGTATAAGTAAACACTAAACTAAAATCATTGGCTACAGATGAATGAAACCATGCAGTTAGAGATTAATTTACAATGTATAAATATAAATACTACATATTTTTAAAAGGTGTGGATAACTATTTTGAGTCAAAATAATTAATATGTTTAAGTTGATAGCAATGTTCTTTCTGACTTTTAGTTTACTCACGATCAACTATTACATTTGAGAAATATTTTTTAAATATCTGCTGTCATTCAACTACAGATACTGCTTTATATTCACAACTGCAGGGAATGTCAGTGGTAGAAAAAAGGGTCCTAAGGTTTCATATAAACTGAAGTTCAGCAATCCATTGCTTGCATCAAAAATTTTGTTTTCTTCCCTGAGGAAAGAATGCAACTAAATATTTCATTCTCCTGGTTATAAACAATATATTTAATAGAAATCTCTATTTCTTATATTTCTAAATATTTTTCCAGTATTTATCATAGAGCTTTTCCCCCACAGAAAATTATTTCACTTTCTCATATTCAAAGAATCCAGTAAAATGGTGAGAGCCACTCTGTAAACTTAAAGATACAGCAGTCACAGTTTTATCTCTGTTCCTTTAAGCTAACAATTTGAAGTGGTTTTTTTGCACATTTTATTACCACAGAACTTGCAAAATATTTCATGTATTGCTAAGATCTCCATACTAGTCCTCCTTGAGATATTTTTCTAAATGCTTTGGAACACTGTTTTTTTTCTTAGAAGTGCTTTCTTACGCCATCCACATGAAACCAGACTCACTTATCCCTCCTAATGGACAAATTAGCTTCAACACTGCAAAAAAATGTTTTGTGAGCAAAAATACTAATTAACAAAATGAATTTCCAATAGCCATTCCCTTTTGCATTCACCTTCTGTGAATATTTGAAACATTGAGGTGATCAATTAATATGAATATTTACACACTAGAGCATTGCACTTTAAATATTCAAGATGAGATGGGACACAGTTCAACATAGGAGGACAGATTCTCAATATTCATTGTCATAGCCCTGGCACAGAGGCAATCGGACTACTTATACATGGGAATTACCACACCCTTTGCAATTAGAACTGTTCAATTAGCCCAGAAGACTTGTCTAAGTTACAGCAGTTTCTTGAGGCTAATCTTCAGGCTTCAGGACTACAGACCCACAATAACGTTGTGTAATGCAGCCCCAGCACTAAATGCCTCTTCTATGTCCAAAATGCCTCCTGTTGTAGGGCTTGCAAGGGGAGCCTCTGGGGGTGTCTCACGGTTCTCTTCCATGGTGCCTGCACTGTGCAGAATCCTTCCCCAGCCAGTAATGGGACTTTTAGACCCCCTTTATGCCTCTCCTGCCCTTTGATTAGGTGATCTCTCACTATATCTGCACCCAGACAATAAATCTTACAATAGCCTAATTTTTCTAGGAAGGATGTGTTGGATAGCTATGTGTTCCACATAGGTAAAGATTTATTTGTTTCTTAAACATCCTAATTCTACTTAACAGCTACCTCTCCCTACATGTATCTACAATTACTTCTTCTGGTAAATAAAGTTACACTGTTCCATTATATGACATCCATAATCAGTGACAACCAACAGAGCTTGGGCTATCTGTTACCATTGCTGTTTGAAAGTGTTCTCCTTTGTGCTGAGCAGTGTGTTGGTATGGGGGTACAATAATCTTATAGTTTGCAATATATTATCATTATTTGTGGTGCTGTAAAGTTTTGCTATGTATTGCAATTTACATCAGCTGGTTGGATTCTCTTCTGTATTGGATCAAGCTCAGTGCTGTGTGTTTGTGGGATACATAGTAAATGTTTTGCTCTTGGTTTGCACAATTTTTGTAATTTTTTGCAATTTTTATGCCACTGGAGGGGACATAAAGTTGTCTGACAGGATGATTAAATTGCAAGTCAGTTTTAGGTAAATATGCTGGGAATTGTTGGGGTCCCCAATTTGACTGCTTCAGGAAAAGACATTGCTTTATGCAACAGAACCCACTTTTCCAGAGGATGGTTCTAAAGGAATCTCCAGCCTTTAAAAGGGAAGTATAGTTATAGTTATGTATTACAATATTGAAACTTTAACATCTGTTTCACTTCCAACCATGTGCCTGGGGTTGTCAGTGGCATATCAGATCCAATCGATACATTTCAGGAGCTGGCACCAGGAGCCAGCAAGGAACCCAAAAGGATGCCGCTAGCTCTATGGAACCTTGGCACATGATGGCTGTCAGAGTAGCACAGAGGTTGGTGGCTTTGTGAACATTATGGATCTATGGTAGGAATTTTAATGTTTTTGTCAGATTGCGGAATCTGGAAAGGCTGTCACCAATATGGCCCCTTACAGAGGAACCCAGACATCTTCACTGGCTTACTGGCCTTTACATTTGTCAGTAGGCTGAACAATTACCCAGAACTTTGCAGCAGTTATTTAGTTTGCAGGTTTCTAGTGGGGCAGTCTTGATGCACCAATCCTATGGAGGATACATGTTGGTCCCATCATTGTTAATATGCTTAGGAATCTGGTGCAATCTGGAACCCATAAGTCATATGTGGCTTTCTTCAGGGCAGCATTACTGGAAGCATTTATTTTTTTCAGATAAGCGAGCTAATATCTGGGTCCTGTAGGGATTCTTCTGGAAGGGCTTTGGAACTGAGGGTGATACACTGGGAGGGGTGATCGATTACATTAACCTTGAAAAAATCAAAGATGGCTTACTATTTGTCTCCCTCTGTTTTCTTCCATTCTCTCCAAAACCATCTGTTTACTATCTTTCCATATTAATTAATCAAATATCTGTCTTTCAGTCAATTCTTAGCACCACAATCCCATCATTCAATACCAAATTACTCTCTGTGGAAGCAAATATAGAAGCATGCTAGGGAACAAACCTATTACAGTTTTTGGGAGAGGAAGAAAAAAAAAGTTCTCTCACAAACAGATGCAATTCAAAAAGCATCCAGCAGGGGCACTGCTCTGAGCACAACAAAGTTGAGTGAGTGTTACTTGTCTCCATTTTATATATTTCTTCTATCACCAGCTTCTGTTACAGTTGTCAAATTTTACAGTAACATTGTGCCCCGTCTGAAATTTCTATCAGCAAAACTTTGCCCTTCCTCCTTTGAAAAAGTCCCATTGACAGAATTTTGAAAATATACATTTGAGTACATAGTTTGGTGCTCATGTTACTCTGCCCCAGCTCTTACCTTTTTGATTCTACTACGCTGTTTTGATACTGTTCTTTTCACACTCCTTGTCAGTAATATTATTATGGGATATTAAAGTGTTGTCACTTAATAACAACAAATACAACTCAGGGAAAAAAGTGTCACTGCATATTTCATATAAGACTGGCCCACTTAGGTTATCCCTTTCAAGTTTTCATTACAGATTGTATAACCTGTTAATATTTTAATATTTTCAAGCTCATTATTAGTAATTTCCTATGTTTCTACAGGCAAAAATTAAGAAAAAAGTTAAATAAAAGTGGGACTTGAAATACTTACTATCTTACTTGGCAAGAAGCTGTTTTGCTTAAATAGATTAAAAAGAATCTGTTCAAGAGGCTCTGCAAAAATAACAGCCAAGGTTTTCTAAGCTTTTCTAAGTAGTTAGCATTTTTGAGACTAATGATTGTCTCATAATAATTTCTCATTTCTCCAGATCTATAATAGCTGTGACCTTAACAAACAAGTAGGAAGAGAAATTCAGTAGATTTTGAATCTATACACGGTGTGGGTATGTATGGCTTTTAGTTTTTTGAATATTCTACCCCATAATATATTTTAACATAAATAAAAGCAAACATTTAACAAATAATGACATCCTCTTTCTTGTCTGTCACATGGTGTTCATATTAAACTGAAAGGAAACAAATAAAAATAACACATTCCCCTCAACTAGGAGTCAGCAAAAATGTTTCTACTAAAGATTTATGGATATACTGGTGACTCTTTTGCTTATCCATGAATCGTTTGAAGCCTAGAAGTATTTTAGCTGAAGACTGGCACTAGAATAAAATTTGAGCTACAGAAATACAGCTATCTCCAAGAAAAAAAAATAGTGTACAAATATATCAGCAAATTGTGCACGGGAATCCTCCTATTGATATGCTGGCCCAGGACTTAAATGTACTTCATTTTTACTGAAGGATGGTAGTCTGGATAGTTATGAAAATCCCACTTTATTGATATTTTAATATACCTCACCTACTATCTCAAGGATAATCACAGAAAATTGAACTATAATGCTACATTCAAAAATCAAAATGCTATCACAATTCTGACCTCAGTTAAAAAGAAAATATTAATAGTATGCAGTCCTAATAAAGTCAACAAAAGAATCAAGAACAAAACATGCTGAATCATAATCCACTGAAATGGGTCCATGAACTTACTCCACTGAGCACAAAGAAACCCTCAAAAAGCATCTCAACTCTGCTCACAATGTGTGGGGTTGGGGAACAGATTTTGAAAGAGATATACATGGATATCTAGGCCCATTAATAGGAATGTAGGTACATTTTTGTCCTGTAGTTTAAACTTGAGACTCTTGTAAAGCGTAGGGATGGATAGAGTCAATTAACGCTAATTGGACCATAGGTTCCTCCCATAGATATCTATTCTTAAAAAAAATTAGGACTCATCACAGTCATAAAAGTTCTGCGCATGTAAGAAGAGGCCTTTGTAGACTTAGCCCGCTTGCTGATGCTTGCCAAAGGAAATTTGTAAAAGAAGGCAGAGAGGCCATTCTTACAGTTTTCATACCTAAGCATCTGGTCTCAGTTCCACTCCAGAGTCCAGAAGAGAGACATTCCCTTACAGGAGAGCCAACTAGCATGAATCCAGAATCACAAGTAAATATAGCTGTAGATCCATATGTGATTTGAGTTCCAATCTTATTCCCATTGGGAGGTACAGGAAGTTCTCCACAAGAAATAACTTTAAGGGAAAAAAAATACACATTTTGTATTGAGCATTTGCACTAAAAACATTTAATACATACTTTCGACTGGTTAAAATAAACATTGGAGGGAAATCTATTATGATCTGTGGAAGAAATGGACACAAAAATCTGTGTATAAAATAAAGAATATGTCAAGAGGACTTAAGCTCAACATTTGAAGAATATTTTAAATTATCACTAACTTTTTTTTAAAAAAACTGATTAGAACATTTTAATCAACAAAAATCACTAATATTTAATTATCTGGTTTTTTTAATGAAATGTACATGTTTCTATGCTCACTGTTATTATTTTTGTAAAACAGTATATTTGAATTTTTTTTAACAGAGGTTATATTATTTTATTTGTATCTTATATTCATTGTACATCACATGCCTTAACATTTAGAAAACAGAGAGTCTTAATATTGGATGAATTATGTTCAGTGAGCCCAATATTTTAGTCAGAAGGCAGATAATTTTCTAATTTAGAAGAGAATATGTTTTCTCTTTAAAAAATTAAAATAAATATAAATAGTGCCATTAGGAAAATTACCTTCAGTGTAACCGCTGAAAAACTTTAGGTGTATAGTTAGATGAATGAGGCCTTAGCACAATACAGAAGGATGGGATTTTGCTACAGATAGCACTCCAAAGTGGTGATAAGTTACTACTTTCTCTTTGGAAGAGTCTAAGCAAGATTTACATACAATATTTCGACACAGAGAGGCCTAAATTATTTTTAAAAAATTCCCATTTTGGATGGGGAAATCCCCTTCTCCAAATTAAATCTGGAATCTCCAAGAAGATGAAAATAAATTTTAATTATGAAATATTTAAAATATTAAATATCTTAGACTGTATTTTGGAGTTCTTTACCTAATAATTGTAGCTGTGTTCTCTCCTAAACAGGGATTACTACAAATATTGTATATTAGCCAATCTGTACATTTTTTTACTGATTGTATATAGACATAAACCCTAACTTTGACCCTCTTTCCAGAAAAATTGTAGTTATCTGGTCCTTTAGAAGGGAAAAACAATGAAATACTGGCCATGTAGTCCCCAGATAATGATACAAGTCCAAACCTTTCAAACATGGAGGCATAAAGCACCTTTATAAAAGTGGCCTGATTCTCACAGGTATTTAGCCACACAAGGTTAAATATTTTAGTTTCCTTTTTTAAAAGTACCTGTCTCCTTTAAACTTCATATTCACTACTTCATATTCTCTTAGAACTCAAGCAGCCAGGTGGTGCCATTAGGATAGTGGCTTGTGGGGAAGATGATGAAGATCCTCACCACCTCAAGGAAGCTCCTAAAGAAAAATCCTTCCCTACTCTGCTGTCCCAGGTGAGCGTGAAAGCTGAACCATGCCCCTAGTGCACCTAGTTAGAGTTCTTGACCTTTTGGGGGTAGCTTGTACCACTTCTGGCTATAGGAAAAACAGTCCCTATACTTCATTAAGGACAGAACGCTATTGTGTCTGATCCTTGCATGGGGTGTGCAGGATAGCGTGGAGAGAAACCTTGTGCTTTATTTATCTCTCCCCTCCCCCCATGTACTTGGACTAGTGACAAACACCTCAAGAGGGCAGTTGAGTGTGTGCAGTCCTATCACCATACATTTATTCATCTTGAATTCCATTAACAATAATGAACATTACTTTACAAAGATTGGCCTTGGGCCTATTCAGGGAGTTGTGTCCCAGGAAGCTATTCCACTAAACTGGAGGGAAATGTTTTTCTCTGTGCCACCTACAAGGAAAGTTTACACACAAAATATACTCACTTTGACAATAAGGCCTCTCGTTTCTCCAACTCCATGTTCCATTAGCAAGACACTCAATGGATGCTGGTCCCAAACCGTAGTAGCCTGGATCACAGCTAAAAACAACTTTTGTTTTGTACTCGTAATGTGAGCCATTCACTATTCGCCATCTCCCATGTTCCAGAGTAAAGGAATTGATGCTTGGACATGTAACAACTTACAAAACAAAATAAATTAGTAACAAAATAAAACCCTATGAGACCAGTATTTGTGGCTCAGGAAGTACAAGTGAACAAGAATACGAGATAAAGAATATTTGTTCTTATAAATTCAGTCTCAAATTTTAATCATAACAGCTTACTGTTTGGATTCTGTGTCTGATTTCATAATCTGCCTAGGGGTGAGCTATAGTCCTTATGTATGTGGCCATAAGTACACTGAACCTTTCTTGGTGAAAGGAACTTTTGTCCCGTCTCTGGATCCTATGTTCTTTCTTCCCACAACTTTCTGCTTCAGCGTGGTGGCCCACGGATATTCAAAGCTAATTTATAGCTAGAGAGATATGCACATCTTCCTGGGGAATTGCATGTGCATTTTCTCTCTGTGTCTTCTCCTAGAGTCTAGGGGGTATGGGATCATTAGCATGGGGTGCGTGGTTTGCAATCTGTATTGGTGCTACACAGCTGTCCCTGAGGACCAGGCAGAAAATGATCAGGAGAGTATTAGATCTGTTTAAGACTCCATGACCTTAGATTCTGACTTGGCTATGAGGCTCCTGCCAACTGCTGAAGCAGGAATGCCAAGGACTTGGAACTGAGTTGTTAATTATAATGTGTTCTATGATGTATTTTCCAACTGTCACAGTAGGTTGCAAGATAGATAGATAGACAGATGATCAAAACAAGTTTAATGTACTGAAATGGCTCAACATATTAATTATCCAAAAGCAGAACTCTTAAATAATTTGAAACAGAGCTCCTTTGATCAATGAAAATAAAATTCAGGAAAGTTCTTAGAGAGAATTTCTCAATGCTACATACCTACACATACATACCTACACAACGAGGTGTTTTATTATGATTGCTCCATGTACCATCTGGCTGGCAGACCGCAGTAGTAAGCTCCTTGGATGATAGTCTATACCCATCATTGCAAAAGTAAGTAACGTGGGTGCCAACTAAATAGTCTGTAGTTAAGATTCCACCATTTAATGGAGCTTTGGGAATTCCACAAGATATTGCTGAATTAAAAGAAACACAAACAACATGTTTTTTACCTCTTTGTGATTAGTTATATCTTGTCTCAAATACTTTAAGTATCATACCACCACATTCATAGACCTGTGAAAAGGGATTAGAAATTTATTGGTGTATATTTTAAGACCACACAGATTTCATGGGTTCTAAATTTTCCAAGGAATTATACCTTGGGAGGTTTATGGCTCATTAATGTGTCCTTTTAAAGGTAGCTAGGGTTGGGGAGGAAATGAGAGTTACAGTTCAGTAACCCTCTAGCTATCCTTTCAGATTGTAGAGAATATGAATGATGATGCGGTAGGGAAGAGAAGAATAAGAGGGGCAGCACGATCCTGTGGATAAGATACTAGAGTCAGACTCTAGAGGTCTGGTTCTTTTCCTGGCTCTTCCACTGATGTGTTGTGTGACCTTGAGCAAGACATTTGTAGTAAACCAGAGATCCCCAAACTGTGGGGTATGCTTCCCTAGTGGGCATGGAGGAAAGTTTTGGGAGGTGCACAGTTGGGGCTGGGAAAGGAGTGCCACCCACCAGCTCTGCTCCTGGCCCTGGCTGCTGGCTTCAAGCCATTACCCCTGTCCATGTCCATTCCCACCTCCACCCCCCCAAGCTGAAACCTTGCTCCCAGTCCTGGCTTAAGGGTGATAGGGTGTGGAAAGGGATGGGGGGAGTGAGGTAAAATGTTTGGGGACCACTGCAGTAAACTTTCTACATTTCAGTTTCTCCACTTGTATAATTGGAATAATAATGTTTTCTCCTCTCTTGTAAGATACTTTAAAATCAACAGATGAACATATTTGTATAAATGGTAAGCACTGTTATTTTTAAAATGTATGTGTGGGGCGGGGGGGATCAGAGAAGAACCAGATAGCATACAATACTGTTTCTTTTGCTACGAAACCAATTCTGAATCTCTTCTTGACTTCCACAGCTGGTGTGTGGCAGAGACTTTGAATTCAGGTGTTAAAATAATTTTATTATTTTTCCCACTTGGCGTTTCAGATTGTTTTAGTATAATTTGCATCCTTCTTATACTATTTGTCTAACTTCCTAAGTCATGTAAAGTTAATCACATGATTTATAGAGCCTAGCATATAATCTCTGTCTGAGAGTTTATTTGATCATTTCAAGGATCATAAGATTATCTTTATTGGATGATAGATATTAAATACATATGAATAAATAAAACACAAGTATGGCCAGTGAAAATGATATCATCTGGGTTGAGTATTGCAAAAATAGGGTGACCAGATGTCCCGATTTTATGGGGACAGTCCCAATATTTGGGCTTTTTTAAAATATGGGCTCCTATTACCCCCCACACTCTGTCCCAGTTTTTCACTTTCTATCTCGTCACCAAAAAACATTAGATCCATTCTGGGTTTGTAACTCATACTTGCTGTATGGGGAAAAATGCCAAACTAGCTTAATTACAGGCATCAGCAATCTCCCTGAGTGAGCTCTTCAACTGTTTTCTCCTTTGTACAATACTGTTTTAAAAGTGAAAGACTCCCTTAGTTTGTTGAAGAAGCATCACACTTTACCTAGCATATTTAGTCATTTCATTGCATACAGGATATGGAATAATTCATAAAGAAAATTCTAAATCTCTTCTGGGCTATGTTAACAGGAGCAGACCAAACCAATATAAATGGATTATACTAAATGCTGAACTTTAAAGAAAAAAAAGATAGTGGGGACCCAGAAGAGCAAAACTAGAGATATAGACAGTCAGAGAGATCTGATGAGAGAGGGCTTGGAAGCAGAAAAGAGGAGGAGAGAAAAAGCATACAGAGTGCAAAAAGAGGATAGAAGAAATTACCCAGCCACAGATATTTAGAGATATTTGTAGTGCTAAGCTTTAAGGTGCTGAGATTTTCATATTTAATGTGTTATTTCATAGTGTTAAATATAAAACATTAGATTAGGAAATATTTTTAGTCAATGTGTATATTTTCTGATTAAAACACTATTTTCTAAAGAAAATATTTTCTTTAGATTCCACATTTCTTTAGAAACCTTGCATACTATCAACACGTTTTTCCTCCACAGAAAACACTCTAACTTAGTGAAGTGATAGAAATAACATTATGAGTAAACAAAGACCCTCATGCAATATGAGACCCATGAAAGTCATACCTTGTCTATCACTTTCCAAGCATTCAGCGAACATAAATCTTGTATGTGTAAAAATTGAAATTTTTGTCCATGAGGGAAAAAAAAAACATTACTATAACTACCTTTGAGTCTCAAGAGGTTAATTCCTAGCTTTCTGAGTTTTAATGAAGTGCCAAATACAAACCTGATGTTGATGCAGTAGTTTCCCCTTGAAATAACCCCATCACTTCAACATACAATGTTACTGATAGAACTGTACTTACTGAAACTGGTGACAGATCT